>CM077447.1:7197473-7529276 GCA_039654765.1 Mylopharyngodon piceus
TTAAAATAGAACAGTTATTTTTAATTGTAACAATATTACACAATATTACTCTTTTTACTGTATTTTTGATCAAATAAATACAGCCTTGGTGAGTATAAGAAAACAATTAAAAAATCTTACAAACCCCAAATTAGTGTAGTAGTGTACATCATATTTATTAATGTAAACAGTAGGGGTGTATCGGTACACAGAAGTCACGGTTTGGTACGTACCTCGGTTTTGGGGTCACGGTTCGATATGAGTTTGGAACAACAGGAAAAAGCAACAAATCCAAAATACTAGGTTTCTTTTAATTTATTTTGAACAGACAGTGGTGCAAATTACAGTTTGTTCCACCTAGGTATTTAGTCCCCTTGAGGTAGTTGATACAGTACAGCCAATATGTATTTGCATTTTTAAATATTAAGTTTTTTCAAGAAATTATGGAAATATGAGCGAGAAGGAGAAAAAGAGCCTACTTCACCTTTCAACGAGGAGAGTGAAGCGGCACCTGAGGCTTTCCATTTCCAGGACACGCATATTTCATCATTTGACTAGAGTAGTGAGACTTCGACAACACAAATCGACACAATGCCAAATGATCTTGTCTCATTATAACAGCGGAAACATCTTAAAATACTCCACCATTTATGGTCATACAGATAAGAGTAAGACATCATTCGAAACTGTAACGGATTAGTGTATACTCACAAAAACAAAACATTCGCTTTCTGCCGTCCCGTTTCCTTTTTTTTGTGTGTGTGTGAAGTTAGAGGAACGTGTGACAAAAATCAATCAAAATTCGACGTATAGGCTACTAGTAAGCTCTTGGGTGCCTTCTGAACTTGCCAATGGCAAATGGCCATTCTTGTTTTGGGTTGGTGCATATATCGTCTCTTTTTCTTTTGCTCTTTTTCCTGTTGTAGCAGTTAGCAAACAGCGCTGCATTACTGCGCACGCCCCCTTCTGGATTGGAGTGTGGAACGCCTTTGATTGACTGTATTCGTCATCTGACTGTATGCACCATACTACGACATCTGTACCGTGACGGTTCGGGACAAATACATGTACCGTTACACCCCTAGTAAATAGTAACGTATAAATAATATAAAAGGGATACATTCAATAATGATTACTATAACATTGGTCATATATATTCACCATGGCCCATCCACAGTACTGTAAATAAGCCTTGCTAGGGACCTTCAGAACAATACAGATTTATTGTTGCCATATAGCTTTGAAAGTGATATGGAGACAGATGATAAGTAACCATAGAACTGGAAACGAGATTAAACACTTGTGAGGGGGGTCTCTGTGGAATAAGGGTCAAGATCGAAAGACAGGATTAAAGAAGAGAGGCCAGTGTGACTGGACCTCGCTGTAAATTCAATCAGATTGTCCTCATGAAATCTGGTGGCTGATCTTTACTCAGCTGTCCTTCAAAAAAAGGACAAGCCATTTCAGTCACAAGCCTATAAGATACACTTCTGAAGCTTTGAAGATACATTTTCCTTTTTTATAGATGGATAACTGCATAACAAAGCTCAGCATTTTAGAGACAGATTTTCAGTGGAAAGTGTGAGTAGTGCTCACACCTGTCTCACCTTTGAAAGACTCAACTGTTGTTGGTGGGTCGTTGTTTTGGTTGATTTCTAGGTCCTTGCTTACTGGCTCAAGTCAAAAGAGCCATCAAATCTCGATGATAAGCACCACGGAAAATTGTTTTGAAAGTGCAGCAGAGTCAGTCTTTACACTCTGCAGGAAGTCATCTTACAAATGGTTTACTTACAGCTGTCTCTGCATATTAAACTGGGATAGAAGAAAGCATCTTAACATCGAAATGATGCATTTCACCTTTGAAAAAAAAAGCTGTCGCACAGGTTTTTGCAGCTCACTGATCATACAGGCTCACTGTCTTGAGTTAAAAAACAAGGTCTTACAGTTTGTGTAGAAGAGATGAGTCAGTGATGGTCTGTTATTGCCTTTGAGGTTAGCAATAGCCTACAGTCCTTGCAATATTCCCCACAAATCTCAGCTACCATATTGCACCTTTATTCTGTTAATATCTTTAAATCTTCTTCTTTTCTTTGTTTTGCTCTGCCTGTTAGCCTTGTCTGAATCCCACCTGACTTTGTTGAATAATCTCCTGAATGTAGCAGTCTACAGTCTCGAGTCTAGACTATAGATGTATTTTATATGAAGGTCCACTCCTAAACCTAACCATCAATGCGGCATAAGCAGATCGTATGAAAATGCACGAATGAGATCACACAAATTGATACAAATTAGCCACTAATTTGCCAAAACATAAATGAGTTACAAATTGTCATGAGATTGTGTTGAAAGAACCATTTCACGGAAAAGAATTGAATTATTTAGCCTGCTAGGTCAGAATGTTTTTCCACCTAAATTTGGTTCTAATTTCGGACAGATGACACCATTCTGTGAATATT
Source organism: Mylopharyngodon piceus (assembly GCA_039654765.1). NCBI lineage: Eukaryota > Metazoa > Chordata > Actinopteri > Cypriniformes > Xenocyprididae > Mylopharyngodon > Mylopharyngodon piceus. Next base: position 7,199,909 of record CM077447.1, read on the forward strand.
CACGCCTGAAATCCGCTCCCACACTCTACATTTGCTCAGAAATGTGCCTTTCACATCGCTTTAGTAAAATTTTGTGGGCAAAAAAAGGTCCATTGTTTGTTATCAGTAGTGTGGAAATGGATGAAGCACAGCCAACCCGACCTCATGAGAAAATGCACTGTAACTATTTTACAAGGTGACAATTTCGTATGAATTCGAAAGATATGATTTGGACAAAAAAGTAAAAAGATTTTAGAAAAAAAAAAAGAAAAGCATGAAGGTCCTCCCCTAAACCCACCCTTAAACTTAACCATCAATGGTGCATAAACAGATCGTACAAAAAGGTACGAATGAGATATATTTAGAGAAAATATTTACGAATTGCCATGAAATGCTCACTGCTCACTCAGCCTGAAGTCACAAACCAATCAGCTTTCTGTTGGTCAATGCAGCAAATTTGCATAACCAACTGAACCCGATGCAAAATCTGGATGGGGGAATCTTTCACCCTTAAGTGAAATTCCCAATTCCTATTGAAATTATGTATTTCACCTTTGCAAATTCTCTAAATTTGTTGAATGTGAATGCACCTTAAGAAATCCAGATTTTGCAGGTGTCGCTTCAGTACCAGCTTCAGCTACTGGGGGCGATTACGAAGTTCAACAACTATTACCAATTTCCTGTCACTGATTTTGCAATGAGATCAGTCTGGTTTTACCAAACTATGATTTTTTTTTATATATCATATTAATCAATTAATAGCATGTTTTCAATTCAAAACAGCGAAAAATGTTGAGTAGTTTGCAGCATTGGATATTACTGTCAGACACTGTATTTCACAGCTCGATTGTGGTCTTAGCCTTGATAACTTGCGCAAGTAGTCGTGATACACAACTATGCTGCACGATTAAGTCGTTTTTCGAAAAGAAAAGCTGCAATTTCAACGTTCAAGCATCCAGAATTATAGCCACGTTAATAACATTTGTAAGAAACCAAACCATTTGTAAATCCGTCAAGATTTCAGCGAGATAAGAGTATTTGTGTTCGTGCAGATCACTCACTTCACATCAGGTACCACAGAGCCTGCCAGAAAGCTTGCCTGTGACAAGATGGCCGCCGGTGATGACGTTAGAGACTCCGCCGTAAGACATCTAGCCTTTATTATGTATATCTATGCTCCTTCACTGCTAAATCGAAAGCGTCGCATTGGAATTCGCACTCGTCTTCTGTGAACAGTAAAGCCCCGCCTTCTTTGATTTGATTGGCCAGCTCACTCATTCTGACAGTGATGAGCGCTGTTAGACTGCTGAGACAGACCAGCCTAAAAATGTAACTTAAAACTTTTTGGGGGGCATTGCAATTTGGCCATTTCTAATTATTGGGGGAGGGACTTGTCCCCCCTCAATGTCTATGGTGATTACGGCCCTGACCAATTAATTAATTTTCACATTATTCTCAGTAAAACATTTCCCTGTATAAACAAAAGAAGTCAGCATCCATTAAAAAATGACTAAAAAATAATAAAATATATTCTAGTTGTTGTCAATAATCTGTAATCTTATTATGGTTAAAATCAGCAAATGCAGACATTTGTTTTCTAGCTAGCTGTGCTACTGCTTTTACCCACCACCTTTTACAGAGCATATTTTGATGGATGCATCGGTTTTAGTTTGTGTAAGCTGCGCTTTGCTTATCCATTTCCCTTTTGTTATTCGCTGTGTCAGACACCTGCATGGCAAGTGTATACACGAGCGAGCGTGAGGGATAGTGCTTTAACAGACACGTCTTTCACTCAGATTACTCTCCTCTGTGGAATACTCCGGAAAGCATCTGGCTGAGTCAGATAGGCAGTTGTACAAGACACAGAACCTGGCAGCCTCCAAAATGAGGGTCAGTTTCCCACTGAGACTTATCATAGACTCATTCTTTATTTCTGACATGCATAAAGAAATGGGAAAGAGGGCGACGGGAGGTGTATTATCTTGCGCATTAGGCTGACTGACAAAACGAGAGGGTGCATCACAAACAGAAAAAGGGCATCCTGTCACCGTCCTGGATCGGTGTCTGGCACTGGATGTACTGTCTAGTGAATATTTAGATTGAGGTTGCACTAGCAATAGAAAGCTAAACACATTTCCCTTGAATCTTGTTGTTGTAAGATCTTGTGGCAATGCATTGCAATAAAAATGGTCATTAATTTGGCCTGTGATGAGGCATTTCTTAACCTTTTGGCACAGTATTTCACACCCACAGCAGATTTTTTAGCAATTTAATTTTCCGCATTTCCATCTGCACGTTATATAAGATCTTGATCTTGCTGGGAGTAATTTATAAACATATAGGCATAGGCCTTGGGTGAACTGACTGCAGGGTAAAGCTATAAAGTATAAGTGGAGAGGGCATGTATCCAGAGAATTTATTTTCACTGAGGTCGTCTCAGTGCAGGCTAGTTTTGAGAGATGTTCGCATATTGATTAATGTGTGGATGCAATTTAAAGGGAAACATTTTATATTGTTAGATGAACTCTAATTATAATTCAATATAAACCTTTTATTCTCTACTTGTGTTTATTTAATCAAAAAGAGTATATTCTAGTTGTTGTCAATAATCTGTAAGTAATCAAAAACAATATAGCTTAAAGTAGCCTGGATAGTGTTGGAATAGCGTCGGTTTTGGGAAGGAGAAGCTGATCCTAGATCAGCAGTTATGGGTTGTATTATCCTAAATAAAATCGTAGCAGAGTGAACTGAGAATGTCCCGACTAAGTTAAAGGGTTAGTTCACCCAAAAATGAAAATTCTGTCATTAATTACCCATCCCTCATGTCGTTCCAAACCTGTAAGACCTTTGTTGAGCTTCAGAACACAAATTAAGACATTTTTGATAAAAATCCGATGGCTTAGTGAGGCCTGCATTGAAAGCAAGTTAATTTACACTTTCAATGCCCAGAAAGGTACTAAAGTTATATTTAAAACAGTTCATGTGACTACAGTGGTTCAACCTTAATGTTATAAAGCGACGAGAATACTTTTTGTGTGCCAAAAAACAAAATAACGACTTTATTCAACAATATCTAGTGATGGGCGATTTCAAAACACTGCTTCATGAAGCTTCGAAGCTTTACGAATCTTTTGTTTCAAATCAGTGGTTTGGAGCGTGCCAAAGTCATGTGATTTCAGTAAACAAGGCTTTGTTACGTCATAAGTGTTTTGAAATTTCAATGGTTCACGTGACTTTGGCAGATTGATACACGGTCCGAACAACTGATTCGAAACTAAATATTCATAAAGCTTCAAAGCTTCATGAAGCAGTGTTTTGAAATTGCCCATCACTAGATATTGTTGAATAAAGTCGTTATTTTGTTTTTTGGTGCACAAAAAGTATTCTCGTCGCTTTATAACATTAAGGTTGAACCACTGTAGTCACATGAACTGTTTTAAATATAACTTTAGTAGCTTTCTGGGCATTTGAAAGTGTAAATTTACTTGCTTTCAATGCAGGCCTCACTGAGCCATCAGATTTTATCAAAAAATATCTTACTTTGTGTTCCGAAGATGAATGAAGGTCTTACGGGTGTGGAACGACATGAGGGTGAGTAATTAATGACAGAATTTTCATTTTTGGGTGAACTAACCCTTTAAGGTAATTATTATGTTAAATTTCAACTGATTATAATTGGGTGTTTCTTCAACTTTGGGCACTTTTATGTCCTAGGGGTTGATTTTTATTAAACTAGATTTCTGCTTTTGTATTTTTTGTCATATGAAGACCACATAAAAAAAGTTTGTACCAATTTTATTGATTTACCTTTGCCCCAGACCTTGACTTTCAGTATCACTTGAGTATTTTTATGTGCCAAATTTATGCCAAATTGTGTAATTACTTAACTGTATGTATAAATACAATACCGTTTAAAAGTTTGGAGTCAGTAAGATTTTTAAATGTTTTTTGAAAGAAATCTCATATTGTTACCAGGGCTGCATTTATTTAATCAAAAATACGTTAAAATACAGTAATTTTGTGAAATATTGTTACATTGTAAATATTGTTTTTTTTAATATATTTTAAAATGTAATTTATTCCTGTGATGCAAAGCTGAATTTTCAGCATCATTACTCCAGTCTTAAGTGTCACATGATCCTTCAGAAATCTGCTTATGTTTTTGTGGAAAACCTGTTACATTTTTTTCTGGATTGTTTGGATGAATACACTCTTAAAACAGATGTGTTAAAAACAACACAACCTGTGTTATATCTTAACACATCTGTGTGTCTAGTTAAGGACAACACATTTTGTGTTACTTTTAACTCAACCATGTGTTATTCCTGCTCATTTTCTACACACTAATGTGTTATATTTACTCAATTATGTACACAAAATGACAAAACGTGTCAAAAAAAAAAAAAAACACACAAAAAATGTGTTATTAATTAACACATCCTTTTTGAGAGTGTAGAAAGTTTATTTGAAATAGCAATCTTATGTAACATTATGAATGTATTTACTTTTTAGTTTCTTTCCAAAATAAGTTTAAAAAATGGTATGAGAGAGAATGTATTGAATAGTCTACCATATTATATCGATAACTTGACTTGTCCACCCTGTTATGCATTTCAGTAATGTGTCAATCAATAGTTTAAAATGTTTAATTGAGCTTGACTTGTATGACTTTCGAAAACTTTAACATGTGTTTTCTATGATGAAATGTAGAGACACTTTTCAAAGGTTTCAAAGCCCAAAAGGCATCAAAATGTAGGAATAATCCTATTCCATGTAAAATTCCCTCTAGTATTCCCATCTGTATTCAGACCATGTCTGTGACCAGGAGAAGACTAAGTTTTCCCCAGCTTTACACACTCTCCTCCTATGCATATAGTGAAACATGCTCCAGTCTAATAATGAGCAAAAACTGGTTCACTCACCTATAGAGGTCTAATATTTTTAAAATATCATTTATTTTCTTAAGAAAAAAATATTCTGTTTTGTCTGTTAAACTTTCAGTATCTAGCATAATTTGTATTCATGTTTAGCTAAGAGTGTGAAACACTGATTTCAGACTCACTAGATATATTATTAAGACCCAGACGGCCTTCTATACAGTATGTGTTCTCTGAAGCTTTTCTGCCTGATTTTGCAAGCACTCGAAGTAATCATGCTGATCCAACATATTTAACGCTAGGAAGATCAGCTCATCACAAAGTCTCAATGCACTAATACACATATGGCTTTCTTGCAACTCTTTCAGTAGTAACAATCAACAGCTTCACGGCACTGTATTCCATAGCCGCACATCGAGAGTCAGTAATCAAATCAACCTGGGCCACAGGAATGATTAATTCCCCAGCAATCCATTGCTGATTTGTAAAAACCTCAATCACATTGGCATGCATTTAAATCTGTATTTGCTCATAAATACACTTGGGCCATTTGAGCTGCCTCTTTACTTATTCAGGATAACAACGGGCCTGTATTTATATCATGCTGCTGTACAAACAACATAATCTCACTACTGAGATTTACATTCTCGCAAGAACCGGCATGAAACGGAAGTTGCGATAGTCATTTCTTCCCTATTGTGGCTTATATCAGAGTGAAACAGCTTCTCGAATGAGAAAAAAAAAAAAAAAAGAAAAAAAAAAATGTAGGCGGGGACTTGATTTTGTCCATGGGGAATTGAGTGGATGGCTGGATGTTTGTGGTTTGCTATTGGTCAATCTCATGTGAGTGACAGGTTGTCCCGCCCTCATGCCAGTAAATACGTCATCAGAGAAGAGAAGAGAAGAGAAGAGAAGAGAAGTCACTGCAAGAGGGAGGGGAAGTTATTTTGATTAAAGATTAACATGGCACATGAATTTTTAAAAAAAAATATGATGTACATGAATATGCATTTATAACAAATACTACAATATTCCATAAAAACATAGGAATTGTCAATTTTGATTTCATGGTGACTCTAATCATTTACCACCCACAGGCCAGTTTAGTAAGATGTTAAATTAACAGAAATAACCCCGCTGCATGGATGTTAAGTCACTGATTGATTGATTGATTGGTTGGTTGGTTGGTTGGTTGGTTGGTTGGATTGATTGATTGATTGATTGATTCCATTAGAATCAAAGTCATTGCGTTGATTCTGCTAACGTCATGTTTTACTATTTGAAGCTGAAGGAAATGCGCAAAAATATAATCCCAGATTCTCAATGTTGTCTGTAATTAAAAATAAATAAATAAATAAATAAATAAAATAATAATAATATTAAAGTGTACATTTAAGTACACAACACATTAACAAATACAGATTGGTTTGCCAGACAATCAAAACCCAATATCATTATTAGGTTTTACCTGCTACACACAGTTTTTAATCAAATGTAGATGTAAGTTAGGTGTACAGAGATACATGACCTGAATGTACTGTTTCAGAATGAGGTTCCAGTTGTTCCTTGTTGTAAGAATAGCAGTCTGTCTTATATAACCACTGGTAATTGCCATGATCCCTCCAGGGTTTTACAGGTTCACTAATAAAAGAGAGAAGAAATTAAATAGGAGATGCTAATAAGCCCTTCATTTCAGAGGTTTACAATTCATGAAATGTGCTCTCTGAACCACAGAGCACCTGATAAGCTCATTTGGGGCTGCATTAGCGGCTGCGTCTTTGCACTGCGTATCTCAATTCGTTAATCCTAATATCCTTAAAAGCAGCCATATTGCTCATTCACCATGTTGATCTGTTGTTGTAAATGGCATTTCCCTATTTCCCCTTATTTGTAAAGCCATATTGAGGTGTAACATCTTTTTTGGCTCCTTTGGACATAAAATATGTCAATTGAATACATTATAAACACATACAGTGGTTGGACAATGAAACTGAAACATCTGGTTTTAGACTACAATAATTCATTAGTATGGTGTAGGACCTCCTTTTGAGGCCAATACAGCATCATTTTTTTCCTTTTGGAAAGTCCTTCACAGTGGCCTGAGGGATTTTGAGCCATTCCTCTTCCAGAACAGTGACCAGGTCACTATATGATGTTGGTGGAGGAAAATGTTTTCTGACTTGCTTCTCTAAAATACCCCAAAGTAGCTCAAAAATATTTAGATCTGGTGGCTGTGCAGGCCATGGGAGATGTTCAACTTCACTTTCATGTTCATCAAACCATTCTGTCACAAGTCTTGCTGTGTGTATTTGTGCATTATCATGCTGATACATGGCAGGCACCCCCTTCAGGGTACAATGTTTGAACGATTAAGTGCACATGGTCTTCCAGAATGGTTCAGTAGTCCTTGGCAGTGACGCACACATCAAACACAATAGGGAATGCCATGATATTGCAGCCCAAACCATCACTGATCCACCCAGCGCTTCACTCTGGCCAATCAACAGTCCAGGTATTAAGCCTCTTTGGGGCTTCTCCACACCGTAACTCCCACGGATGTGGGAAAGACAGTGAAGGTGGACTCATCAGAGAACAATACATGTTTCACATTGTCCACAGCCCAAGATTTGCACCATTGGCACCAATGAAGCACGGTTGGCACCAATGAAACCGTCATTTGGCATTGCCACGAGTGACCAAAATTTTGGCTGTAGCAGCCTGACCATGAATATTGACTCTGTGGAGCTCCCGACACATGATGTTTTATTAACAAAGTTCAGGAGGAACACATTCAAATGCTCTGACTAATCATCACATTATTCCAACCAGCAGTCAGCATATACCAACATATATATACGCGACAAATAAACAGAAGGCAATTTAATTCTGTGCGCATTTAATTCTGCAGTGAGTTGGGCAGCTGTGATTTTATGTTTTTTTGGTACAATCTGGGTTAGTACCCTGACATCACTTTCAGGCAGCTTCCTCTTGTGTCGACAGTTACTCCTGTTGGATGTGGTTCGTCCTATGTGGTGGTATGTCGACATTGATACTGTGGCTCTCGATACACCACAAAGACTTGCTGTTGTGGTCACAGATGAGCCAGCGAGACACCCACCAACAATTTGTCCTCTTTGAACTCTTATATGTCTTCCATTATGTTGTGTGGATTGCAATATTTTATGTACAGCTGTGCTATTGCTCTGCTAATTCAACCTTCATACACTGCTTTTACTAATGGAATGCAAAACCAGTGAAGATTGGACACCAGGCTGCACATATATAGGCGTGAAACCTCCAACACTATATTGGCAAGTGTTTCAGTTTCATCGTCCAACTCCTGTATATAAGATCATGTGACACTAAAGACTGGAGACATGGCTGCTGAAAATTCAGCTTTGCATCAAAGAAATAAATCACATTTTAAAATATATTCAAATAGTTAACAGGTATTTTAAATTGTAATAGTTCAATTCAAGCAGTAAAAAAAACTTAATTCATCCAGACAGATAGATGGCAGTATAAAGTCAAGTACACTGGGATGAAGAGGAGAGAGAACATACTTATTCATAACCATTATTTGGAATGCGTGCCTAGCTATAGTTTATGTTTGTAATCCACTGCGTTTACCTATCATTTCACAATTTATACATGCCTGCATGTGGTGAATTCACCTCAAGCCACACATGGCAAATAGCAGTAAACCTCACCTCAGTGAGCATCAGTGAGTCTACTTAATGCTGCTTGCTCCACCTAGGAAGCCACCATTTTGCTTTGGCCTCATTCTCTCCTGCTTTAATGCTACAGTGATTTCACAACACGGCGAAAATGATTGAGACCAGCCGAAACCTCTTATCCTGCTGCAGAAGTCATGTTGCGCTTGATATGACTCGGTGACCTGAGAAAATTTCCCCCTGCAAATGTGCAAGAGCACCGTCTGACTTAATACGGTACATGAATGACAAAATCTCTCTCTGCTGTTTTCACGAGTCATGGGAGTCTGGCCTGAGGAGACGCGCAAGATTATTTTGTCCTTTGGCGTAACGGTCCCCTTGCATTGTAATCACTTTCCTGCTCGGTAATTGAATGTAATTAGAAATCTGTGTCTATTATGAGTAAAAATAGCAGGTATTGCTGAAAGGCAGTGCCTTTCCGTCTGTCTTAATATTAGTGAAAGCTTCATAGCCAGTTTGTGGTTTACATGCCGGAGACATTAACATTATGAGGATAATTTAACCTTTATGTAACCCTTCGCCTTCTGTTTATTTGTCAAGCCTGCAAGCATGATAAAATGAGTAGATATTGTGTTTTGGAGATATGTAAAATGTGTCATCAACTCAACAGAATGACTTCATAATGTGAACAAAATGCAAATGCAGAATTCTGCTAATGTAAAGTTCAGCGTTGCCTGGGAGGCCCCACATTATATTTCATATCAAAATCGTTTGTTTTTAACAGATGTCTTGAGTGAAATCAAAATTATTGTAAATGATAACATCTATCTATCTATCTATCTATCTTTGTTTTTACCTTTTATAATGTACTGTACTGACAATCACCCTAATAACACTGCGGTAAAGAGAAAGCCACATGATGAATCAAAATCACAGCTATCATTTCCACAACTGAGGTAAATACTACCGTCTTCTTACAATTATGATAATTTTTTACAGTGTAACACTGGCTCAGCCAATGGCGTGAGTTGGGGGTGGGGCTATCTGTTTGTCCAATCAATTGTATGCTTTAAAGTATCTAAGTGTGGGGGAATTTTTCTGTTAGCTACTGGAGGCCCAGGTCAGCAGACTGACACACTTACAGATGACAAGCATGCTGTTATTTCAAAAAATGATTGTCTGCCAATCACACTGCATGGCCGAACCTAACTGTAGTGTGAAATTCAATCAGAGAAGCCCATCAGTAACAGCAGTTTTCTGTTGAGGGGGCCGTATTGACCCATTGTCGCTGAAGGACTGAAACATGACATGACGGAGAGGTCTTAACATGTATCTGTACTGAGCGCACATTATTGATAGCCTCCTCTCGCTTAATCCGGCACACATTGACAATCTCTTTGCTTAGCATCAGTAGGTGGGTGTAGGTGTCTCATTCATAATAGTCTGTGCTCGGAAAGTAAACATGCTCGGTGACAACGCAGCAGACTGAACGGCAGGACTGTGTCTCTGTGATGAATGAGGATGGATCAGTCACTTCCTCTCCTCTCCTCACCTCTCCATCTCCACTGCCGAAGAACAGGAAATGCGGTAGAGACCAGATTTAGTTCATTGCCTCGATGCTCCATCAAATAGAACAGACGTGGAGAGTGGGTAAGATGTGTGTACTCCATTTCACACAATTTAATCTGGAGTTAAAACGCTGTTAGAAACACAGGCCTGTAATAATATATATTTTTCTGCAGGAGGTTTACGGAAAAGGGCTTTTGAAATGTAATTTTATCCATACTAGATATTTATTTTTGTATGGAATGCCATAAATCCAAGAAGGAACAATTCACAGTATAGAAAAAGCAAAGAAAGTTATCTCAGTAATGGTCGACTTTTCGGTAAAGTGAAGTGAACTCAGTAATTTTACCTCATTGTAAAGTTTTACCCCAGAGAAATGAATATTAATTTTGAAAAATATGGTTAAAAGGATTTCACATGAAATAGACTTAAGTAGCCTAAAGAAAGGTGCTTTATTTTACATGAAGCAGGTCAGCTCATGTAGGCCGCCATTTTAAGATCACATGACCAACTGAGTACTATTCACTGCGTGATTTTTTCCCCCCCAAACCAGTTCAGCACAAACTCTGCCCTGAAGCCGATTCTAAAGATTTCATTGGTTGTGTTAGTCACAGTGCTGATTACCTATTGTTTTTGCATAATGGTACATCCACACCACTAGGTGTCAGTGTAAGTCCAAGTCCAAGTTGACAGCCATATTAACGGCACTCTATTCACTATCACTATTCCCTACATTAGTCCACAAATATAGTTCACTTGAGAGAGTGAATGAAAACGAGTTTGTGAATTTGGACACTGAGTGCGCAGGAAGGGCTGCCGCTTTTGCGTAGTTTGTGCTTGCTGTTTAATAATCATTTGAAACTTAGCAAACTGGCAGCTCCAGTAGTAAGATGAAAAGATTTATCTTAAACTGTCATGGAAACTATGTATAAACCTTAATAAAACAATTTAATAATCACTTAAAAAGGAATTTATAATACCTGTATGATATTACAATGTAGACATATTGGACCAGCGGTTTGGAAAATTGATGGATTAATAATTTAGCAGTGGGTGCCATCTTCCATCTTCTGGCGACTCTCACAGTGCATTATGGGTATTCTCTAGCCGCTAACGTCCACTGTGGTTTCAGACACCACTACAAATGGCTGTTCCCTTAAATAGTGCCCTATTTAAAGGTATAGGGAGCGATTTTGGACAAAGACAGTGTTTTTCCAAAAGGCACTTTGGGAAGAGGATGCCATTTATTTGGGTTTTCCAAACAAAAGTGAACAAATAAATCCCTTCACAAAGGGCCCTTCTACAAGTCCGTCAACGAAGGATACATACAGTACAATGGTCAATACATAATTTTAATATTTATATTTACATGACCCAAATGGCAAATCCTTGAGATTTATTTTAAAACTAGATGGCAGGAGAGTTCTGCTTAACTTTTTCCTTGCCATTTATGGAATTTTCCATCATTTATGACACAATGCTTCCCCGCTATTGACGGAAGTTTCCGGCAGTCCATGTTTTCACTGTTATATGGACCGTTAGGAGATCCTTACACATTTTCTGAAACTCTGGATCCAAAAACAAGAGAAGAAGAAGAAGAAAAACACGATAGAAGCATTGCTTACGCACATGTAAGCTAACATGATCATCAAACATTCAACAGCATATAAATCAAAACTGCCTAATGTAGAAGTAGTCTTTGACAAAAATGTTCAAAATGTGTTTTATTTGGATCCATATATATATATATATATATATATATATATATATACAGTGCCCTCCACAATTATTGGCACCCTTAGTAAATATGAGCAAAGGCGGCTGTGAAAATAAATCTGCATTGTTTATCCTTTTGCTCTTTCATTCAAAAAATTCACTAAATTCTAACCTTTCATCGAAATAAAACAATTGAAAGTGGGGGGGAAATCACATTATGAAATTAATGTTTTTCTCTAAAACATGTTGGCCACAATTATTGGCACCCCTAGAAATTCTTATGAGTAAAATATCTCTGAAGTATATTCCCATTCATATTTACATTTTTTAGCAGACCAGGGTGACTAGGAGCATGAAATTGTCCAGTCATGACTTCCTGTTCCACAGGAGTATAAACATGAGGAAACACAAAGGCCAAATTCCCCTAATCATCCATCACAATGAGTAAAACCAAAGAATATAGTTTTGATGTGCAGCAAAAGATTGTTGAGCTTCACAAAATAGAAAGTGGCTGTAAGAAAATAGCTAAAGCACTGAAAATCCCCATTTCCACCATCAGGGCAATAATTAAGAAGTTCCAATCAGCTAAAGATGTTACAAATTTGCCTGGAAGAGGACGTGTGTCTAAATCGTCCTAATGTGCGGTGAGGAGGAAAGTTTGAGTGGACAAAGACTCTCCAAGGATCACAGCTGGAGAATTGCAGAGATTAGTTGTGTCTTGAGTCTCAGAAAGCCTAAAAAAAAATATCAAACAGCACCTACATCACCAAAAGTTGTTCGGGAGGGTTTCAAGAAAAATCCTCTTCTCTCATCCAGAAACAATCTCCAGCATATTCAGCTGTCAGACAAGACTGGAACTCCAAACGGGACCGGCTTCTATGGTCAGATGAAACTAAAAAAAGAGCTTTTTGGCAGCAAACCCACCAGATGGGTTTGGTGCACACATGGATAAAAAGTACCCCATGCCCACGGTTAAATATACTGCTGGATCTTTAATGTTATGGGCCTATTTTTCTGCTGGAGGTCCTGGACATCTTGTTCAGATACATGGCATCATGGATTCTATCAAATACTAACAGATAAAAATCAAAACCTGACCGCTTCTGCTAGAAATCTTATAATGGGCCGTGATTGGATCTTCTATCAGGACAATGATCCAAAACCAACACAAAAATGTGTCACTGAGCACAAAATGAAGCTTCTGCCATGGCCATCCCAGTCCCCTGACCTGAACCCTAAAGAAAATGAGTGGAGTGAACTGAAGAGAAGAAGCACCAACATGGAGCTGGGAATGTGAAGGATCTGGAGAGATTCTGCATGAAGGAATGGTCTCTGATCTCTTGTCAGGTGTTCTCCAAACTCATCAGGCATTTTAGAAGAACACTCAGAGCTGTTATCTTGGGAAAAGGACGTTGCAATAATTGGGTGCCAATAATTGTGGCCAACGTGAACTAGAGAAAAACATTTATTTCATAATGAGCTTTCCCCCCCATTTTCAATTGTTTTACTTCAATGAAAGGTTAGAATTTTGTGAATTTTTTGAATGAAAGATCAAAAGGATAAACAATGCAGATTTATTTTCACAGCCGCCTTTGCTCATATTTACTAAGGGTGCCAATAATTGTGGAGGGCACTGTATATATATATATATATATATATATATATATATATATATGAATATTGAATATTATATATATATATATAGCAAAGTTTTGTGAAAATAATGTCAAGGAAAGAGTTAAAGTATAAATATAATTTAATTTGTTGTTTTGTTTTCATCATGCATTTTATATGAAGTTTAAATAAATTTCATAATAAAAAATAATAATAAATAATTGTTTCATAGAAGAAGAGATTTTATAACAGAAAGGGAACAAACACAATATACAAAGCAAATTAAAAAAAAAAACTTAATTACAAAATGTATGTTTATTTACAACTATATTAACAGCCATATTAAGAGATTCATGTAAGAACAGTTAATGGGATGAAAGATGCTGCGTGTTGTTGTCATGGTAACATTCCAAGTGAAGATAATGAGGAAATTATTTTGTCTTTCAATGCTCACTCCTCCAAGTGTCTTCCAAGCAGCTACATTATGACACGCAAGTGCCCTGCTCCCTCCAAAGTCCCTACTTCAAGAGCTCTGCCTTCTGAGTGAGTAGGGCATAGGGATGCTCACTTCCAATTGGAATTTGCCCAATATAGTAATGTTTGTTTGTTTTTTTTGTTTGTTTTTTTTTGTTTGTTTGTTTGTTTTGATTGAGAAGCAACTTTAAAACACAGAGGCATCCATGTACTAAGAACTGTGACCAAAAGAAACATATTCCTGTGCTCAAACCTAATATGCACAAGTTAACAGAATGTTTATAGCACTATAACTGCTCTCTGTTTATTTATACATCATGTTGGAAGCCTGTAAAAGTCATGTGCCGCTACTTAAATTTTTGCAAAACTACAAAAACTTACTTTTGCGTACAATTCCAGTTGAAATTAACTCTAGAGGCAGTAAAACACCAACAACTTGTATTCATTTTTAAACAAATTGGGAAGGGGGAGATTATTGATAAATAAAGTTTTCAAACACGATAGACTATTAACCTTTTAGCACCACTTACCGGAATTTTTTTTTTTTTCTGAACTGCCACGATACATACAGTAAAACAGATAATGCAATAAAACATTGCCAGGATTACGTTACAATCTGTTTTGGATGAAACTGAGCGCACTTTTAGTGCCACTCACTGTAAATTTCACTTTAAAAGTGTTGTGAAATGTGCAAGAAATAATGTAATATAGTTTTGCAGAAATGTCACCACAGGCACATTTTTCCAGTAAGCCTGAGCTGGAAAAAGCACTGTTGACAAAATACACTTGGCTAAATCCCAAACAAAGATTTTTTTTTTTTTTTTTTCTGAGACTCAGCCCAACTTATCCACTACTCCCTGTGCAGCATGATAAACTAGACTATTTAGCTTAGAGACCACACAAAGCCAGTGTATCTGGCTTAACAATAAATACAATATACAATAGTGCAATTAGAAAGACAAGTCTCTTCAGCAAGTCCTCTTGATTGTCAACACTTGATCTATGCCTCGCATGGTCCCTTGTTTGCAGTATGAGAAGCAAGCACAAATTGAATATTATGATAAAAGGCTTTCCATTGTTGCCACTGCATGCTTCCCCCTCCATAGTCTGTTGAATAGCTTGCCTGTTGATGAGCAGCTAGAATTGGCCACGCTAATTGGGTCCCACTCTGCTGAGCACAGAATATTCTGTGAGCTAAAGTTGTATACATGTCATCATATATAAAGCCTAAGTGTTTGCTTTTAATACAGTAATTGCTCTATGGTCATTATCTGAATTCTAATGACAAAAGCTAGGTAGAGTAGAGACATTTTTAAGAGTAAAAGGAAAAAATAATGTACACTGGATGCAACCACTGTTTTAAAAATTCATGAGGTGTTATGCCTTAAACACAAATTGTTCTAATGTACAGCCGGCTTCTTGTGAAATACAAATCCACAAACTCTGTGGCAAATTCCCTTGAAATTTATGTACAAAGCAGCAGCTGAAGAAGAAAACATAGTTTATTCAGGTTAGTTTTGAAAAAGTACAGTTGGTGTTTTAAATATATTTCTCAGAAAGCTGTGCTAGATTCTGTAAAATTAACATTTTGTTGAAGAAGCGTATACTAAGTATTTCTCAATAATTATTTTTATTTTTTTTCTAAATTAATTAATGAACCAGCACATTAAAATCTGCTGATGATTTATATAGCATATCAGGTTTTGAAATTTTGGCGGGAACTTGTTTGCAAATAAAAGAAAAGAAGATCATGTTTGTGAATAACCCTATACCCTAAACCTACCCGATAGTGTTAAGGGATTAGTTCACTTTCAAGTGAAAATTACCCCAAGCTTTACTCACCCTCAAGCCATCCTAGGTGTATATGACTTTCTTCTTTCTGATGAACACAGTCTGAGATATACTAATAAATATCCTGATGCATTCGAGCTTTATAATGGCAGTGAGCGATACCAACAAGTATGAGCTGAAGAAAGTGCTTCCATCCACATCCATCCATCATAAACATACTTCACACAGCTCCGGGGGGTTAATAAAGGCCTTCTGAAGCAAAGTGATGCATTTATGTACAACTCGAATTTCGGAAAAGTTGGGACGTTTTTTAAATTTGAATAAAATGAAAACTAAAAGACTTTCAAATCACATGAGCCAATATTTTATTCACAATAGAACATAGATAACATAACAAATTTTTAAACGGAGAAATTTTACACTTTTATCCACTAAATGAGCTCATTTCAAATTTCAAAAAAGGGACAAGGCCGAAGACCTTTATTGGATGCCCGTGGTCTTCGGGCCCTCAGACGACACTGCATCACTCATCGGCATGATTGTGTCAATGACATTACTAAATGGGCCCAGGAATACTTCCAGAAACCACTGTCGGTAAACACAATCTGCTATGCCATCTGCAGATGCCAACTAAAGCTCTATCATGCAAAAAGGAAGCCATATGTGAACATGGTCCAGAAGCACCGTCGTGTCCTGTGGGCCAAAGTTCATTTAAAATGGCTTGTTTCAAAGTGGAAAAGTGTTCTATGGTCAGACGAGACAAATTTGACATTCTTGTTGGAAATCACGGACGCTGTGTCTTCCAGGCTAAAGAGGAGGGAGACCTTCCAGCGTGTTATCAGCGTTCAGTTCAAAAGCCAGCATCTCTGATGGTATGGGGGTGCATAAGTACATACGGTACACTGTTAGAAAAAAAGGTACAGTGCTTGTCACTGGGGCAGTACCCTAAGGTACAAAAGTGAAAAGGTACATCTTTGTACCTTCTTACCCCTAAATGGTGCATATTAGTACCTTAAAGGTACATATTAGTACTTTAAAAGTACATATTAGTACCTTTTTACCTTTGTACCTTAGGGTACTGCTCCAGTGACAAGCACTGTACCTTTTTTTTCTATGGGCAGCTTGCATGTTTTGGAAGGCACTATGAATGCTGAAAGGTATATAAAGGTATCCAGACGACGTCTATTTCAGGGAAGGCCTTGTGTATTCCAGCAGGACAATGCAAAACCACATACTGCAGCTATTACAACAGCAAGGCTTCATCGTAGAAGAGTCCGGGTGCTGAATTGGCCTGCCTGCAGTCCAGATCTTTCACCTATAGAGAACATTTGGCGCATCATTAAACGAAAAATATTCAACTTATGGAAAAAGTTTAACTGAGGCGACGCCAGTTTACACTTTCTTCGTAAGCTGAATACGGAAGGCGGTCTGGCGGAAGCTAGACTTTTTACTTCATAACTTGTAAATATAGATTTTTTTTTAAACAAATGCATTCAGAATGATTTTATTAACCTCATACTCGTTGGTATCGCTCACTGCCATTATAAAGCTCAGGTGCGTCAGGATATTTATTAATATAACTCCGATTGTGTTCATCAGAAAGAAGAAAGTCATATACACCTAGGATGGCTTGAGGGTGAGTAAAGCTTGGGGTAATTTTCATTTGAAAGTGAACTAATCCTTTAACAAAAGAAAAATGAGGTAAAAAAGCATTTGCTAAAGCAAGTACAATGCTGTATCAGGTGAGCTAACAAGCAAGTTTACTATGTCAGAAAAGCCATACATATAGAGCTGGTTATATGATGCAAACATCAAAATGTATGTATCAAAACCTAGTATTTTGGAAGGAGCTGCATGAAAATAAGTATTTATGGAAACTGCATTCATATAGTAGGTGTGTTTTTTGGAGTTTTGCAAAAATGTAGGCAGAGGCATGTTTTTCCAATGAGTGTAGGTCATAGAAGTCATAGATAAGGCAAGTCAGGCAACCGTAAAATCTGATTGGTTGATAGCAGTGTTACTCCAGTACCATCAAGTATATTGATTCAGAAACATGTAGCAAAAGCATTCAAAGCTAATAGCAACACAAATTTGGTACGAACTACTGGATTTTTTTTCCTCTTCTATACTGCAAAGTTAGGATACTAACATTAGCGGTATTCATTATCACTGCTACAAGAACGCTATATTGAATCTCACCAGTGCATCAATGTGCCAGACGATGTCTTTACTCTCAGAAAAGTTTCATCAAAATTGCTTTGCATCCTCCTCTGGCCAGATTCCTTTAATTTAATTAACAGTGGGGAGGTGTAAAAGGCCTGTAACAGTCTGTGATAGAAAGGGCAAGGGGTCATTTGCCACGACCCCAAGAATTTGTCATGGAGATGGACTCACTCTGTGCAGCGTCATAAAATATTAATCACAGGTTCCTGGCCACCTCATTAATTCAGTAAGAGTGCTCAAGCACAGGACGGAGCAACAGGATATGACACGTGATCATTAGCTGGTTATTCTTGCAGGTAATTGAAGGTGTAGAGACTGAGAATTTGGATTGGCTTTGCTTGCCTAAAAAAAAGTTTGGCCAAGCCAGACACTTCCAAAGGCATTTTAATTCTCTCTGAGCGAATATGTGCAAAATGACCTTCATTCCTTTTTCATAAGGCTTTGACTGCAGTGAACTGCCCCAACAGAAAACAAGCTTTAATATATGCAGATATCATTTCACACAAGTTCAGCATTTACGTACTGACGGTCCAGAGAACAAGGCATTTTGAGGTTACACTTCGTGTAATGTGCGAGATGCGGAACACAACATTGGATTTTCCTGTGTGCAGTGAATTGCTGACATTTACGTAGTGAAATTGCACCTATTACCCAGACATTAGCGTCTTCACCAGGGTAAAAAAACTCCATTGGGCTTTCCCACTGCATCGGTAAATGCACTGCTTGTCGTGGCATTTGGAACACTGCAGGTAATTTACATCCAAAGCCCTTGTCGTGACAATGGCATAACACACAGGTGCTTAACGGCTTCTCCGTGATTATGCTCTCAAACAAACAGATGATCAGGTGGGCTGGAATGAGAGAAGGTGGGGCGGCTCCAGCGAGGAGGACACATGCTACTCATTGCAAAACTCCAAAAAACGTACTTATACAAACAATTTGCTTCAGTTTCCAGCAGAAATGAAGACTAGTGGCAGTAAAACACCAACAGCCTTTATTTCTTTTCACACAAATTATGATTACCAGGCAGATTATGGATTTTTTGTTTTGTTTCTTGCGCAATACTTTAGTATGTTATGACCTCAAAACACTTTAACCATGGTGCATGATTTGCAAACTAATACATTTTGATGTTTGCATCGCATAACCAGCTCAATATGAATAGCTTTACTAGCATAGTAAACTTGCTTGGTAGTTCACCTGGTACAGCATTGCACTTGTGATGTATAATGCTCAGGTAAAACATGAATAAAGATCAAAGAGCCCAGATTTAGAAGCAAGCTAAATGGCATGGTTGCTTCAGCAAATGCATTTTTATCTCATGGTTGCTTTTGTTAGGTTTTCAGTTTTACACTATCAGTTAGGTTTAGGGTAGGTTTACTGTTAGAGTGATTAGCTACTCACCCGACATTTCATTAATGAACTGCCATGATGCGTACATCCAATGTAATAAAACAATGCCAGATTCATGTTAAACTCTTTCAGATAAAATTGAACGCACTTTTAGTGCCACTCACTGGACATTTTACAGCATAATATGATTTTGCAGAAATGTCCCCACAGGCATGAAGTTTTTCCAGCGAGCCTGAGTTGGACATAATAGCATCTTCGATAAGGTCCAGGCCCAGTGTTTTGGGATTGAAGATTATGTCATCTGCCAAGTTACTGAGGGCATTGAGAAGTGGAAGTTGACAGATACTGTACAAATGTCAACAGTAACCTTTTAAAACTCAAATCTCTCTCAAAACGCCAAATAGATCTTGGCTGCAACATCTAGAAAAGTGTGTTGGAGAGAGCAGGCACAGATATTGTACTGCCTTGAGGCAGGTTGAGTGCCTCTGCAAGTAAGGGCAAAGAGGGAAGATTGAGAGGGACAATATGTCAATGCTTTTTGATTTTCCATGACACAAGGGTGGTACTATCCATAACTCTACTCAAGAGGTCCAAGATGACCAACGCAAAAACTTGACCTCAATTGAATCTCGTCTATAAGCTACCAAGCCAGAACTGCATACAACATCAACTGCGAAGGGGTGAGCAGGAGTTCCTTGTTCTCTTGTTAATTCCATACACTCTGTCAGTTTAAATCTAGACTAAAAACGCATTTCTTTAACCTGGCATACACATAACACATTACCAATTTATATTTTCAAATCCGTTAAAGGATTATTAGGCTGCATAAATTAGGTCAGCCGGAACCGGGAACACTTCCTATAACACATGATGTACTCGTTACATCAGAAGAAGAATGGCATCTACGCTAACATTAGTCTTTCTGGTTATCCCGAGGTTCACCGTAGTCAACCGGATCCGGGCCGTATCCAGGTGAGACCGAGGACCTGCGCCTTGACACGACCACAACGCAGCCCTGAAGTATCAGCAGAGATTGAGTCAACTAGATCATCCACTGTGAGGGCCTCATCGACACGACAGCCACGACACAGTTCCTCAACAACCGTCCATACCGGCGTGATGAATACGATCCTCAATTGGATGGAACTGGAATAAATACTTTGAATGCTGCGATCCTATTGGACTTACGATGGCAACCTGAATCGTAACAAAGCACTGTTGGCCAGAGGAGAACTGGCCCCCCGACTAAGCCTGGTTTCTCCCAAGGTTTTTTTCTCCATTTAAACACCTATTTGCCACTTGTCTGCCACCTGATGTCACCTGATGGAGTTTGGGTTCCTTGCCGCTGTCGCCTTTTGGCTTGCTTAGTTGGGGACACTTGACATTTGACTTGACATTTGATATTCAACAGTGCTTTGATCTACCTGCATTGACACTATTCTTTAAGAGCTGCTGTGCAGCCAAATAATGTACCAGTTATCATTGTAAAGCTGCTTTGACACAATCTACATTGTAAAAAGCGCTATATAAATAAAGGTGACTTGACTTGACTAACATGATTGACTGACAGCATAGTCCCTGTGTCCACTCCTTGGAATATCACCTTGGTTTAGTTACATTGTTGCGCCGATTGTTGAACCAAGCACTGAAAAATCAAAGGATGCCAAAGGCAGCATCTTCTAAAGGGTTTGACCTGGAGCTGATTTAAAAGGTGTCTCAATCATGCACTCTTCTGTTTTCTTTTTTGGCTTCCTAACATCTGCTGAATGAAGAGTCCTTATCCTAAGGGATATTTGGAGGTTGTGTTTGTCCAACAAGAAACCGCAGAGGAGCTTCAAGTAGTAATTGGACCTGTCAGCCTATTTCAGGCAGCAGCACAGAGATATTAAAAAGACTTCACCCGGTCAAAAAAATATTCTCCCACACTCAGTCCTGGACACCACAAGAACACTTCAGGAATATAAACAGCTGTCACCACACTAGCCACTTAATGCAGGGATACTTCACTTTTGACTGAAGGTTTGTCTTTGTAATTATGTAAAAAGAGAGATTGCTGGCATGAGTGGGCTATGGATAATCAATTTTTACTCTGAACCACCTTGTATGTACCGCCATGCTTGAATACAAGGGGCAGAAAATGGACGACTCATAGAAAAAAAAAGCATGCTACAGGAAGATTTCCCACTTTGTACCTAACAGACTGGTGAGGCCCACAGCCTATCCCACTCTAACCCCTAACTCTTCTTGGGTCTGTACAGCTGTTAAGCTTGTCAGATATGTTCAAAAATGAAAGGGAGAAATAATAACATCCAATATGGTTGTGTCATGAACAATTTGGTCTACTCGTCACTACATTTGGGTAAGTGAATAGTGTAGAGTGTAGAATAAGCTAGCACTTTGCTTAAGAGGTAACACTTTATTTTAGTGTCTTTTAACTAGTATTAGCATGCATATTACTAGAATACTGGCTATTTATTAGTACTTATTAAGCACATATTAATGCCTTATTTTGCATGACTTTACTCTATCTCTTAATCCTACCCAATACCTAAACTTAACAACTACCTTACTAACTATTAATAAGCAGTAAATTAGGAGTTTATTGAGGGAAAAGTCATAGTTAATAGTTTATATGGGTTCCCTATACTAAAGTGTTACCGCTTAAGCTAGTATGCTGAGTGGTTATCTTGAAAAACGTAAGTTAACTAAAAAAAAATGTAATGAGAGAGAGAGAGAAATGTTTAATTTAAAAAAAAAAAAAAATCAAAGTGTTTTTGTAGGATTTCTAATCAGGCACCGGAGAGAATACCTATTAAAGTTCATTCTTACAGTCAGTGGGACTGCTTGCAATGGACAGAATGTATTGTTCTTTACAGCAGCTGTAGAATAAAAGTCCTGCCTTTCAAAATCAAAGCATTTGAGACACATTTTTTAAAATATATTTCAAAATATACAGAAAATAGCCCAAAAATATATTGCTGATGTAAATGTTAAAATATATTTACATAAATATATGTTCAATGGGTTTTAGTTTGCTTATATTATTCATATATTTGTGGCCATTTTATATATATTTCAATCTAAATATATGTATGGTTAGGTTATGTGTGTAGATAGATAGATAGATCTTTCTACATTCAAGTAGACAGGAGCTATACTTGTATACATAATAAATATTTGCCTAGAGGCATTAACAAGATGGCCACCAAATGACTAACTGCCTTATCAGTACATGGGTTTGAATCTCATGCAAGCTTATATACATTTGTATCTGAAAGTATTAAGAAATTTATGCTTTGCCTCAAGCAGATCTGAGCTGAACAGCAAATGAAAGTCTACTTGCCAAATCTCAAAAGGACTTATACATCCAAGAGTCTCTTATACCTGCCAAGTTATTTAGCACCAGCTGTCACAATCATGTCCCGTAATTGTAGGCCGTTATTACGCTTCGGCCTCAGGGTCAATCGTGTTTCTGTTCCTCAATGATATTATTTCTCATCTACAGGAATTTACGTCATGAAGGTTTACGCAAAATTTAAATTCTTCTTATTGCCTTGGAATCTCATTTAGTATAATAAACTCTCAAGTGTTATCTAGACGGTATCGCATTCATTTTATTGGATGCAGCACTGTGGAATTATGCAGATTGTTGGTTGGATTCTTGGGTAACAGGGTATTCCTAGACCTCAATCTCCAGTGATCCCCTTGCGGCATTTAAATCCGTCTATCCCTCCATCCGCCTCTCCTTCTCTTTGCTTCCATCAGTATTTATAGATCTCCCTCCTACAGAACAGCTGACCTGAAATCATGTTATTAACAAAGGCAAATTAGACAGCTATGGTTTCCTGTCATTGGCCACATGTTGGAGAAATTGCCATTTTGTTGGAATTCAGGGAAGTACTGAGTTTTAGTGATCATACAATTTATTTTTTTATGCATAAATGGTTTGACGTGTCTCTTGTTATTGTAATGTTGCACAAGATGTGCGCACAAGACTCAAACTGAAGCATTAATAATCCAAAGTCAACAAACTACACATGAAATAAAAATTGTGACATAGTCACTTTACTCAAAGTATTTTATAGTTTAAAGTCTAAATAAAACAAAATGATCCCTGTTACTTTCTTTATTCATGTTCCTGGTTTCATGCATCAATCAATCAATCAATCAATCAATCAGTCAATCAATCAATCAGTGGGTTTGTCTTCATAATTATTTAGGATTATTTTAGCAAACTCGCATTCATGTCTGGCTGTATTCTGATATGTAACACACACCTTTCTTCAGCGATTTGAATTTTTTATTTTGTTTTTCCCTCTCATTGAATATTCTATTTCAGTTGGAAATATGTCACAAGAACACTGAACATTTTGAACAAGCAACAAGCATTTCATTGGTTAATTTCTACAAACAGTTTAAAAAGTGCTTTTTAAACTGAAAATCTGCTTTTTCAATATTGAACAATATGATACTTTTGAGTAAACCAACGTCTTTCATTGTTAAGTGCTGGCAGATACTCATTCTAAAGCTGTAATTTGTGCATGCAGATACTGCAATTTGTCTTTCCAGGGGAACATATTGTTAAATTGTTCCTGATGTATATGGTTTCCATTTTTTGATAATTGAGCCCTACTTGTGACAACATTGTTGTGAGTAAAACTGCATTTTTACCAAACACTTTCTTTCTTGGTAAATGTCACAATACAAACTGATGGACAAAAACTAATTCTAGATTCCATGTTCTTTTCAAAAAACAAACAAGAAAAATAAAATCATGTTATTCCATCTCGTTGATGGAGTGCCCCCCAGTTGTCTCATACAGACTCCTCAATTAAGAAGCTATTTTTTGTATTCACCCTTACTATCCATTCTTTGCTCATGCATACTAATTTGCATTATCCTCCCTAAGAATAGATTAATAACTGCCAAGCAACTCCATCGCATTCTAATTGTATTCGTGACAGTGATCCTTGTGCGACAGCGCATTCAAAGAGGATATTAAAAAGAAGCAGGTTATTCCAGCATCATGCCTATTTCCATCTCTCCTAATCATGCACATAGACCATATAAAAGGTCAGTTTAGTAAATTGATGGATGCCATCTGCCATGGAGCATCTCAATGTGTTGACTCCCACATGGAGACAGAATACAAAACAACAGGCAGTCAATGACAGATAAGAAATATACATATACAAAAAAGAAATGTCATGTGGCCTAACCATCAAGTTAAAAGTAACATCATATTGTCCTTATATTGCAAATAGATGTACACATTGTAGGGTACATTTACATGACAACAATGTACTAAAAACGGAAAAGTTTTTTCTTTGCGTTTTTCGCGTACAGACGACAACATTGTCGAAACGATTCCCGTTCACATGGATGGGCGAAAATGACTAAAAACGTTGTATTATTTATGCCAGGCCAGTAGTTGGCGATGTCACTGTTTTTGAATAAATAATGAGCGTCACATCATTGATCTCACTAACAAAATTATTAAATGTTTGTCAAATTTGTGCCACCTAATGTGGGTTAAACTGAGACGTCACATAAGAAATAGTTTTATGTGGTTGTTACAGAATAGCTTATGCCAGCATGTGTGCACACTCGTGACTTTTCACAGGTGCCTTGTGGTCTGAAATCTCTCGGGCCGGTCTTCTGTGAAGAGAATCCGCAGAACTAATGAAAAGTGACAGGGATGTAGACGGCCTCAGAGAACTACTGTAAACTGCATATTATGACACTGCAGAGCCAAATGGCCCCAAGATTCTCCTAATTAGAGCTGAGAATGTATTAGTCAGCAAGAGATGGCACACGTCTTCGGATTTCTGCCTTTTCTTAAGTCAGACCTTACGCTTGCCTTTCTCACAGCTGATAAGACTGTTATAGAACATGACAGATCGCCACCGTCTTTTCTATTTCAGTTGAAGTATCGGAATTAGCTATTTTTTTAGAAGATGTTGGGCATTGCACCTTTGCCAGCATGATACTTTTTTTTTTTCTTTTTTTTTACCATACAACTAAAATGTAAAGTAAATACGCAAATAGTTACATTTTCAGGCCCCTGCAACCATGGCACACATGTTTTGAGTCTGCCCATCTCTACATGGATATATTGGTCTCAAATATTTGAGACAATATCTCAAACAGTTGGGATAGTAATCAAACCTGTGGCTATAGCAGCACTTTTTGGCACAGTTCATCTTCCAGAATACAAGGTGGATTTTGTGGCCTTATATCCCTCCTGGCTAGATGCTTGGTTTTATTGCAGTGGAAATCACCTGCCCCACCTACTCATTCCTTGTGGATTAAAGATATTCTTCAGTTTTTTAAACTGGAAAAACTTAGGCAATCACTGAGAGGATCTTCCAAGAACTTTTATAGAATCTGGGGTTCATTCCTTGCTTATATATAAACTTTTTTTTTTATCTCAGACCAACCACATCCACAGCCACAAATCTTCTCTCTTCCTTCTCTCCCCTCACTGAGGCAGAAGTATCTAAACTTCTCCTCTCCAGTCATCCTACCACCTGCCCTCTAGATCCCATCCTCTCACACCTTCTACAAGCCATCTCTCCTACTTTTACCAGCACTTGAATGGTTTTTTAACCAGGTATCATCTTTCCTCTCACAGAATAACCAGCTGGACATCAACCAATCTGGTTTCAAGAGTGGCCATTCAACCGAGAGTGCACTACTGTCAGTCACTGAATCCCTGCAGGTTGCGAAAGCTGATTCCAAATCATCAGTTCTCATTCTGCTGGATCTATCTGCTGCCTTTGACACAGTGAATTATCAGATTCTTCTGTCCACCCTCTCATCACTGGGCATAACAGGAACTCCACTTCACTGGTTTGAATCCTATCTCACAGGTAGGTCTTTCAGGGTTGCCTGGAGATGGGAGGTATCCAAAGCACATCAGCTGATCATGGGGGTTCCTCAGGGTTCAGTGCTTGGACCCCTCCTCTTCTCCATATACATTACATCACTGGGTCCCATCGTACAGGCACATGGTTTCTCCTACCATTGCTAAGCTGATGACACACAGCTCTACCTTTCATTTCAACAAGATAATCCCACAGTAGCTGCACGAATCTCAAGCTGTCTGGCGGACATCTCGGCATGGATGAAAGAAGATCACCTGCAGCTCAACCTGGCAAAGACTAAGCTTCTTGTCTTCCCTGCCAACCAGACTCTGCAGCATGATTCCACCATCCAGCTAGGCACATCATCAATTACCCCATTAAGGTCGGCCAGAAATCTTGGCGTAATCTTTGATGACCAACTGACCTTCAAAGACCACATTGCAAAGACATGCAAATTTGCACTACACAACATCAGGAAGATCAGGCTTTTTTTAACAGAGCATGCAACACAACTTCTCGTCCAGGCCCTGGTCATTTCTCGGCTTGATTACTGCAATGCTCTTCTGGCTGGACTTCCATCATGTGCAATCAAACCTCTACACATGATTCAGAACGCTGCAGCATGTCTTGTTTTTAACAAGCCCAAAAAGGGTACCACGAGCCAACGCTCATTTACCGATCGCAGACTTCTGGTAGGGATGTAGACTCATTTTTGATAAAATCCGATGGCTCAGTAAGGCCTCCATTTCCAGCAAAATAATTAACACTTTCAGATGCCCAGAAAGCTACTAAAGACATATTTAAAACAGTTTGTGTGACTACAGTGGTTCAACATTAATGTTATGAAGCGATGAGAATACTTTTTGTGCACCAAAAAACAAAAAAACAAAATAACGACTTTATTCAACAGAAGACATGATTTCGAATCAGTGGTTCGGAGCGTGTATGAAACTGCCAAAGTCATGTGATTTCAGTAAACGAGGCTTCGTTACGTCATAAGTGTTTCGAAATTTCAATGGTTCACCACTGGGGGGCGTGACTTTGGCAGTTTGAAACACATTCCGAAGCAAAAAATTCGGAAAGCTTTGAAGCTTCATGAAGCAGTGTTTTGAAATCGCCCATCTAGATATTGGTGAATAAAGTCGTTATTTTGTGTTTTTGGCGCACAAAAAGTATTCTTGTTGCTTCATAACATTAAGGTTAGTGTAGTCACATAAACTGTTTTAAATAGCTTTCTAGGCATCTGAAAGTGTTAATTGTCTTGCTGGCAATGAAGGCCTCACTGAGCCATCGGATTTTATCAAAAATATCTTAATTTGTGTTCCGAAGATGAATGAAGGTCTTACTGGTGTGGAATGACATGAGGTTGAGTAAATAATTACAGAATTTTCATTTTTGGGTGAACTAACCCTTTAACCTCATCATAAAAAAACAAAACAAAAAAACTATGCTTTCACTCCCTATTCTTGCGTATACTACTCTAAGCAACTTGTATTGTGAGCACTTCTTGTGTCTATTTGCCTCTTCACAATGAATCGCTTGTTGTATTCCTCGCTTGTAAGTCGCTTTGGATAAAAGCATCTGCAAAATGAATAAATGTAAATGTAAATATCTCCACGGCGCTTTTGCAACATATCAAGTCCCTCAGTTCTCTCCATCTCCGAAAAGCCAAGCCAATGTTTGCTTAAAATTGCCTTGATGTCCCTTAAATTACAGTTTTTGCAGTGTCCAATTTTGAATTGAGTGATTCTCGAGTTAAAATTAATAACTAAAATAATAACAATAATAATAAAAAAAAATCAATCCTCAAGAGACAGCCTAGTATTCTGAATGAAAAAAAGTGATAAATATTTCAAAAAAAAAAAAAAAAAAAAAAGTTGCAAAGCTGTCCTTGCTGAAAAATAATGACATGGACTGCAATGCATGTCATTTTTGGTAATATTTTCTGACATTAAACAAACTCATATCAAAATAATTAACTTTGACATATTGCTTTAAAATGCAAATACCACAGAGAAAAAATAAATGTTGGTAAAGTGACAGAATTGTTTAAATATTTGAATACATATTTTTTCAAGACACTGTTTTTATTAAAAGACTGTTCTGTCATGTCACAGTAACCTTGGAAATAAGAAAAACACCTCCTTCAGCACATGCAAGGTCATAACAACAATAAATCACGACTCACTGATTTTTCTCTGCAAGCCCTTAGCTCTTTTTCTCATTTCTGCACACTGACAGAGCTCTTGTTCCTGTAGATGTAAATAGTATGGAATACATCATGTGACACAAGATAATGCAATATCGAGGCCAACCGCAAGAATGTATCTTACTTTTCATCTCCCTGTCTGGCTGTAATACAATATTTCCAGATTGTTCTCTCCCCAAGAGCAACCAGCTTACCATTGATCTGAGCGGGGCTGATACAGTCTCTGCTGCGGTGTGTCATTCTAATGAACCAGAAACTGAATCTGGCTGCAGTGTCTCTTTCTCTTGCACATCTTCTCTCTTTCTTGCTGTCATTTTTCTGTCATACTGTACTCGCCCTCACAAACACTTGGGTACATGTATATGGTCAAACAATATGGCTTGAGATCACTTACTGCTTTCATAATCTGAAATATAGTGATTTTTTTTTTTTTTTTTCTTTTTTTTGCTGTTATGCATAGAGATGTTAAACAAAGACAAAGCTATTCCACATTCCAGCCACCAAGGCTGCAAGTGAATGGGTGTTTCTTTAACTATGGACACTTTTGTCCTTTGTGGACTTTTCATAACTCTCTTAAATTTTAGTGTTTCATAAATACTCAAAGTTAAATAATATTTTCACACTTTATGCATAATTTAACAAAATGATGTGCAATAAAATTTCATCAAACTCAAGCTCTAGGACATGAAGCTGCCCAAATATTGCTCCTTCCCTGCAGTTAACATAATTTTCTGAGGCTGTGGCAGTCTGTTCAGTAAATAATTCATCAACAACCTCAAAATTTGTGTCTCTGACATCAACAAATATTATTAGAGCTGAATAAATTAGTTTATAAATCAGTTAGTTCCAGTCCTTGATTCTGATTGACTGATTTTCTGATTTTATTCACGATAAAACACGGCTATGACCGCTTCACCCAACGGTTTTATGTATCACTGCACAACACCCTTAACAACCACCCTTAGCAACGTAAACATATGTTTGTTCTCATTGGCCCCTTTCACACAGCAATCCCGGTAAATTACCGTAAAACTACCAGTACGACTTTACTGGTAAATCCACAAATATACTGTTCACACAAAAAACGGCGTTCTGGCTTTTTACCAGTAAGAGACCATTCGCACATCAGCATCAAAATACCGGTAAATTCTGTGATGTCAGTCATCGGAAGTGATCTTTAAACGCCGTGCCGTTGTCTTCATCCGCCCGTATAAGGAGAAGCACTTTAGTTTCACTATGTGTTCAATTTGACAACATTTTTTAAATTTCTGAGTGACAGGCATAAGAGATGATCAAACAGAACGCGCTTTTGCTCTTAAAAACACGAGACGCGCATAATAGCAAAGACTATATAATAACACAAGATGCGTCACTCGTATTGTTTTGAATGGGAGAAAGTGCAACACACAATATGGTGGAATAAGTCCCGCCTTCTAAATAAGAGCCAATCGGCGAATTGTAAAGTCATCGCGTCACTGCAGCGGACGTTAGAAGCTCTGCTTTCTATAGAAACAGTCAGACGCGTGCCTCCAAAATGACACACAAGAGACACGCATTTAGGACTGCGCATGTGCATTAGCTTGATCCAGTTTGAAAAATACAATTTTTTGTCATGATTCAAGCGTTTAGAAACAAAATTTATGAGACAGTTGTTGTCAGATTTCATTGGTGATTTCAAATATGAAATTTAATCGAAAGCTTGGCAAACAGCTTTGAAGAATTTGATGTTTCCCCATTCAAAGAGATAGGAGCTGCACTTGCATGCCCGAGAGGCGTTTCAAAGATGGCCGCCAAGTGAAATGACTTGTCTTAAAGGGACTTTGATAATAGTATCCAACTGCAGAGCCGCAGCGCTGAAGAACTGAACAAAAAGGCTGAGTTTCGAGCACGTTACATTGAAAAAGCTGCAAGCCGTAGCGCAACGGTCAAAGATGATCATCTACCTCATATTTAAATAGATAAACTATTAAAAAACTTACTTTAAACAGCACGGAGTAATCACGCCATCTCCATAAGAACTTTATGATTGGCCCAGAGCTGTTGAAAACGGACTTCTTACGTCAGCACGTTCTGACTTCGTACATGCTCATACCGATAATCTTCATTCCGCGTTCACACAGAGCACATTACCGGTAATTTAGTGGTAATGTTACGACTTCCCTTACTGGTAAATTGTGTGATAGGTGCTATTGATACTGTTCACTGAAGCTTGTATTACCTACATCTATATAGCATTTTCCTTCAGGTCAGTCCTATGTTTTTATATATATATATATATATATATATAAATCTGTTTGAAAGGCAGCTGCGATATCTTGTCCTTTTAACAGTTAAGGGGTTTTCCTGTGTCCTCCTGACACTGACAGCGCTAGTGTTCACAACAGTATGAGTCCTTTCAAAATAAAAGTCTTTGCTACAGACTGACTCACTCAAACAGTCTTTGCCACCATCTGACTTTCCTAGTCTGTTTTTACGGTTCCAGCGGAAGGAAGGCTTTTAGTGATGTTACTTCATGAAAGTTGCATCAATATATACATAGATTTGCTTTAATATTTGTATATATGGAATGACCTTTTTATAAAAGCAATAAGCCCGGGTGAAGCCGAGGTTTACAATATATAACAGCTAAGGGGCGTTGTTAGGCATGATGCAGAGCTTAACGCTTTATTCAACATAACACTCATTTCACAAGCCGTGTAGAAAAACTAGTTTGACATTTGACTTATTTCTGTCATGACTCTCTCTGAGTGTTTGGCATAGTAATGGATATGACAATGTTGCTATGTACGGGACTTGCTACTGCCAATACATACACGACACGCTGCTGTAAATAAGACATAGCATGTACAATAGCATACATGAATTACTAGTAGCAGATCTATACAGGTGGAGCTCTGGAAGGGTGACCAAGTATTTGAAGGTTGAGCAGCAAGCTCATTGGCTACAGCAGGAGTTGGTTTTAATTATTCTAAGTAGATGTTTATTTCCCACAGAGCTTTCCCTGGCAAAGTGATGTACCTCAGCGTTAGTCTAAAGTGCAAATTAACACCGCCTTGCAGCTTCACACCAGCTTTTCCAGCGAGAAGAGCTAGATTTCCCATTGGGAGGTGAGGCAACTTCCCAAGGCAATGTCACATCCCTGTTTTGGCCCATCTGTCAGGGACAGCCCTGTCTGTGCACCAGCAACGCCAAAAGTGAGGGCTCCACTTCAGCGTGGCACCTCCACAGATGGCACACTGTAGGCACCAAACCACATCTCAGGCTCCCACGTCCATGTGCTCAGTGCTGGTGGCTCTCGTCTATCTGGTCTGGATGCCCGTATTCCTCAGGATTTGAAGAGTGGTGGCAGGTTACGTACTGGCTGAGGATAATGAAGACAGATGATGCCAGTAGGAGAGATCTGCTTGGCTGTAAGCTGCTGACATAGAACACGTCGCAATAACGAGAGAATGAAATCATCTGTAGTCAATTAGTGGTACTAAATGTGATGAACATACTAGTTGATACTCTGTGTGTGTGTGTGTGTTTGTGTGTCTGTGTGAGGTGGAAACAACTTTACAGGAGAAGTAGTAAAGATTTTTACTGAATAATTGATGTAAGTGCTTTACCAAAAATACAGGTTTCAAATGTCTGCTTTTAAATCCTCCAAGACATGTTTTTCTGTTGTTGTAGATGGCAGGTTTTTGCTAAGGGGAAAAAACAGAGGGCCAAGTCAAAAATATGTTGTAGTAATTAACATTATGCTACAAATTCTTAATGTACCGAACCCATAAATAGGCTATATGTATGCAAAACATGGAATATAGATCTTAGTCAGGGTAGTGCCATATTTAATATTTGACAGGAATGAAATTAAGGTTGTGAGGGACAGAATACAGAGAATACAGTGCGTTCAATGGATTGGACTGTTGTTTAACAACATACCTATTGTTTAGCTGATGAAATGTCTTTCAGAAAAAAAAGGGAAAAAAATCAGTAGACAAAAACTCAAAAGAGTGAGTTGTAAAAAATTATGTGATTTAAGACCTTTATACAGTTTGTGACATTGAAGAGTTTGTGACTCCTCACAGTCTTGTTTTCTTCCGCGTTAAATTCAATAGCATCTAAACTGACTAAGGTCTATATAGTCAAATGATCAATAATGATCAATAATGCTTCCCCATTAGAAAAGATATTTTCAAATCGACAAATGAGTGCAAGGCAGAGAGACACTCACATACACTACATGAAGCTCAGGTGCTCTCTTTGGAGAAGCAGGCAGGGAGAGTTTCTTTTTGGGTTTTCTTTAAGAAGTGCTGAAAAAAGTTTCTGCTTATATCTTTTTTTTAATACTACCTTTTTAAGCTGCTGTCTGTTTGGGTGTGCTGTGCTGCATGACAAACCTCAGTGCTGCAGAAGAAGTTCAACACCAAGGACAGCAGTTCTATTCTCAGTATACTGACTTCACTAAGACATATCACAGTGTATTAATGGAATACGTGGCTCTTGCCTGTTTACTGAGCTCACACCTGCAGAGCTTAACAATTAATGTGTTTCAAGTTTAATAATTAATAATTTAAAATTATGAATTTATTGCGAAAGTGAGATTGAATGCAATTGAATGCATTGTAGAGCACACACACACACACACACACACACATATATATATATATATATATATATATATATGTGGGGTATGGCCATGCTGGGTATGGCCATGCTTGTAAAGCATGAGATGTAACATAAGTGTAGATTGATTGCATACATTTTTATTTTATTTAGTTTTATGTATACAAAAAAAATAAAATAAAATAAATGGATTAAAAAAATAGAAAATAACCGATCAAAGTGCAGGAAAACTGCACAAAGAAAACTGATAAATGAGATTCAGATTTTGAGAGAGCTCAAACTAGCACTCAGATTCTAGTATGCTTTACAGTGAAAATGGACTCATTTTTGCATTGCAAATTCAAAGCAAGTAAAAGCACTTGTTTCATTTCCTGTATTTTAACCAAAAAAAAAAAAAAAAAAAAATTGACAGAATGAATTGCAGCTGTGATTGACAGGCAGAGACAGATCGCTTTATCCAATGCAGACATCATTGATCCAAAGTTGTCAGACACACTGAAAAGTAGCAACAACAACGGACAATAGGAGAAAAAGCTGGTTTTAAACAGGGTATAATTACAGAGCCAAATTACTAGTTTAATAAATCAGATAAAATAGATTACAGAAAATAAGGTCTGTTGAGAAAAAAATATGAAGGCTGTTCTAAAAGGTTGGCAGCAACACTGACACCTTAAATTCTAATGAGCATTATAATGTTCTCAGTGAAATAAATCAATCAAACTGGTAGATGAAGTAAAAGAAATGTTGATTATAAATAATTATCATTCAATATTTAAAAAAAAGGTATTTATATGGGACTTGCTACTGCCAGTACATACACGACACACTGCTGTGAGTAAGTAAGACATGTTGCTGCTGTACTATAGCATTTATGAATTACTAGTAGCAGATCTATACAGGTGGAGCTGGGGGAGGTGGAAGGTTTCTGAAAGCACACTGCAAGCTGCTACACAGATGCTGACCAAGTATTTGAATGTTGAGCAGCAAGCTGTCATATAGAAAACTATTTCAAGCAGATTAATTTAAAGGATTAGTTCACTTTAAAATGAAAATTACCCCATGATTTACTCACCCTCAAGCCATCCTAGGTGTATATGACTTTCTCCTTTCAGATGAATACAATCGGAGTTATATTAATAATCACCCTGATGTTCCCACGCTTTATAATGGCAGTGCACGGAAACCACCTATTTGAAGCTAAAAAAAGTGCATCCATCCATCATAAATGTACTCCACACGGCTCTGGGGGGTTAATAAAGGCCTTCTGAAGTGAAGCAATGCATTTGTGTAAGAAAAATATCCATATTTAACACGTTATAAAGGAAAATATCTAGCTTCCGCTAGACCGCCTTCCGTATTCAACTTAACAAAGAAAGTGTAATGCCTCTCACAGTTCAAAACGCTTACGCTACTTCTTACGCCTTCTGTATTAAACTTACAAAACAAGCGTCTGGCTGAAGCTAGTTATTTTACTTTATAACATGTTAAATATGGTTATTTTTCTTATATAAACGCATCGCTTTGCTTCAGAAGGCCTTTATTATCCTCCCCGGAGCTGTGTGGAGTACGTTTATGATGGATGGATGCACTTTTTTTCGAGCTTTAAACAGGTGCTTTCCGTGCACTGCCATTACAAAGCTTTGGAGCATCAGGGTGATTAGTAATATAACTCAGATTGTATTTGTCTGAAAGAAGAAAGTCATATACACCTAGGATGGCTTGAAGGTGAATAAATCATGGGGTAATTTTCATTTTAAAGTGAACTAATCCTTTAAGGACCTATCAGCCTGCGCTATCTAGAGTGACATGACAGAACTTATATATATCACTGTCCACCATGTTCTGTCTGAGTCTACTACTTCTGAAGAAGAACAAACTTTAATACTGTTAAAAAAGTATGACACAGTAACTGTTTTCACACACTGTTTTTTGCTTACTTTATAGTGTGGAGAGGGTTTGTTTTCCGCTGAGTTAACTGTAATGTATTCTTGTTTTGATGTTAGCACAGTGCTAAGCTAATAATAGGATATTCTATTAAGCGTTAAACACTGCTCCAAGTAAATTGTACACTCAAAAAGCAGTACATGCCAGTAAATTTGTACCACTTTAGGACCCATTAGTCAGTAGATTGTGATTTTAGATGGATGTAATTAACAATTAACCAACAGAACAACCATCTACTCCAATCATCCGGTTCTAACACATGCAAATGTCTTTCTCTCTTGTCTCTCTCCCTCTCGCTTTCACTGTTTCTCTGCCTCTCTAGCATTCACTGCTAGTGCACTGCTGTCCTCTGTGTGACAGTATTTTGGTGAGCACAGCAACGACATCCAGTCCTCCTCTTGCTGCAGTCTCAAAGATTTCAGCTCCTGCCTCTGAGGGCAGGTGTCTCTGACAAACACATGTGTTAACAGTCAATTATCCAGTCAGTAAAGCCCCCTAATTACAGCACAAATCAGTTCTGTGTCTGGCAGTGAGATTCAGAGCTCGGTAGGAGAGAGCGTTTTAAATGGTTGAACAGTGAAAGCTAAACATCTGATAGCATGAAGATCTCTCAGTCTTATGGAGCTAATAGCAAACTATTCTTGTAATGCGCCAGAATGTGGCACAAATAAGGGCTCTGTATGCTGCTGTATTCCCTGGACGCTGTCTGTGCCTCAGTTTGATGGCCTTATCATGTTTGAAGGAGTGACAGAGAAAACAGTCTGACTGTAAAGTGAGCATAGATTGCAGCATCACGGATAAACTCTGAGCGAGTAAAATGTAAATGTAGGGTTTTTTTTAATGCAGAGTGAAAAACTTATGTTCAAACATGGACAATGCATTTTGAAAAAGAAAACTGCACTCTTAAAGGCAGATGGGATTTTGCACACTTGGTCTCCACATAATTATATTTAAAAAAAAAATGAGAATCTTTAAGTAAACTCACTGACCCATGAGTATATGCTGAGAGGAATTTCAGATAGCATTTTCAGATACATGGCTAGAATTTAAAATAAAATATGCTAAATAAACAAAATAAAGATAAAATAATATAATGAACAGTAGGGCTGGGTAAACAATATCGATTTCTCGATTTTAATCGATTCTCATTTTTACGAACCGATGTCGATTCGTAAATCCCAAGAATCAATTAGTCGTTTGTTTTCAGTTGATGAATGAACAGAATATGTAGAGCGCCTCCCATCCAATAAATCGCAATAATCTTTGTGCTTTGTTACTTTTGATATGAAGCAAAGTCTCAGATTTCAAATGACGTCCATCTTATTATGAGATTCAAAAAATAAGTACCGTTTTGGCGCTGTTTAATGTGACGTGACAGATCGCTTTAGCGCCTCAGTTAAAGAGAAGCGGCAGCACGGAGCGCATGTGAACATCCTCTCCGCTTTAATACCAGTTACAGCGCGAAATAAACATGACTAAACATCTGAAGGTATGTTAAAATATACAGTACAACTTACCGAAATCCGTATCATGTCTCGTGTAATAGCTCAATCAGTGTTTCAACCTCGGAAAGACGTCAATAAAACAGCTTGTAAACAATGTCACATAACGTCACATTTACCTCAGAAAAACATATTCAGTGACCATAAACTCATTAGTCAGCTAGAAAAATGAACTCTAGAAAGCAGCATTCTGATAAATATAGCTGTGCACCGTTAAATATTCATTATAATGTTCTTCAATATTTAATGCATGTTTGAATAAATCAGTTATGACAGCCACGATTTAAATGTTTATATTTAAAAAATAAATAAATAAACGAATTGGAGTAGAAATATGATTATGTAATTCTAAACTTTATTTGTTATATAAAAAAAAAAAACATAATCGAGTGTAATTTAAGTTTGTATATAAATAAGTTAATTTTAACCTTCAATATTATAGTAAAGTAGTACCAGCTGACTCCCATGTGTAGTTTACAGCATTAGTTGAGATTTTTTTCCTCTAGAAAATTTGCCATGTACTGTAACTGATATACTACATCCAAAATAATCAATATCGAATCGATTCGAATCGCAAGCATGTGAATAGAAATCGAATCGAATCGTGAAAATTGTGTCAATACCCAGCCCTAATGAACAGTAGCATGAATGTTATTTTATTTTCATAAAAGGTCTGCAAGACGAGGAATTGTGCCATGCAAATGAGAATGGACAAGCTGGGTTCAAAACTCACTTTAATAGCCATTATTAATTAACTATGAGGGAAATATTCATTTCTAAACATAATTAAATTTTCATTTAGTTTGATAATATTCACCTAAGAAATTGAACAAACAGAGCTTGATATCCTTCTGCACGCACTTGTGAAATTCATTCTTGTAATACAGCTCAAGACCTTGCATTAAATTGTCCTAGATTGAATTGTTTGCAAGGGCCACTGAACAAATGTTTGACTCAAGGATAAATAAGGAGGGTAATATTGATTACAGACTCAGAAGTAATATCTTACATAAATATTTGGGACAGAAAGAGATGCATTATGGGTCAAACAGCTCTTTGCTGAATGCAGTACAGAAGCTATACAAATAAGAACTGGCCAAGATCATTTATCTTAGTGCATAACTATGATTCATGCTGAAAGAGCATTTCTAGATTCTGTAAAATTTTTCAGC
This sequence comes from Mylopharyngodon piceus, assembly GCA_039654765.1. Lineage (NCBI taxonomy): Eukaryota > Metazoa > Chordata > Actinopteri > Cypriniformes > Xenocyprididae > Mylopharyngodon > Mylopharyngodon piceus. The sequence goes on from CM077447.1 coordinate 7,237,477, forward strand.
AGTATGTGTTACATTGAATTGAACATAGTCACCATTATACTATAGTCACCTTTTGTTTTCCACAGAAAAAAGGAAAGTCATACAGGTTTAGAACAACATAAGGGTGAGTAAAAATATAGCAGCTAGCATATGATCTTATAAGCCTCTTCTATACTGTAACATCATCTGTTGTATGTTTTAGGGTGCACCCTACTTTTTTCCCCAAATAAAAAGTGCACTTAGAGGACCAAAGGTATCCAAGTCTCAAACACATTTAGTGTCAACTTGGACAACTTGACAACAAAAATGGCTAAAGCAGAGATGTTTCTGGCAGCCCCTCACTTCACACTATAATATATGTTTACAGACATTGCTCTGAGACAAGGACAGAATGACGGTAAAGACCCTCCAAGCCATGAATGTCCAAAGAATGTGTGATTGATGCCTCTAGTCTAGAGAGAGCAAGACAATGTCAAGTTATAAGAAAGTTCAGCAATTGCTAACAAAATAAGGGAAGCCCAAACACAAAAAGAGAGGTCTGTGTCAAAAAGTAAAACTATCACTTTCTTTCCCTTTCATAAATAAAATGTTCAGAGTTGTAGTAAAGAATGCCTCCGACACAATGCTATTCTTTCTGCAAGTACATTGTTGCATCAGTAAGTGGCAGCAAGTCTTTATAAGGGAGTCAGCCATTCAACCGATTCATTCAAAAACACTGATTCATTCAGGAACGAAATAAGTGTATTTATGAGTAAGTCATTGAATCTTTCATTCATCCGATTCGTTCAAAAACACTGATTCATTCAGAAACAAAGCAAGTGTATTTATGAGTGAGTCATTGAATCGTTCATTCAACCGATTTGTTCAAAAACAGATTCATCCAAGAATGAAACAAGTGTATTTACAAGTGAGTTAGAGGTCTCTTTTCCTTTTTAATGCAACTTGTTTTGCGCATGTGCTCTCGCTCTGTCACAACATGGCAGACGGCATGACACACAATGAGGAAGAACATTACGGTGGCAAATGATGTGGTGAAAGCTGCACTGTGGACGAAATATGAACTTGTCGGTACAACCAACGAAGAGCTTGGCGGTTACATGCAGTACTTGCACAGACGTTTTTGCTTATGATAGCAAGAAGACTATCTGTCTTCTTGCTATCATAAGCAAAAACGTACACCAGAGGCAGAAACTGTGTTTGTTTACATGTTACTATAGTGTCTGTTGCACGTAATCCTGAAATACAGCATATTACAAAAAGTTACCTTTGTAAGAAAGCGATTTCAGTTTCGGGTCGGGTTCGGGCTTCAAATTTAACAGTACTGGTCGGGTTGGGTCAAAAATTCTCGTGTATAGGCCGGGTACGGGCTTCAATTTAAAGCTAGAGTGAGTCACTGAATCATTCATTCCAGAGATTAGAGCGAAATATGACTTTATTTATTAATGAATCGTTGAATCATTCACTTAATCAATTTGTTCAAAACACTGATTCATTCAGGAGCAAAACACCACCACTGTTGGTCGGAGAGGCGCAAAGGTTCTTCTTTGACTTCATTTGGAAGTATTTTTGTTTGCAGAACAAAAACATACAAAAACATACAAAACAGACAATTGTGTCTGAAATAAAAGTTACTCAGTATTAATTTCTTGTTTATTTAACTGTTGTACTAAAGCAATATCACATTTGCAATTGTTTGTTTCTGAGTATCAACAATTTAACCTTCTAAGTTTAGCCAAGAACTTGTCAACAAGCATCTGCCAAATAGATATTGGTTTTATGTTGAATCCATAAATCCCAGCAAGCTTATTTTGCAGTCTTATCTTATGGGGATCTTGGGTTCTCTAATGAATCTGTCATGAGACTCATATTTGTTTACCTTCAGTAAGTTTGCTGCCTGGGTCTTAATTAACTATGCCGGTATACTGTTTACTCTTTGTTAATTGTCTTTGATATGCCTTTATTCAAGCTGAATTTAAAAATGCAAGATTATTATTAAACCAAAATCAATATGTTCTTATCTACAAACCTTTCCTTCAGAGGGAGACCTATGATTACTTCAAGCCAAAACAAGCATCAAGCCCAAAACAATGACCATCAATTGCTAGTACATTGGGTTTCTAGGGTGTTCAAAGTGGTTGCTAGGTTGTTCTAGGTGGTTGCTAGGGTGTTCTGGTTGTTACTACGATTTTGCTTGGTGGTTGCTAGAGTGTTTTGGGTGATTGCTAGGGCATTTCTAGGCTGTGTTTAACTCCACTTTTAGACATACACTCGCGAACTTCCCTACGCACTTCCCTTTGGGGGAATCCCTGCTGCCATTTTGAAGTGCATTCAACTTTAAGTGGGTGAGGGAAGTTTATTTTGACAGACCCTCGACCCCTCGATTTCGACCGAGGGAGCAAGTATACTCAATATGTAGACTTCAGGCAGATCCATAGACTACAGTGCAACATTGCAACATTTTATTTGGTTCTCATAGAAAAGTAAGTCTGAGTCTTATACATACGTACACAGTCAATATTGTTATGGTCAGTATATAGTCAAAATTACTTCATTATGTTTGTCTAGGTTGTGACCTGATGATCACAAGATGCTGTTTGTGGGAGTGCCCTGTTCATTTTATAACAAGAAATGTGCGTTATTCTCAACAGTATAGATTGCACAGCTGAAAGAATTCAATTGAAATAGTTTGACATGAGGGGAATTCATTGGCAACAAACAAGCCAATTTCTCCCACAGACTCAGACTGCAAAAACAGACAAGCCAAGGTTTTTTTTTTTTTTTAGTTCTGACCTTCACAGTGACTTTAGATTTGCTTTTCACCATGGTGGCTGAATTGATTTCAATTAACTGTGGTATTTGTGTTTGTGGCAATAGCCACAAGGCTTCTTGGATAAGAGGGTTAAGAAATCAACATTTGTCATCAACAAAAAGTATTATGCAAAAACATTGTGACCTACCTAATGTCCTCCATCTAAAAACTGTCAAACAGTCAAGTAAAATGCCTTGGTATTTGTTGAACTGATTTATGGAATCGGTATTGGAGCCTTGCTGGTTGAATTTTATCATGATAGACAATTATGAACAAATAAGAAATAGTCTATGACATTCGATATCAGGGGATTGTTTCAAAACAGCCAATAATCAGGGCCAAATGTATCCTGCCAATCAAAAGGGGGTGGAAAAACTTGTCAGACTGCAAATCATACTGTGTATAAAGAAAATGTCCCTGCAGTTGGGCACTATTGCCATTAACGCAGGTTTAATTTGACCCTATGAATCACCCATGAACCACCCACCAAGTCTCAGCTTTTAAATTCTGCCCATTTTATCACAAAATTCAAACAGTAAATGCTGTTTTGACACTCCTAAATGTGTCGAGTAAGATCACTTTAGCACAAGTCATATCTTCGTAAGTTATAGCACGAAATAAACATGAATAAACATCAGAAGGTATACTGAAAGATACAATACAACTTACTGTAAATGTATCATCTCTCATGTAATCATGTTTCAGTTACAGAAAGGCATCAATAAGGCTTGTTGGTAACCAGACAGTTGACAGTAGCCATTAACTTCCATAGTAGGAAAAAAAAATACTATGGAAGTCAATGGCTACCGTCAACTGTCTGGTTACCAACATGCTTCAAAATATCTTCTTTTGTGTTCAACAGAAGAAAGAAACTCATACAGGTTTGGAACAACTTGAGGGTGAGTAAATGACGACAGAATTTTCATTTTTGGGTGAACTATCCCTTTAACTTTACATTTACCTCAGGAAAGTTATCCAGTGTTCACAGTTTGTAAGCTATAAACACACTAGATAAGTACTTAATTACTGTTAATTATGTATGTATGAATAAATCTGTCATGTTTTTATGAAAACTTCCTTATATGTGCAATTGAAATGTTTGTATACAACTGAGTTTTTATTTGAGTTTTAATAAAATATCTGAAAATAAATAGCAGTAAATAAACTATAACCTTTAATATGTACTAAATGAGAGGGTTCCCTATAGTTTACAGCATTAGATAGGAGAGATTTTTTTTTCCATAAGTAACATTTACATGTAGGTCTACCTGACATATTTACAAATAAATCAATATTGAATCAAAGTGTGTAATACTGTATACCGTGATATTTTAGAGACGACAATCGTACCGTCTATAGCGCAATCATTCGACAGAATAAAAAATTTCAAACCGTTTACGGCACAAAAGCTCCAGAAATTACCACCAAACTATCGGCATCGGTAGATGTCATTCTGAATAATCGCCCAGAAACTTTGATTTGGTGTATCCTCCATATTACCTATAGCATTTTATTATAGTATATGACTAATGTTATAATCATAATCATTATAATTTACCCTGCCATCAACATAGTCATCGTCACGACCATCAAAGTCATTCTTGAGAACAGCAGCAGAAATCTTTGTAAATATCATAAATCATAACCCGCTTGTGAGTCAAATGCGGCATTTTACAGAAATGAACGTGGCAAACAGATCCATCGTCCGAAATTCAGCAACGTACTCAAAAATGTAATTGCTGGAGCTGGGGTATAGGGCACAGCCTGTAAGTTGTAATAAAGTTGTAATAAAGCGTATATGCAATGAATGATGTTCACTTACCAAAATCTGCAAAAATGGTAAGTTAGGTTCTCGGCTCTCACTTTGGATGCTTTCATCTCTATAAATATGTACTGCGGATAGCGAAGTGGGTGTCTAATTGGCTCGCATTTGATCCCATCACTCTAAGTAGGACTTGGTGCTATTAATGGTGTTCTAATTCTGTTTTCCTGCTCACATACATTACAGAAGACAGCCTTATTTTGATAGAGCGTTGTGAAAGACTTCATTAGTCGAACGGCACTACATGGTGAATAATGGCAGCTGCCTTGACCCTGTGCTGAGGTGTCATTTTGAATTGTAATGCCCAATTGTAACAGGGCTTTACAACTGATTACTGAAAGGTACTCGGTCTGTTCAGCTTTAATAGACGGCTCCTCCTATGTGACTAGACTCCTCAGTGATTGAGTCTGGATAAAACAAGATAATACTCTTAGGGTTTATGGAGCAAGTGAAAACTTTAGAGATCTTAAGCAATGGTAATTTGGAGTGGGCAGTCTTTTTTCTATTATTCTATTAATTTATTTAAATACATGCAATTCATTCAAGCAATGACTTGAAAAGTCTTATTAAAATATTTGAAATTAGCTTGTTATTACTTTTTTACTGAAACTTTTCTTAAAAATGGATTTTTTTTTTTTTTTTTTTTTTTGAACTTGGCACGTGTTTTAAACTATATTTTTTCCTAATTAGATCTTAGACATTCTTATTGTGATTGATCCTTGTAAAGAGGACAGTAGGCTGAGACTCACACATTTAGCTTGGTAATGGTACATGGCAAAACGGTTATTTAACGGTTATACAGTGATATGCTCTACTGAAGACAGAATGTATAGTGACTTATGTAATAACCATTTAAGACCTTCTACACTGAGAAAAGTGACAATTCAACAGCTCATAAATGCTCGTAATAAGGGCTTGGTTAATTCCTGCAAACCTATTGACTCACCCAACAGATGTTGTCATTGTGTTCAAATCAACACATGCCTGTAGGTATTCATGAAAGAATGACGTTATTATTAGTGCATATTTCCATTTCTCATACTCTGATTTGGTAAGGGGGGCGGGGTGAGATGGGGTTGGCATTGGTTTCTATGAGTCAGATGGGTTTCAGAATTAATTCAAGAAAGATTAATATGAGAAAGCCAATGACTCATAGCACTGAAACATAAAAGACAAATACTTTTCTCCAATATGTGTCTCTAACAAATGGGCTCTTTTTATGTTGATTCATTTTGTTATATATGAGCAGCTCCTCATGGCTCCCCACCCAGCTGGCATTCAAAACCCATCCATGGCAAAGTCATAATTTGCTGTAATATAGCAACTAACTCTCAATGGACAAGTTAGAGACTGTTAAAGCAATGTTGAAACATATAAAATTGTGCTATTAGCTGCATTTCATTCAACTCAGAAAATGGGAAATTACAACTTCCTTCTTGGGAACGTGCAACAGAATGGCACGTGCAGTCGGATTTCTAATCTGAAAACTTGTGCAAAAAATCTAGAATTGTATGATTTCACATGAGCATGACAGTACCCAGACAGATGTACAAAGCTAATGCTAAGCATTCACATTAAAGCAAAAAAAAAAAAAAAAACGAGTTATGAGTTATGAGCTATGTTTCCACGTCAAAATAAAACCAAATTGCAGGTGTAATATATTACACTACTATTTGGAAGCCAATGTTGATAGCCGAACACAAAAGCAAATGCTAGCAGTTATTTATTTATTTATTTTTAATACAGTACACTATCTTCTGAGCATCAGAGAATGGAATGCCATGGTTTGAAGACAAATATAAAGTAAGTATATCTTATATTCAACTTTGAAATGCAGCAATAGCAAGTGTTAAAGTTTTAGCTGGTTAGCATGGCAAGTTAGCCCTTGCTGCTAGCTGTTGTCATTCAGACTGTGAAAGACTTAGCAGCATCTAAAATCGTATACTCTCTAAGCAAGTACTATTTTGAATAAGTAAGTGAGTGTTATGAAAGTATGTTCTATGTAGTATGAATGTGTGTGGTATGAATATAATTTGGATGTAACTACATCTGTCATGCTGTCATTGTCATGCCACACAACTGAACCTGGTAGGTCACTTCACTGCCATTCACTGCCTTTAATAATCCACAAAGAGATAATCAAAGCAGGCAGGCAAAAAAAATACAACCTCTAACATAGATGTGACCGGACAACTGGAAACTGAAAAGACTGCAACTTAAATACAAAGCAAATGAGGGTAATGATGATTAACACCTGTGTTGAATAAATGAATCGCCATGACAACAAAAGAGTGGCGGGAAACTGAACAAAGGAACACGTGACTGAGGGGCTGTTTACAGGACACCGTTTTCAACTAAAAACAGAAAACTTTTTATGCGTTTTGGCCGTTCATTTATACGACAACAGCGTTTTGGTGGCCTAATAATGCAAACTTTTGAAAATGGGTTTCAAAGTGGAAGTTTTAGAAAACGATACCGTCATCATCTCCATGTAAACTGCAAAAACGCAAATCTGTGAAAAAGGTGATGGCGTACACATGCATATTACATATTTAGTCTATCCACCTTATTTTTCAATGCGGAAATAAGGTGTTTTCTGTGAATGTGCAAGACTTTCGATTTATTAGCCGCTATAGGGAAATAACGAGAAGAATATCAAAGTGCTGTAAACTGTAAAAATAAGGTGGATTGGCATGTGCGAAGCGAGTGCTCTGTAAAAGAATGCGTATGTGCACAGGCGTGCAGTCTTTCTTTACAAAGTGACATCGCCAACTACGTCTGGCATACATAATACAGCGTTTTGCAGAAGCTAACTAAACAGAACCATGACAGTGCGCAGAAGTCACCAACTTTCTGCAGAGTCAATAGCTACAGACCTCCAAACTTCGTGTGGCCTTCAGATTAGCTCAAGAACAGTGCGTGGAGAGCTTCATGGAATGGGTTTCCATAGCCGAGCAGCTGCATCCAAGCCTTACATCACCAAGTGCAATGCAAAGCGTCGGATGCAGTGGTGTAAAGCACGCCGCCACTGGACTCTACAGCAGTGGAGACATGTTTTCGCGAGTGACGAATCACGCTTCTCTGTCTGGCAATCCGATGGACGAGTCTGGGTTTGGCGGAGAGAACGGTACTTGCCTGACTGCATTGTGCCAAGTGTAAAGTTTGGTGGAGGGGGGATTATGGTGTGGGGTTGTTTTTCAGGGGTTGGGGTTGGCCCCTTAGTTCCAGTGAAAGGAACTCTTAATGCTTCAGCATACCAAGACATTTTGGACAATTTCATGCTCCCAACTTTGTGGGAACAGTTTGGGGATGGCCCCTTCCTGTTCCAACATGACTGCGCACCAGTGCACAAAGCAAGGTCCATAAAGACATGGATGAGCGAGTTTGGTGTGGAGGAACTTGACTGGCCTGCACAGATTCCTGACCTCAACCCGACAGAACACCTTTGGGATGAATTAGAGTGCAGACTGAGAGCCAGGCCTTCTCGCCAACATCACTGCCTGACCTCACAAATGCGATTCTAGAAGAATGGTCAAAAATTCCCATAAACACACTCCTAAACCTTGTGAAAAGCCTTCCAAGAAGAGTTGAGGCTGTAATAGCTGCAAAGGGTGGGCCAACTCAATATTAAACCCTACGGATTAAGAATGGGATGTCATTAAAGTTCATGTGCACGTAAAGGCAGGCATCCCAAAACATTTGGCAGTATAGTGTATATTATTCCGTGGCGAAAGCAAGTTTCCACAGACTGCTACAGCAGAACTGTCACTTTATCCCACCAGGTAGGCACTGCCCACAAAACATGCCATCGCTGTTTACAAACACCAAAATGGTATACTGTTTTTCGCCTTCCTATATAGTAGGGAAGTATGTGATTTCAGATGCAGCCCTAGTTAATTCTTGTGATGAAATTAGCCAGCCAACAACATTATTTATTTATTTTTACTGTAGTGATTAGCATTTATGTCGATATGGCAAATGTAAAACAGTGCACTTTCTGGGGATCATGCATGAGCACATGAATGGGAATGCAGATAGCTTAGATGATGTGTACTAGTTTGCCAATATCATGCTGTGGATGTAATTTGATGACACTGCACACACACGCTTATAATATCATGCAAAACGTGTTGCTAAGAGAGTCTTGTTTCCTAAGGGACAGCATGTGTTTTGTTTTGTGCAGAATTCAGCTTTGTGCTACGGGGGTTACGACTCAGCAAGACAGCTCGGGGTACAAAGATACATGTTCCCCAGGTTTGCCAGCATGACCTACAAACAATATCAGCAGTCTTACCATTTCAATTCAATCCAGTCATTGTGAACAACTGGTGTGATACTGGGGACTAGTGCTCAAGAGCCTGGAACTCACATTCGACAAGGGATAATGGGCACAGGTGCCACCCGTTAACTTGCCCCTTTCTGTTGTCAAATCCATTTGCATATTTTCATTTGCCTCGCCAAAGAAGGATTTTGACCCCTTAGACGGGTGTTTTTCAGCAGTGACTGATTGGTATTCAGGGATTCTGCAGGGTTGGAGAGGAATTAAATGAAGACAGAACCTGTTAGTCTCAGAATAATGTTTGTTGAGTCAACAGATGGCGGACGCAAACACTCAAGAATTTGGATTGTGCCTAAAATACATTCTAAAATGCACAAACTGCCTCCTATTTTAATATTTTTTTCTAGTCCTGGTTTTCCTGTGATGGCATTCCTGAAGTGTCAGTGACAGACACAAACAGACTTTGACAAGGGGACCATCTGTGTTCGTCGCATTTGTTTGTTCGCTTACACTTTTAAGTTCACATTCTGGAATTTGGCCTTTGGCGCCGCTGGCACAATGTGACTGTTGGAAAATGTCCCAGTGGACACAGTACTATTTACATCAAAATGTGATCAAACCCAAATGGAAATGTTCTGGCTTGTTTGTATACCAATGGCATGATTTCAACATCTGAATGATAGCCAGAGGAACAATAGAAAGGACACCAGGATGTACATTGAACCCTTTATTTGCTGTATAAGATTCGTGTGAAACATAAAAGAGAAAAGTACTCAGTAAACCTGAAGCTTGTTGATATTAACAGCTGGGAAGAAGAAAAAGTGCAATCATGTTCAAGTCAGCCTGAATCAAAGGGGCCATAAATCACTCTTTGACATCAGTTATTGTAAGATGAGTGCATGGATGCAGATGATGTCAAGTCACTGCCATGGTGACGGATGGGGACATTACATTTTTCAGAAGGAAAGGTATGTGTTTGTAGATTGGACTAAACATTTAAAGACATAAGATGAGAAAATAATAGAGGTAGTGTTGAGCACCATGAGATTTTTTACAAGCATCAATGACAGTCTTGGAAAATTAGTCAATGACATGATGCTCTTTTTTTCTGTCTTGACCTATTAATTCAAATACATTAAAATACTATTCATTAATACAGTTATTTTATGATAAACATGGTTTTTATTTCTGAAATAGTCATTTTTGGGGTCCTGATATCATGAAGGAAAAAAAAAAAAAGACTAAGAGTAGCCTATTAAATAGAATTAAACCTAAAAAAAAAAAACTGAATAGTAATAAAAAAAAAAAAAATAATAAAAATGGAAATAAGGAAGATGTTATTATTTTTTACTGGTACACCACATGACATTTTTAGTGTAATTAAATAGGGCTTTTCACACTGTGCTTAACCCCGGGTTATCATCGTTCTAAACACCGATTTTTACCCCGGTAAAAGGAGCGTTTCACACTTGTAATAACCCCACTTTTTACCCGGGGTTATGAACCCGGCTTTTGCAGTGTTAACTCCGCCAAACTTGTACAGTGTGAAACGATGCGGTGTTACAATGTTACAACTAGATGCTTTGCAAACGACAACCAATCGCGTGCCTTATATTCACGCGCTTTGGGCAGTCACGGAAACACCGCGCGATGTATAAACAGTCATTTCTGCTAGGGCTGGACGATTATGAACTAAAATCAAAATCTCGATTAATTTAACATTTTACCTCGATTACGATTAATGAATGATTATTTTGTTTCGGTTTTTTTTGTTTGTTTGTTTTTTTTGCTCTCATAGTTCACTGACAAGGTTTGTACTGTAAATATGCTTGACTAATAAAGGTGGGATATTTTTTTCCTAATGCAAGAGTGCTCTGACATAACAGCTCACTTTCAGCAGTTAGCTATTTTATCTATGGTTCCTTTCTTACAGATTTCTGCTTGTTGTAAATCAGATACAGATGAATTAACACAGTACCAGTAGGTAATGAGAGCGATTGTGTGTGTGAATTAGTCATACCGTCTCTCTATTAATTGTGAAGCTGTGGGTTGTAATTAGTTACTTCAAAAGTAGAAAAATATATGCTATAACTTTTGAGTTTCTAAGCTACTTTAGTGATAAATTTACAGGACAGTGTTGACAACGAGTTTCTGCGCTCCTCTCTGTGAGCGCGATCTTCACGTGATGTGCAAGCTGTCTGTATGAGTGTTCGTGTGCCACAATGCAACTGCGCGAGCATGGTAGCTCGATATAATAATACACATCCATTCGTCTAAAATCGCTTGAATGTCCAAACTGGCAAGCCGTAAAACACATACAATTGACAAAGTTAAGTGAAGACGCAAGTGAAAGTAATCTCACTTCTAGGCTCACCGCTCGTGCGCCGTCTGTGTGTGTTGACTCGGCGTTCGCCTCCGTGTTGCTTCCATGCCGCTGACTGGACGGGGCGGAGTCACGTGACTACACACACGGTATGTTTTTAAGCGGAAAGTATTAACAGGATTAAAAAAACGAAATAACCGACATGGGGAAATTACGTCGGTTAGAGGTTCTGAATTTCGGTTTCGATTACTTTTCGATTAATCGTCCAGCCCTAGTTTCTGTGTATGATAATAAAAATGTCAAACGGCGATGGAAAACGCGACAATTGGAGTGAAGAAGAGACCATCATTCTTACCTTTATAGTTTGAAAAGTTCACTCAGAAAAAAACTTGATATTACAGTCAGCAATGTGTGCTATCCTTTATATAAACAGGTCAGGTGCTGCATTTGTCTAGTCAGTGACACTGACACCACAAATATGCAGATAAGGAATTTAACCCGGGGTTTAGGAATGTGCAGTGTGAAACGGTAGCTTTTGAATACCCAGGATTAACTGTCAACCCTGGGTATAGTATGAGCAGTGTGAAACGTGAATAAAGATAACCCAGGATTCCGTTTACCAGGGTTTTAGAATGACCCAGGGTTAACTATTTCAAGTGTGAAAAGCCCTAATGTAAACTTTTGTTGAAAAGTGAAACCATCATGATCATAAATATGACATTTCAAATTTCTTGTCCTTCTCAGTTATCATAGGAAATCTAATGATTAAGAGAAATATATTCAAATAGATTAGTTTATATATACCACACAATGTATTTATTCACCAAACTCATCAAGGTAGCCTGAAACATTCAGTTCAGTATTCATTTGAGAGGACTGAGAAAAGAGTCTCAGACTTTGAATGCAAGCCCATAGATATTTGCATAACTGATGTGATGATCACAGAATTAAATGGCACAGTACAAGGCATTGAAGGACAGAGGGGTGGGAAAATTAGTTAGGTTGTGCCCATGGGCTTGAATATTTCATTAATTTAAGCTAAACCTAAATATTTTGAAGACATGCACTCGAAATTGCAAGAAGTCCACCTCCTTCCCCACAGCAGCCTGAAACGATGAGCTTTTCTTTCCCACTTATGCGAGACAAACCTCTCTGGAATTGCGTTCTTTCAGAATTCTGATAGAGCCTTGTTTAAACAGCATCTTTCATTTCATGTCTTGGGTATTTAACCAAGGAAGGCCGACTTGAGATTCGGTGGGTACAAGAGAGGTTTTGGGAGTCTTTCAACGTGGAACCTTCACCTGAGCTGTTCCGACAGAATCCGAACCCCTAAATGGATTACCCGGCACACGCATGAAAGCAGGCAAGTACTTCTTCATAGCGACAAAACTTCAAAGAAGAAGAAAAAAAAGTCTTTAAATATACTCAAAAGGAACAAAAAAGAAAAAAAAATGTGAAAGGAGATTCAAACAACATTGACAATGGGAACTTTCTGGCAGCTTTGAATGTGATTGTTCTGGCAGCGGCTTCTTTCGAGACGAGCTGTCAATTTGCATATGTGGACGAACTAGGAGGCGTTTAGCATTTGAATGACATTTGTGTGCCAGGTGAGAGAGAGAGTGAGCATTAACAGAGATGAGCAGAGACAGAAGGACATCTGAGGGAAGGACGCAAAGAAATCAAAGTCAAACCCAGTTCCCATGAAGACTGACCAGAGGAGACCTTGGTTGGATGGTCGACGGAATTTCAAATTGCTTTCATGAACGGGACGAACCTCAGAATGACTAGACTATAAGCTTGAAGTGACATCTTTGGAATGGAGGATGACAACGAATTTTGTAGAGCTAAGGGATGTTATGTACTGAGCGATCTTTGATTCATGCAAGCTTTGGGAATCAAACAAATATCATCAAACCCTATCTGCAAAAGGGAAATGAGTGTGTGCTCTGAATATTAACTGTCATCAGGGAGTCACCAGTGTGTTATGAACCACAGATCTTCAACTCCCGGTTGGTGTGGCAGAATTAGACTAACATTGTTCTCTGTGCACCTGTGATGCTTTAAAAAGCGGAGGAAGACTATTCAGTTAACACGTCCAAGGTCACCAGATTGATCACTGCTTATACAAGACCCTTTTTACCAGTACTGTGACCCAGATTAACATCTGTTGATGCCAGTCAGCTTCCAGGCACTATTCAGTTGCTGAAGGACACAAAATGAATCTTGGCTCCTTTTCGACAATTTCATATTGCTATAAAACTGCTATTGCTTTCTGGGCACATGGTTGGTCATTCATTGATATGCACAACTCATTCGTGCTCCTGAATGTAAAAATACGCTGAATCGTAATGTTGTGTTTTGCATGTCTGCTAACCATTGGTATTAACTTCCATAACCAGCCAGACATAGGTGGTCCAGCTGCTAGACCAGCACTATTGCACTCTTAGTTCACCCAAAAATGAAAACTCTGTCATCATTCACTCACCCTCATGTTGTTCCAAACCTGCTGAACACAAAAGATATTTTGAAGAATGTTGGTAACCAGAGTTGACGGTAGCCATTGACTTTCATAGTAGGGAAAAAAATACTATTGAAGTCAATGGCTGCCATCAACTGTCTGGTTACCACCAATCTTCTTTTGTGTTCAGCAGAAGAAAGAAATTCATACAGGTTTGGAACAACTTGAGGGTGAGTAAATGATGACAAAATGTTCATTTTTGGGTGAACTATACCTTTAATATAACTATACCATTTTTTCCTTATAGTGAAGAACCTAATTCCATTATAAAGAACTTTTTGTGAAATGGAAAGTTTTCATATTAAAGGTTCATCATGCCAATATAGATTCTAATAAAGAACCCTTTATTTTTACGATTATAGCTGGCATAAACCCAGCTGGATCAGCTTGGAGATTTGTGAAGCTGGTGTTTTCGGCAGAGTACCTAGAGCTGTTCAGTTTATAGTCCTGAAAAATGATTAGAATTTTCGAGTTTTTATTTTAATTACACTTTTTATAGCATTTTTTTTATTATTATTATTTCTGTTCTTAAAATCACTAGAAAAGACTTTCATATTTATTTTTTTTATTATTTTTATTTTTTACAAAATATTACTAATTTGTATTGTTATTTGATTCATCAAGCTTGTGAACAAATCTGTATTTCTGATCAAATCTTTTAAGAAAACAACTCATTCTCATAGATTTCTGTGCGCTGACTGCTGTTTTTCATTCATTCAAGTCATCTCATCTTGTTTATGATTGAACTTAATGATCTGGAGCATCTCATTCTTTAATGAGGATCTGCTAACTGGCTGAACAAAAAGGGCCATTTGTTCAGTTTGGCATGTGAGTCAGTCTTGTACACAACAACAAGAGAAAAGGGGCAAAATAAGTATGAATGTGCATAGCGTACTTGCGTCATAATTTATTTAGGTTATTGTTTTATTGATGATTTCTTTAGTTTGAAAAAAGTCATGTTCAGCAGTTGGCAAAATAGAAAAAAACAGATCTTATGATGAGTTTTAATAGATAAATAGATCTTATTAGAGAGCTTATGATGCTTAAACACTGTTTTTAGAGCCTTGGAGTAAATTTAATGACTCAGAAATGTAATGAATGAAAAATAACGACCTCATTCCCATATTGTCGCCACCTATTGGTGTAACAATGTAACATGCAGAAAGGGTTGTTGAATGATTCAATGAACTAATCTGAATTAATCTTTTTAGTGAATTGATTCAAAAGTGAGTAATCAATATTCAAAATCTACTTCTTTGAGTCAATTGTAGCCCTAATGTAGGAACTTGTTTAGCAATCTAGCCTATATAATGTTAAAGGTGCTGTATGTAATTTTTTGACTGTACTAAAGCAGCACACTATAATATGTTTGCAGATATTTAGGAAACATGCTAAGTTCACATACTTGTTTCTCCGAAAGACAATGCTACAGCCAGTTATTTGAAATGTGCGTTCCGTGTCGGAATGTCTGTTTTTGTTTTGGTCTGTGTGATCCCGCCCACTGCCAATTTACCCAATAGTATTTGACACCCCAGGTTGCCAGTTGGTGGAAAACACAGCATAATGAAGCCATGGGAGCCAGTAAATGAACTGGGTCAGAAATCGCATATTTTACCCGACTCGGCATCCATCTAGAAAGCTCTATGACCAGAGGCATATTAAAATGCGGATAAAGCAACTCATCAACCTACAGTGTGTAAGGCTCACTGTAAAAAATTGTCCTGTGAATTTACAGGTAATTACTGGCAAAAAAGTTGCCAATACTTTACTGTTAATTTTACAGTTCTTTACCGTAATCTACATTACAGTATGTTGCTGTAAAAATACCATGCACTCAATTAAAACTCGACTCAACTCATTTCATTTGCAGAAATGGACTGCCTTAAATTGTCTGACTGCCATTTAAATTCATAAACTTATATTTATAACTTTATGAGCATATTATTCACTTGAACTTATTTAATTTGAGTCCACTAAAAAAAAGAAATAACCAAATTAAACAAAATCATTAAAACTAGAAACATCAAGTCAGCTTAAATCTCTTGCAGATAACTGCTAGCTAATAACAACACGTGCAATTACAATTAGCTAAGAGACTGCATCAGCAACTACACAGTTACTGCCTTTAAATAAAACAACATGCAGCATAACATCAGTGTTTCTGGATCATCACTGACTGAAGCACAGGCTCTACTCTTCTGCACAATGGTGACACACAAAACTCAGACAACAGAAACCCTTTAAATCCCAACAAAACATTAAACACCAACATCTAGTGCAAAAACACATAAAAAACAACTTCAATTCAACATTTACTCTGATCAGTTATTGAGTTGTATTAACTTTCACTAATACTTCAGTGAAATTAACTTGTTTCATGTAATAAATTTGACTGTTACATTTTACAGTACATTGCTGTTTTTTCATGATTTTACAGAAAACTACTGGCAACAGAGTTGCCAGCAAATTACTGTCTTTCTACAGTTTGTTGCTGTAAAATTAATTTACAGTTTATTACTGTAGAAAAGTGTTTCACTATGCGTGTTTATTCATCTTACACCTTTAACCCTTTAAACCCCACAACAAAATCCCCAGTGTTTACTGAACACTTGTATGTGTCCACACAACAGTGTTAGAGTAACACTGAAGCAGTGTTGAAGTTAATGAGATAATTAAGTGATTAATTAAGTGATGATTGAGAATTAGTGATAAACACCTGCTGTTAACAAGCAGAATCACTGAAGGAAAACAAACAAGAACAGAAAAAAGACAAGCAGAAACACAAGAACTACAACTGACTTCCAGCCACAGCCTTAGATAAAATCAACTGAAGATAAAAGAAGACATTAAATCGCTCAATATCTCAGCAGAGGAGGGTTAAACAACAAAAATAATATTACCAGCTTCACTTATTACTAACCAGATTGTTTCGTTTGACGTTACCATGATGGAGGTCAGTGCTCGCTTTAGTTGTGCTCTTGACACTTGACTTGTAACGTTGGTTTCTCTTAGACCGCTGTAAATGTGTGTTTTTTTTTTTTTTTGTTTTGTTTTTTTTTAAAGACACACTTGTTATGGCATGAAGAAGCTAAAATAAAATATAATAGTGTGTTGTTGGTTGTGTTTTGATTATGACATGATCGTTATGTAACGCTTAATTCACTGAACTTATCCAGTGTCTAATCCATTATCAGAATTGTTTTTTTTTTTTTTGTTTTTTTAATAAATGTCAGACGTCTACAGAAGTTCTTATTCAGAGCTTCAGATGTTGTTTTATTGTTTCGTTTGACGTTACCATGATGGAGGTCAGTGCTCGCTTTTGTTGTGCTCTTGACACTTGATTTGTAACGTTAGTTTCTCTTTGGTTGCTGTTGATGTGTTTTTTTTTTTTTTAAGACACACTTGTTATGTCATGAAGAAACTAAAAGAAAATGTAATAGTGGTTGTTGTTTTTGATTATGACATGATCATTATGTAACGCTTAATTCACTGAACTTATCCAGTGTCTAATCCATTATTAGAAATGTTTTTTTCATGTGATACTACAGCAAAGGATGAAGCAGTGCGGAGCAATCAGTTAAGGATTTTTAAACTCATCATTTACAAAAAATGTTTATCTATGGCATCACACATATTCACACAGACATCAAGAATCATCATATGAATCTCAACAACGGTGACAATCAACAAAAAAGATAAACAGATCAACTCTGAACATCATAAAACACACTACTAAAAGTCAACACAAAAACAATAAAACAACATCTAAACCTCTGTTAATTCTCAATAAGAACTTCTGTAGACGTGTGACAGAAATAAAGTCAGTCTGGTTAGTAATAAGTGAAGCTGGTAATGCTGTTTGTGGAGTTGTTTAATCAGATCTTGAGAGATTTAATGTCTTCTTTTATCTTCAGTTGATTTCATCTTTTTCTGTTCTTGTTGTTTCTCTTTCCTTCATTGATTCTGCTTCTTAACAGCAGGTGTTCATCAGTGTCTGAATTCAAACACATGTTTTCATTCACTCTCTCAAGTGGACTATATTAGTGAACTAATGTAGGGAATAGTGAATGAGGGTATAGGGTGTGATTTGGAACACAGCCTCAGAGTGTCGAATTTGAGCGCTGTTAATTCACGCTATATTGCTGTAGGCTACTTTCTCGAAAACGTCACATATTACCCAGAATGCATTGTTTTCTACGGTATATTGCTGTTTTAATGGAAAACAGCATGTTACTGTTGAAATTTGACCTTTTTTTTTACAGCAATTTTTTACAGTGCTTGTTTCCTTCCATTGTCAGTTACGCTCATTCCTGTTGTGTGTCCTCAATCTGGCAACCAGCATGGACGTCCAGTCTTAGGAGGAGGGGGCGGGAGAAACAACTCTCTCCAATATTTTGAATTTGGACTGCAGTACCCATTTCAACCACTAGCTGTCAATATTACATACTGCACCTTTAACCACTAACCTTACTTTATTCATAATTCGAAAACCACTTGTCAACAAATTGGCAGGCAAATTGAGAGGCAGTAAAAATAACATTTGTGTGCTAAAAAAAACTGATCAGCAAACCGTTTACACTTGAGCAAGTTCAAAAATGATGCATTTACTTTTTATAGCGTCGTACATGATTAAGGTCAGGTGCTGCCACTGCATATTCCTCAACATCTGTACCACTGCTTTCAGTTTGGAGAACCAGCTGGCTGGGTTTTCAGTAATATGTCATGTTTTGTACTCTTGCTCTGCTAGCGAGGGCAGCTAAGCAAAAATTATGTTCACCACACCATCTCTGTTCTTGAATTCTAAATTTAAAGAGGCTAATTATAAATACTCTACACACAGTGGGAGACACTTTGATGTGTTTTCAATATGCATGCTTCATAACCCAATGATTGGAACACCCCAGTCCTCAATATTGGGAGAAAATGAATTAATGGATGATAAACCCTGACTGGTGTTGAATTAAGGGGAAAAATTGTTTGCTATAACAGTGGAATATGCTTCAGATTAACTTCACCCCTCTGCTTTTAGGAGAACTACAAAGGCTAAAGATGAGTGACAGAGGAAACCAATTTCCTCAGGGGAGAATTTGCCTGCGTTCTCACTTCAGTGCGATCATGATTTCCACCTGCTCTCTGAGTAAGTACAAAATTTCCACTTTAATGTTACAAATACAAGCTGTAGCATATGTCTGATGCCAAAATATGACAATTAAAGTTTACTTTTTCTGAACTTTTTATTGCTATTCCCAAGCGCCCCGCAAAAAGAACCGATTTAAAATAAATAAAAAAAAAACATAATAAAGCTGCATACAGTACACATCTACACTGACACCTAATTTATGTGTTGGCTCTGAAATGTAAACAACCTGGCACAAATATAAGACAACATCCCAGTGTTGGCTGACAATCCTATTGGAATATTGATATTGATTCTGTTGACAGGTGGAAATCCATTTTTTGGCCGGCTTTCTTTTTCAGGTTGCTTTGAAGAAGGTTCAAAAAAGATTTTTAAACTATTACACATGCAGCTTTCTGGAATACTTGATTCTGATCGATCAGTTGCCGCATTCTGTGGTCATTTTTTAATGTATAGTTTTATTGTTATTACAAATAGTGTTTATATACAAATAAAATACCACTTCATGTCCGTTTCAGAGTTTCATGTCTTTCATATCACTCTGCAACATAAAATAATTTCAGATCGAATCAATATTTAATGTAAGTTTGTTTTATTTATTTATTTATTTATTTATTTATTGAGTAGCCATATGATAAGTGGGTTAAATGTAGAGTCAGCTGGTCATTACTGCTAAATACACCCCTTCAGGGTGATAAAACCCGGTCTGGTTTATTGTGTGATAATGACTGGCTGGCTGTGCACCATCCCTTAGATATCACAGTATACATAAAAAAGTAACATTGTTTTACCATATCTCTGCCTCTTTTCTATGTTTCATGCAGGAAATGCACATTCCAGATGTATAATGGGATAATTAGGATGCATTCAGGGACCTAATTCTCTGCATGATTTCCTCTATATTATCTCAAACAAGCACTGATTAAGAAGAAACACTTTCGTGATTAAACCGAAAGTCTAATTGAAAAGTGCAATACACAATGAGTAAATGAACAATTAGAGAAAGAGAAGATAAAAAAAACAACAGACAACATGAAAGCAAATGCAGCGAGTTCCTGCTATTTCCTCAGACAACATCCCACAGCAGAAAGGTTTTACAGAGAAATTATTTAAAATAGTCAAGCATGACATAGAAGCAAACAGAGAAAAATACATATATGGCTAATTAAATAATAATAATTATGTATTTACCAGGGTGAGTGTGGAAGACCTACAGAAAATCATTTTATGAAACAATTGGTTCTATAAAACTTGGTAGTATTCAACGCTATCTCACAACCATTTCGTATGTATTTAACGAGGGGGCTAATCTGTACGAATTCGTATGACCTCACTCGTACAAATTCATATGATTTGTCTAAACCCCAGTGACGGGTAGGTCATTCGTACGAATTCATACGAATTTGGCAACTCGTAAAATACGTACGATTTAGCAAGAAACGTACTAATTCGTACGAGTGAGGTCGTACGTATTAGCCACCTCGTAAAATACGTACAAATTGCTGTGAGATGGGGTTGGTAGTATTAGATGATTATTAGTTGATTCTATTGGTGAATAAAATTCCCCCACTCCCCCACTCAGGCCCTGTTTACACCTGGTATCAAGATGCGTTTTGGTCGATTGGATGACACTAAATACAGGTGTAAACAGGGTGTAAAAAGTTTTGAGCTTGTCCACTTTCGACCACTTCCAGATGTAGTGGAAAACGCATTCGACCGGATTGCTTTCGGAGTGTAGATGCTCATGTGGTCAGATGTGTTTGAACAGCCACAAAAGACTGCCTATTCTCTGCTTATACTGAACTAACACGTAAACATTATGGGAAGCGTACTAGCCAGATGGGATTTAAACTTTGTCGGCTGAAGACCCAAGATTGGTTTGAAGACGAAAAACGTACCAAACACAATGTCAATCTTCTCTCACCATTCCTGATTTCTAACACACACTCAAAGCGTTCGGCGTGGTCTTGGTCTGATCGACCAAAACGCATCTTAAAACCACAGGGCCTAAGATAAAGGGTTAGTTCACCCAAAAATGAAAATTCTGTCATTAATTACTCACCCTCATGTCGTTCTACACTCGTAAGACCTTCGTTCATCTTTGGAACACAAATTAAGATATTTCTGATAAAATCCGATGGCTCAGTGAGGCCTCCATTGACAGCAAGATAATTAACACTTTTTTTAAATGCCCAGAAAGCTACTAAAGACATATTTAAAACAGTTCATGTGACTACAGTGGCTCAACCTTAATGTTATGAAGCGACAAGAATAATTTTTGTTCTCCAAAACAACAAAATAACTACTTATTCA
This sequence comes from Mylopharyngodon piceus, assembly GCA_039654765.1. NCBI lineage: Eukaryota > Metazoa > Chordata > Actinopteri > Cypriniformes > Xenocyprididae > Mylopharyngodon > Mylopharyngodon piceus. Next base: position 7,258,657 of record CM077447.1, read on the forward strand.
ACAATGTCTAGTGATGGGCGATTTCAAAACACTGCTTCATGAAGCTTCGAAGCTTTACGAATCTTTTGTTTCGAATCAGTGGTTTGGAGCGTGTATCAAACTGCCAAAGTCACGTGATTTCAGTAAATGAGGCTTCGTTACATCATAAGTGTTTCGAAATTTCAGTGGTTCACCACTGGGGGGGGTGTGACTTTGGCAGTTTGATACACGCTCCGAACCACTGATTCGAAACAAAAGATACATAAAGCTTTGAAGCTTCATGAAGAAGTGTTTTGAAATTGCCCATCACTAGATATTGTTGAATAAAGTTACTTTGTTTTTTTGGCGCACAAAAAGTATTCTCGTCACTTCATAACATTAAGGTTGAACCACTGTAGTCACATGAACTGTCTTAAATATGTCTTTTGTAGCTTTCTGGGCATCTGAAAGTGTTAATTATCTTGCTGGCAATACAGACCTCACTGAGCCATCGGATTTTATCAAAAATATCTTAATTTGTGTTCCGAAGATGAACGAAGGTCTTACGGGTGTGGAACGACATGAGGGTGAGTAATAAATGACAGAATTTTCATTTTTGGGTGATATAACCCTGTAATACCACAGGGCCTAAGATAAGGACTCTGGACATTAAAGGTTACAAAGGTTTTGTTTTGTCTGTGGCAGTAGTAACCAGAAGAAGTATCCCTTTTTAACCTCAGCTCTGTAAGTATAGCTTACATATACAGGAAAGGCAAACATAGTCAAAAACAATTTGGAAGTAATTCATTATAATCATCCTATTTAAATATCTCAAGTGCTTTCTGTTTTTACAAAAACCACAAACTAGTCTCTACAAAGATTAAAGAGTACATCCATCACTTTTTCCTACCCACTTACTGACTTCTGAAAACAATTAGCATCTTAGCATTATTTATTGAGGTGATAGTGAAGTATGGCAGCGATGTGGTGCACTCTGACCCCACTGATGGCAGGATAAGTCTTTAAATGAAGGTGTCCTTGACTGGATTCACACAGTCCTAATGGGAATAATTAGCCCTGCTTGCTATAATTGACACTTTATGTGAGGAGCATGGCAACAAGACAAAAATAACAAGGAGCTGCTAAAACTGTCAAACCAAAAGTCTCCCTCTCCCACTCCATCATGCATACTAATGGTGCAAGGTGCAAACAAACAAATATGAATGATTTCTTCATTTAAAGCACAGGGAAAGCTGTAAAGATGGATGGATGGATGGATGGATGGATAGATAGATAGATAGATAGATAGATAGATAGATAGATAGATAGATAGATAGACAGACAGACAGACAGACAGACAGACAGACAGATAGATAGATAGATAGATAGATAGATAGATAGATAGATAGATAGATAGATAGACTGATTGACTGATTGATTGATTGATTTTCATATAAGGGGATTAAACGCTTTGTTTGCTGAACCTTTTTATATGCCTGCTTTTGCCTGTTATTAATATTCAAAGAGTCGCACTTCTCACAAAGAATTATGTCGCTGCTAAAAAGTTCTGACCTTTACATTGTTGTTCAATTGAGAGGGACGACACAAATAATAAATAAGCTAATATCCATAGAATTAAAACACATTAAGTAAGCACATTCCCCAACCCTAGCAATGTAAAAGGGAGGTATTTTAGCATGCTGTATGAATCATAGGTAAATAGCACAGACCTTTCCTCATGCAGTTTTAATGCTTAACCATATTAAAACAGGGTGAGAGGCAGTAACTGTGGAGAATAGCCAGAAAAGAAAAATGATTCAGATCAAAAGGATTAAGTACAGAATCAGAAGTCACACCCTGTCTCCTTCCTTATTGCGTATTAGATGCCAGACACTAAAATCTTAAGTGTTATTCACGCTCAAGCCTGTCACTGGTGATTTAATAATGCTGGAGGAGAATAAAAGAATTTAAATTCCAGTGGCAGTCATGCAGTAAGAGGAAGGAAAAGAAACAAAATATCATTATCTCACTCTTAGTGTCAGATTACAAGCAACATTTTGCACCATGTAGTACAATCTGTTGCTCCTGATACGGGTTTTCAGAAGGAAATTGGGATCAATGGCAGTTTACTTCAGATAAATAGAAAATTGTGAGCATGAACGAGCTACAATAAAGATTTTCTGTTATGTACACGCCTACAGTTAGATGCATGTTTTGTAATTATGCTGTTACCAAGGGCATTTTCAGATGACTAAATGATTGACTGTTCTAAAATAAATTAAAAAAACATGGAAACATTCAATGAAATTGAATTATTTGTTACTTCAATTATATAGGCACTTTTGACTTATCCAACAGTGTATGTTGCATACATTGAAGGAGAATTCGGTTTTGTTTGTTTTGTTTTGTTTTTTGTTTTTGTTTTTTTTTTGTTTTTTTGCTTTTATTTAGCAAAAACGCATTAAAATAATCAAAAAGTGACAGTAAAGACATCTATAATATTACGAAAGATTTCTGTTTTAAATACAATCTGTTCTTTTGAACTTTTTTATTTTTAAGCTTTTTAACATTGATAATAATAAGAAATGTTACTTGAGCACCAAATCAGCATGTTAGAAAGATTTCTGAAAATTCAGCTTTGCCATCACAGGAATATATTACATTTTAAAAATGATTTAAAGAAAATTGTTTTAAATTGTGATAATATTTCACAATTTTACTGTTTTACTGTATTTTATTTTATTTTATTTTATTTTAAATACAGCTTTGGTGATGATATGTACTTTTTTTTTTTTTTTTACTTTGTTTTTACTTACATTGTTGTGCTCATGGAAAACAAGTACAATTTTTTTTTTAAAATGTTTTAATAAACAGTATTTTAATAAATTCAACTTTAAAACTAAAGTTTTAAAAATTAAACTAAGTTAATAAGTCATATTTTGCTGTGTACCACATTTCATGCACAATACAATTATAATTTGAATTTATTTATAATTATATGAATTTATATTATATTAATAATAAATAATTATAATGATTAATTATATCCGCAATTTTACATTTTTTTTTTTTTTTACATAAACAGACACAATGTATAAATATATATAAGTTTAATATAGGCCACGTTCACACAGCAGCAGAATAAGGTGTTAGTTCCAGTCACAGTTCTCCACCGGAGCGGCTCCTGTCAGTTTTGTGTTTCTTTTCGAAATTCAAATGCCGTGTCATGCATGAGACGTCGCAAAGGACTTGACACGCGAGTGCACGTTTAAAAACTCCGGTTAGCGCGTGACGTTCATACAGACTGTTCCAGACGCTACTGTAAGTTGCTGTGTAAACGGGACATTTCGAGACTGACAGTGTGAACGTGGCCTATATATACTTACAAAATGTTTTAATAAACAGTATTTTGCATATATACATTGCATTATAAACATAAAAAAAATTATACTAGCAAGTGTAAGGGTTATGTTTAGTTTCATTGTGTTTGAGGGTACATTTACACAACAACGATGTACTAAAAACAGAAAAGTGTTTCCTTTGCGTTTTTCATACAGACGACAACGTTGTCCAAATGATCCCTGTTCACAAGGATCCGCAAAAATGACTGAAAATGCTGCATTATGCTGCCAGGCCTGTAGTTGGCGATGTCACTTTGTGAAGAAACACTACATGCCTATAGACTGAACATGTAACACGCATATGCATGACGTCACCATTTTCACAAATTCACGTTTTTTCCTGTTCCTGTTTGCCTGAGATCTCATTCATTATTTGTTGTCATGGTTACTGATTGCTTTGTGCACCTGTTTCTTGTTCAGTTCATTTTCTCCTGTGTATTTAAGCCCTCATTTTAGTTCTACTCATGGTCCAGTACTGTCTTTGCATTTGTAAAGCTGTTGCTTTCTTTCTTAACTGTCTTTTTTTATTATATAAAAACATTTTTTGCTGCATTTGGATCCCCCTCCCACCTCTTTGCCTGCTCACACTGTAATAGTATGATTATAGTACTATTACTAGTTTGTTAATAGCGTTATGTACAGGCTTGTTCTATAAGCTTTAACCTGGAAATAGAGTATATATCAAATTGAATAAATGACTGAATGAATGTGTTCGACTGAACATGGCTCAAACTAAGAGGGGATTTTCTCATTTCATAAGTTCACCTCGTGGTACTGGCAGATGCACATTTTCTAGAAAAGGCATCCCTCTCTGTTAATGTATGCAACATCACATGCATGCAATTTACAATTTCACAGCAGAGTCACGGACATGGGAATGTGAATATGGCCAGAGGGTATGCTCATTTTGACTACTAATATTTCTACTTTTCTTGTGCCACTTTTCATGTCATCAATCAGAGAGGTCACTATTTAATCCTCAGTGTTCTTACTAGGTTCAGCGAGCACGCTCTAAGACACATCACCTCACCAGCTATTTCTGTCTGATCGCTGGCGAGTGGAATTGGAAGCCGTGGCATATTGTGCATCCTTTATCATTTCACACATGAATTATGGATGCTGCTTGAGCTACTTGGTTTCCAAGAGCCTATGTCCTTCATACAGACACATCTATTTGGAAGGTATAATATATGTTTCATGATTCTGTCTAATGTTCCTGTAAGTCTTCTAGTCTAGGAGGATAGAGAAATGATCTGGTGAGAAAATAGGGAGCCATATTTGGGCCCAAATGTTGATAGATAGGGAAATAAAGTTATCTCTACATGACTACTGAAAACAGACTGAGCATCAGTCATGTTCCTCCCAACTGCTCCAGCCTATTTTTTCGGGCCTGTAGGAGAGAGTATCATTATTTACATTTACCTTCCTAATTCAAAGATGACAACACTTTATTGACATTTTATAGACATTCTAACTATATATATAGTCAACTACAGAATTATTGGCACCCTTGGTAGATGAGCAAAGGCGGCTATGAAAATAAATCTACAATTTTTATCCTTTTGATCTTTCATTCAAGAAATTCACAAAATTCTAACCTATGATTGAAGTAAAACAATGGAATGTGGGGGGGGTGGGGTGGGTTATAATATCTAGGCTTATATTTTTTTTATTTGATTTTTAAATTTCAGTTATCCATACCCTGAAAAACATGCAACACATAGAAAACATCAGTTTCAGATTTCAGTGAGAGAGGCCACAAATTAATATTCAGCGGTGTGCTGACCTCCATGTCATAATGATCAGTGAGCTTTGTTACTGGAACATGATCTTTCACACCTACAAGCTGTCCATCAACACTTTCATAGCAGCATAATAATTAGGAGCAAGGCAGCCACCACAGATGCATTATATCTTGATTGAACACCTGGCCAAATAGTACTACTGAACTTAAAACAGGTCTACACAAAGCAGTTTTAACATTGATACTCTCAGGAGCGGAGTAAACTGAGTTAGATAGGGACTATAATGCCGGTTACTAATGAATTCTTCTCATACATTGGTAGGACATGAGTTGAGATATTTTATTTAACATAAACTACTCATCCACTGATAGATCTTGCTTCTTGAATTTAATTGGCTTAACGTAACCTGAGAAATGGTGGAACAGGTTAATTAATAATATGAGAATGTAGGATCATTCATTGTGGTTTTTTAATTAGAATGATACATGCTTGCTGGATTTGACTGGATTTTATTCATAAACCAAACAATAGAATGATTTTTTTTTTTTTTTTTTGCATAAAGGACTTTTGCTTTCTGTGTTACATTTAAATTTTTTTAGTTAGATGTGGCATTTAAACACTTTCAGAGTTAAAAAAGTACTTTGTATATCCCTGTGCATCTGCAGAGGTAAGCGGAGAATAGAAAGGTTGGAGATGAGTTAGTGCTTTCTGGACCACAGGGCATTTCTATTGATGCCATCTATTATTGATGTGATTTCTCCTTTTTCCTTTTTAGGGAACCGACTAGCTGTATGAAACGAAAATAGGTGTTGTTGAGTCAAGGACATTTTTCGGATGATTCAGAGCACATCATCATATTTTTGTATGTATTTACTATCTATATATGTAAATTAAAAATGCCCTTTTAAACATGGGATAAAAAGGCTCAGCTATAGTTGCATGTTCTGTTTTGCTCTGTTTGCTGCCTTGGTTCACAGACGTGGCACAGCCTGGTCTGGTTTCAGCTATTCAATCTCTGAACCATAGAGGACATTAAAACCCATCAGCTGGGGAACGAGCGCAGGGCAGAGACCAGACACCAGAGAGGCCTGAGCATAGAGATGATGCACAACTTGTGCATTTAAAATGAAAAGGAAAGCTCAATCTTGTATGTGCTTTTGATAAAACTGAATGTGTTGTTTATTTGCACATGCTGTCTGCTTTTTAGCATAGATCCACTACTGCAATCTAGACTCTTCTTTAAAAAATGTTTTTGGAGACACTGGATATGGATATGTAGTTATAAGGCTCTTCTCAATCAATAGTTAAAATAATTTGATGAATAACTGCTGCTACGTTCAATAGAAATGTGCAGAAACTTGCCTTCAATTCTAACTGTGCCAGACAAAACACTTGCAACTGGGAATTTGCAACTTTATCATTACAAATGTGTAGGCTAATCACAAATATAGGCTATTTAAATACATGACATATACGTTTTAACAGAAATGACATTAAAGTATATTTAAGTTTACCAGAAATGTTTGTCAGTGCATTCAGCAGTAAATTTTACTAGTATTTCACAGATAATAGAAGAACAGTTTTATTTAATTGCCATTAACATGCAGTTAAGTGTCTGTATCACTTTGCACTATCTGCATTTTATCTCAATATATATTCTTTTAAAAGTATGCTGTGTACATCCTTTTCACAAGAAAAAAAAAAAAAAAATCCATTGCTAATATTGACTAATGTTTCTGATTCTGTTTTCCCATGATGTAAATTCCTGGAACTAAAGGGGCTTTCGCATCGGAGGAACCTTTCCATAGTTCCTAGAACTACTGGCTGAAGTACCCGGATTTTGCCGTGTTCGTACCACAGGAACTAGGAACGATTTTAGTTCTTGGGGGAACTAAATTAGCTCCTACTTCAGAGTTGGGTCTTAACCAGCTATCAGTGACATGAGTGTACGTTGATTAGTCAAACGCATGTCAAACACCGGCACCCGCCATTTTTAAAAAGCCGTGTAAACATATTTACTTCACAAACATGGATAACTACATTTACCTATTGTCTTCAATGTTGTGTTCTTTTCTCCACATAGATGATATGTAATACTGAAAGTTGTCATAGGACATTGACAACTTTCAAGATTGATAAATTATGCGTTTACCCACGACACACAACAAACACAGCTCTGATCACGGAGTCTTCCATCCACCAGTTTTAAGCGTTTGCAAATGCCGCGCTTAAAGACGCCGCTGTCAGTCGCTTCACAGTTCCTATTCCCTGTGTGAATGCAACCAGGAACATGGCCCGGGGGAGAAATTAGTTCTTGGGGAACTATCCTAAGGGGCTTTCGCACTGGAGGAACCTTTTCATAGTTCCTAGAACTATTGGCTGAAGTACCCGGATTTTGTTGTGTTCGCACCGCAGGAACTAGGAACGATTTTAGTTCTAGGAACTCCTTTAGGGGAAATAAATGAGCTCCTACTTCAGAGTAGGGTCTAAACCAGCACTATAGGAACTATCAATGACGTAAGTGTACTGTACGTTGATTGGTCAAACACATGTCAAACACCGGCACCCGCCATTTTTAAAAAGCTGTGTAAACATATTTACTTCACGAACATGGAAAACAGCTATAACGCCATTTACTGTTGTCTGCAGGGCTGTGTTCTTTTCTTTGCTTCGATGTAATGTAATACTGAAAGTTGTCATAGGAGATTTTGTCTCTTAGCCCCACTTTTTGCTCTTTCAGTCGCGTAAATTATGCGTTTACATTTTATCTCCGTTGTCACGAAACCCACGACACACAACAGACACAGCTCTGATCACGGCATCCTTAATCCACCGGTTTTTCGCATTTGTAAATGCTGCGCTTAAAGACGCCGCTGTCGGCCGATTCGGAGTTCCTATTGTCGGTGCGAATGCAACCAGGAACATGGCCCAGGGGAGAAATTAGTTCCCGGGGAACTATCCTAGTGGCAAGTTCCTAGAACTAAGTTCCTAGAACTATTCGGTGTGAAAGCCCCTTAAGACAACTTCAGCTTGCTCTTGTTGGTTAAAGGGATGTTACAAAAATCTAATGTGATGGAAATTGAAATTGTAAATTAATTTTATTAAAGGTGCAGTAAGCGATTTCTGAGAAACACTGTTGAAAATTTAAATCAACTTCCAAACAAACTATTTTGTGAATATTTTCTAGATGTCTGTTCTGTGTATGTACTGAAAAAAATAAAAATAAAAATAATAATATTGTGTTATAGTCCTGGCAGTGTAAATGGGAGAAAAAACAAAGTGGATCGGACCAATCACCACAACACCATAACACTCTCGTAGCCAATCAGCAGTAGGGGGTGTATACGCTCATGACGGGGGAGGGGAGAGATTAAGCAAGTGGGACATTAGTAGAAAGACTATAGAAAGAGATCTGACATATTACCAAAGTGGAAAAAGTCAGATGAATATAATTGGAAAAAGAAGGGTTACGATAAGGCAAGATCTAGAGCTGGAGCGCTGGAGAGACGTTATAGAGTGGAAGACCCTGAAAACGGACGACAAGGTTTCTTTGTTTTTGCTCGATACGTGAGCAACATTGGTTTTGCTATGTTTCAAAGAAGCAATACATGCTGTTGCTGTAATATTAGCTATGGAAACTGGACAGTCTGATGCGGCAGCTATTAGTCATTGCTTGTATTTTTGGGGGGCGGAGCAATGACAGGAGAGGTGTGTTTCTTTTGGGTAGGGGAGTGTTTGTTTGAGCGTCGATTTCAAATATAAACAGTGTTTCTCAATTAAAATATGCATGTCACAGTGTTATGCTAGCACAGTGCATGATTAAACTAGATTGTGGGAAGTGTATGAGATGTGATGTGGTGTGACTGTGTAATGAATTCACCCGATCATTTCAGTACATTAAGTACTGGAAAATGTTCAACTTAAGCATAGCATCAACATCAACATTTAACTAATATTAACAAACTGTTTTTTATGTGTCCCTTACCAATTTCATTTAATTTGTTGCTACGTTGGAGAGTCTCTTTAGTATGTTTATCGTATTGAAGTGTACAGAAGAGTGCCTTGATTAGAAGGAAGTGCTGTGAGACATACTGATGCTGTCTCTTACATCAGCGTCAAACTGACTAGCTTCTCTCACTCATCACAGCAGGTGGCCATTAGGGCCTACATGGAGAAAAATCTGCTCTATGCACACCAGACTTTCCACTGTCAGCAGTCGGCCACTCTGGAGTAAAAAGCTGTCATCTTAACATCACTCACTACAAAGACCAAAGAAAGACAGTTTGTTATTTAGCACATGCATTTTGCAGACTTATGGTGCCATTTATAAATGCCGTGAATGTCAGAGTCGGTGCGGCTTTAGATTTCATCACAACAAAGCTTGTAATACTTTCAAATAGATTAGTAATTTACTAAAAACTTTTTTGCATTATTTAAACTTGTTAATTATAACTTGATTATTTACACAATGTCAACAAAAGAACAGAATTTAAATAAAGCTAACATTAGGCTACTCAATAAGAAATTGAGAGGTAGTTTACTGTCAGTGTTAAGTTTCATTGTGTTTTCCTGTTCCTGTTACCCGAGTTCTCGTTCTTTGTTTATTTCCTTGGATTCCTTGGTTCCTTTTAGCTCATTAGCTTGAGTATATATATTGCCCTGAGTGCCCTTGGTCCTTTGTCTTGTATTGTCTTTGTTTTAATAAGCTGTTATGTTTGTTCCTGCTTTTGCTCCTGGATGGATTACCTGCTTTCTTTTGTTTATTTTAAAAAAAGTTTGCTGTTTGAAGACTGTCAGCTCTCTTCTTCTTGGCTGAAACGTGACAGAATACCAGACCCCCAAAAAACCTGGATTATGCAGCAGATGCCATCCACCCCAAGGACCGAGCAGCTCCTATCTCTGTATCAGGGAGGACGGCCACTGGAGGATTTTGTTGAGGACTTTTTAGATCTGTTTTAACAACTGAGTTGGAATGAGAGCACATTGAAAATCTGTTTTTGGAGTGGGCTTGACAACGATATCCTTCAGATAATGCCAATGGGGAACAGCAGTTGTTTGTTACTCCACTACATCGAGTATCCTCGATATATGGCTATATGGGTGACTGGTTCACTTCTAACTGTGGAGGAGGAAGCCCACTCCGCACCATCCATGCCTGTTCCAGCTCTGCCAGCCCATAATCCTCCAGAGGATAGCACGAATCCATAGCCCAGCCTGCCATCAGTAACGCCCCCTACGGACTGCCCACAGCAGACCCGGAGCTGAATCCTGCCGAGTCTGACCAAGTGCGTGAGCTGGCACCAACATCCATCCCAGAGGGCGTGTTAGTGTATGAGGGAATGGAGAGAAGCCCCGCTCACTCCCACCACTGAGGGTATGCTGTGCCAGGTCCCCATACCATTATCTGAAGAATTAGAATGGATTATTCCTATATTCCCATTAATGTCTCCTGCATCTCCGCTGGTCCCGTCCAGCTCCAAGTCTCCTGTATCTCCACTGGTCCCACCCAGCTCCAAGTCTCCTGCATCTCCATTGTTCCCGCCCAGCTCCAAGTCTCCTGCATCTCCGCTGGTCCCGCCAAGCTCCAATTCTCCAGTTCCTCAGCCCCGCCTTCACTCCTCCTCTGTTTGCTTCACTATGCTGCATGGATCTGCCTTGGGTCCTCCGGTCTCCAGCTCCGCATTGGCAAGTGGATCCGCTGCCGAGCCCGTTAGTCATCCTTACAGCTCCACCGGACTCCCTTGTCCCTCCGGCTCCGCCTTGGTCAGTCGTTTCTCTGCCTATGCTACGGACTTCCGGGACTTTGGCTGCCCCTCGTCGCTCCACCCTTTGGGCTCTGGACTCCGCCTTCCCTCTGGCTCCATCTTGGTCCTCGGTCCCACCGGCTCCACCTCAGTCTTCCAGCACCCTGGCTCCATCTCGGCTGCTCGTCACCACGGCTCCACCTTGGCCTCCAGGACCTATGGTGTCACTCAGTCTCTGTGTCTCCTTGGCTCCACCTGGGTCTCCAGCTCTCCTGGCTCCACTGCTGGTGGTCAGACCTCTGACTCCACCCTGGCTCCTCCAACCATCAGTTCCACCGTGGGCCTTCATCTTGGCTGTCCTCTGAGTATCTCTCTGGCTCTTTCCTCCATCAAATCCTCCCTGGCTTCTCCTTCTATCATCTCCCCTCTGCCAGCTCCTCCCAGTTCCCTTCGGTATCCAGCTCTGTCTGCACCCAACTCCAGAGTACTTTAAATGTACTTTAAATTTTACTTTAAAGTACATTTTAAATAATTGTTTTAATAATCTTTTGTCATGGTTTCAAGAAGTAATTTTAACTATAGTGTGTTAAGGCCCATTCATACCAAGAACGATAACTGTAAAGATAACTATAATGATATTTGCGTCCACACCAACGAACGATAACAGTCTTTTTATTCTAAGCTCACGTGCCGCAGTTCTGCAGTTCACGTGCTGATTCTGATTCTGATTCTGATTCTGATTTCAAAGTGTGTACCACGTCATTGAACATGTTTTTGCTGTTCTTGTTGCATTTACACGGCTTTTACCAGCAGATGTCCTCAGCATGCTATGTTTCGAGTGGACAGCTGTAATCGAACTAATCTAACAGTGAATTTAGCTGACAAAGTCAATATAGTGGAATAAAAACAAAGCCTTGTCTTTTTCACTGCAACTTCAAAGAAAGCAAGACAATGTTGTCGAAACTAGCACTGGATATCTGAGGTAATTATGTTACACTATTTGCTATCCTGGCATAATGATCTCATCGTTAATACTTCTCACCATTTATTCAGACAGTATGACCGATTGTTTTCCATATATGCATTTTCTTTAAAGTATCCTTGAAAAGGGGGTTTGACTTGTCAAACAGTGGTGGTTTTTTCTGAACCTCGGCGATTAACTTCTCCGCAATGTTGTCTACCATTTTAAATGCGTGAGCCCTTAAATTAGAGCGGATTCTGATTGGCTGTCAGTGTTTTATCATTCAACAGCATGAAAAAATTATTCTGAAAGTCATCCCAACAATACCGTTTCTCTATATTGTTATAGCTGTGGTATGAACTCTGCTATTCTTTTATATTTAGAACTATATCTTTATCAGTATCTTTATAGTTATCGTTCTTGGTGTGAACGGGCCTTTATTCGATATTACATAAAAGTTAATGCATTCATCACAAATATATTTAAATACATGACATACAAGTAGAAATGACATTAAAGTGTATTTTAGTTTACCATTAATGCAGGATGATTTCAACTTGCTCTTGTTGGTTAGGACAAGGGATTATGGGTTAAGGGATATTACAAAAATCTAATGGGATGTCAAGTGAAATTGCAAATTATTTATATTTACAATGTGCATGTGTGCATGTATATACTGTACATTTACACTTTTAGACTTGATTAAAACCTTTGTTTTATTCAAAAATAAAAACCCAAAACTTAGCACCTCTTTTATTTATATATTTTATTTCCTGTCTTTTGAATGCCCTTTGGAATCTGACCTTATGACTCACTGTTTCCAGCTAAATTAATGGTGATTTGTTGAGATCAGTAAGGACAATTTGTCTCTATTTACTAATACAAATGTTCTAATTCTCAGGATTTTTCACCGACTGACTCCCTGGATTTCTGAATGTTTGCGTGCAAGAATACAAATGGCCCTTTTTTCTCTTGAATCCTCACAAACGCTCTTTGTTGGAGTCACGGGAGGTAATTGCATTACCTGAATGCATAATTCAGACCAGTAAACTGAGTCCCTATTACCCATTAGAGTAGAGGCTCCTGTATTATTAACAGACATACAGACACACCCTCAGGGAAGAATCAAGCGTTTGAGGGTTTTTGATAAGCATTAATGTCACTAAAGACTAATTAATTGCAGAAGGCATCATATTTATCACTACATTGTCTAATTGTTGGTAAGAGTGCTAAAGGTTGGTAAAAATCTGATTTTAGTCTCTCCGAAAAGCGTTCCCATAAGGTTTTTAGTAACATTTCACAGGAAACTTTAGCTTTAAAGTGACCATGACCATTTGTTTTACAGAATATTGCCGTGTTTACTATAAATGATTTATCTGTGCACATCATTTATTTATTTATTTATTTTTAGATTCATATGCCCTTGTAATCTTTAATCAATATAACTTCCCCTCCTTCTTGCAGCGACATCTCTTCTCTTTTCTGACAATGGCGGGAGGGCGGGACAACCTGTCACTCACATGAGATCAACCAATAGCAAACCACAGCCATCCAAGCTGGTTCAAGAAGATATTTCACTCTGATATATACGTCACATTAGGAAATAAAAGACTATTGCAACTTCTGTTTCATGCCATCTTTAAAATTCAATAATTCGAATGAATTATTGATCTTTATGATATACTGTATGAATGTAAGGTAAAGGTGAAACATATCAAATTTCTGCTTACATTGATCCAGAATAATTACATTTGAATCATTTTTGTGCTGGCTGCATTGATCGGACACATCTGTGGCTCTATGCCCAGTCAGCATCCAGAAATCATCTTCACATTAATGTGACAGTGTCACCTGTAACGGGTGGCTGGCGAAAAACGTTTGAGGAATGAAGACGGGCAAGACGCCCGCAGGTGCTCGGCCCAGTGGGCAGGAGAGGTCAGAATATAGAAAATCCGCACCACTAGCAGATACAGGGAGCACAACAAACAGAAATGGCAGTTGGATGTTTATGTGAATGCCACAGAGGAAGCATATGTCCTCAGTCCTGCCTCTGGTGTGATTAATAAATCACTCTGACTCGAACATAAAAACGAATGTATTCAAACGTCAAGATGCCTTCTTAATTGGGCTCTTAAAAGGGAATAATTATGATAATTGCTGCTGCTTCTTGTGGCTCTCACCTGAGCATCAGCTCTGAGGAGGTAAGGAAAGCTCTCTGGCCAAGCACTCGATTTTTTCTCTTCTATGCACGACATGCAGCCATTTGTGTTAGTGAGACTGACTGTGACCTGTCCGGATAGAATGATGCAGAAAAGAGAGAAGGGTAAAAGGAAGGGTTCAGACAAAAGGTGAATGGAGGATTTTGTCTGTAATAACTGGAGGTGACATTGTACAGTTAAGTGACAAATTGTCCTCTTTGTGCCAGATGAATAGTGCGGGTAAAAATGATTACCTTAATAAAGAGATGAGCAATGCGTCACTTGCAGTTCGGAATCTTTATTTAATTCGGTTTTCTATGATCTTGCCTTCAGGTCCTGACCCCTTTAAATCCTTGTGAATTTGATTTTGATATTCACTATGAATGTGCAAAAGTACATATTCTAAAAATCGATGGACCATTGATTATCTGACATATTATTGTACAAAATGTATCCCTCTTTTTTTTTTTTTTATCTCATTTAAAAACAGTGTTATTTTTGTATTATTTATATGCTATTAAAGTATTTATTATAATTTTAGATATCTTGATATGTGCTTTTGTCATTTTAATCAGTTTTATTTTTATATTTCTATTTAACTTTATATTTATTTCATTTTTTGTTTGAGTAATTTTAGTACTTAATCCTATTTTATTACAGCTAGTAATAATTTTTCAATCAAATATTTGTATTTTATTTTATTTCAACTTTATTTCAATTAACAGAAATTACAATAACATTGCATTCTAAATACATAGACATTAATATGAAGTTGATTCCCCTTTGTATCTAGAACAGCTTCCACTATTCTGGGAAGGCTTTCCACAAGATTTTGGAGTGTTTCTGTGGAAATTTTTGCCCATTCATCCAGTGGAGTATTTGTGAAGTTGGACAAGAAGGCCTGGCTTGCAATCTCTGTTCCAGTTCATCCCAAATGTGTTTGATGGGGTTGATGTCGGGTCTCTGTGCAGGTCAGTCAAGTTCTTCAAGACTAGACTCATCCAACTATGTCTTTATGGACCTTGCTTTGTGCACTGGAGCACAGTCATGCTAGAATAGAAAAGGGCCTTCCCCAAACTGTCCCCACAAAGTTGAAAGCATAGCATTGTCTAAAATGTCTTGGTATGCTGAAGCATTAAGATTTCCCATTCACTGGAAGCAAGGGGCCTAGCCCAACCTCTAAAAATATCAGCCCCATACTGTTATCCCTCCTCCACTAAACTTTACTGTTGGCAGAATACAGTCAGGCAGGTAACATTCTCCTGGCATCCACCAAACCCAAACTAGCCCATCAGACTGCCAAACAGAGAAGCGTTTCCACTGCTCCAAAGTCCAGTGATGGCGTGCTTTACATCACCCCATCCAATGCTTGGCATTGTACTTGATGCTGTAAGGCATGCATGCAGCTGCTCAGCCATGGAAATCCATTCCATGAAGCTCCCGCCTCACAGATTTTATGCTGGAAGTTTGGAACTCTTCAGCTGTGGAATCAGCAGAGCGTTGGTGACTTTTACGCACCATGCGCCTCATCACTCGGTGACCCCACTCTGTGACTTTACGTGGTCTTCCGCTTTGTGGCTGAGTTGCCGCTGTTCCTAAATGCTTCCAATTTCCAAATACCACTTACAGTTGACGGTGGAATATCTAGCAGGGATGAAATTTTCACTAAATGACTTGCAAAGGTGCCATCCTATCACAGTACCCCACTTGAATTCACTGAGCTCTTCTGATTGTCCCAGTTTTGTTTTTTCACAAATGTTTGTAAATGCAGACTGCATGGCAGGGTGCTTGATTTTATACACCTGTGGCAATGGGTCTGACTGAAACACCTCAAGATCAGATCATAAGAGTGTCCTAAATTTATTATATATGAATGTATCATTGCTTAAATAAACCTTCAGTTATCTCATTTATAGTCTTGTGACATAAAGAAAACCATCCTGGAGTTTTCCTTTGAGAGGTATAATTATAAAATCAGAGGTTAATATTCAGGAAAGATTTTTATATTTGATAATTTATTTGCAGTAAGGTTAATGAGGGCTATTGCTTTATTACAGGAGGCAATTATATGAAAACATAGGTCACCACAGTTGTGTGCTGGCAAAAAATAAAAATACTCCACATGCTCAAAAGCAAGAGCCTCAGTAGTGTTGTAGTCAAGACCACCTAATCCGAGACCAAGTCGAGACCAAGACCAATGTGTGTTGAGACCAAGACAAGACCAAGACTTTAAGGGGTTGAGACCAAGACATGACCAAGACTTTAAGGGGTTGAGACCAAGACAAGACCAAGACCAATGCAGGGCGAGACTGAGTCAAGACCAAGACTAGACTAGCACTCAAACTAACACTAAACTCAGATTCATCTGAAAGATCCGCATTTACTGCCTGAAAAATGACTTATTTTTAATCATTACATTCAATTAGAATAAGAAGACACTACACTGTAAAAAGTAATACGCTATATCTACTCCATAAAATTTTGGCAACAGATTACAAGCAATATCATTAATTAAATTCAACAAATAGAACTGAGTTAGAATTAATCAAATTAATTCCTCAAATGTCAACGAGTAAAATTTAAGTAAAATTTAAACAAAAATATCTGAATAACAGACAGACGTCAAAGATGAATTAACAACTCTTTATTTTTTATTGCCAACATTGAAAACACCTGATGATAACAAGCAGAATCACTGAAGGAAAGAGAAACACAAGAATTAACAGAGGTTTAGATGTTGATGTTGATTTTATTGAAAATGTTTGGTCACCATTATGTTGATCAGTGTTTCATTTAGCTGGGCAGTTTGACTTTGCTTTTTTATGTCAGTTTTGTGTTTTTTGTAATGGTGTTTGCTAGTTTTACACAATTTAAATGGTTGACTTTTAAGGAATTACTTTTTTTAAGGAATTAATTAATTTGATTTCAATTCTTATATGTTTGTAATCTGTTGCCATTTTATTGAGTAGATAGAGTGTGTTACTTTTTACAGTGTATATAGAGCTGTTACCAATCAAATGAAATCACTAACAACAAAATTCATCTTTGCGCAGCAGAAGTGGCACAGAAGCAGCATCTGAATTGGTAAAATTACAAATGCATAAATACCGTTCATAAATAATCAGACAATTCACAGACAATTTAGTGATATCCCAGCAGTTGTGGTCTTGACCGGTCTTGAAACAAAATCCTGAGTCCTTTTAGTCTGAGACCGAAACAAGACCGAGTACAAGTACTACAACACTAGCCTCAGGCATTAAAATGTTTTCATTTCCAATGCAGGTTTTCATCGGCAAAGATGAGGCTGGCTTTAATGACATAGCAGAACAGAACAGCGATGGCAAAAAGGATTTCCCAAAATCTCATTATAACGCTTAAACCATATTGGTGTTTCCACGCTCCCTGGAAATGTCCCATATTCTTTTTTTCCCACTCTTTAGTTGGTGGATATGGCTGCTGAAGTAATTTTTGAGTAAGTCTGTCTGAATGTCTGACAGGCTCCAGTGGTTTGAAATGTATGTGCACCGTGAGTTTAGAAAACATGCCTCTGGTGAACACCCTGCCACAGGAACATGACAGGAAAACTGGGAAATCTAATGGCTTCTAAATGTTCTTTCATGGGCTGCAGGCTCTGAAGATGATTTACACTAGATACCTCACCAGGTGGTTTTATAAACCGCCTTCCACACGTAAAATGTGTGATAAAATGTCCATATTCAACTCAGTGGGCCATAAATGGATTTTCTATAGCTGTGTGGCCCCTGAAGTCATGTTTCAGGGTGGTGGTTATGGTGGAAGCAACTTGCGAAATCAACTTTTGTAGCCATATAACTTCACAATAATCTTTGAAAGGAAAGATAAAAGATGGATAGACAGATAAAAGTGAAGACGGATAAAAAGACGGAGTTTAGAGCCTCGAGAACACATGGATTTCTGCTTTTGAACTTTGTCAACACTGAGTTATTACCAAGTATGTCAGTACTGGATTTGAAGACTCGCTTCTTTGACCATCCACCATTTTAGAAAGACTGAAGCAAAATGTCAAATGCTGAACTTCAAACGTCATGCGGGCAGCGGCAGCAGGTGGTGGTGTTGTTTATTAGAGAGCACATCCAGAATATCTCACCCAAGGGCTGCATTTTCTTTCTGATGGTTTGATTCGAGGTAATGAAGTCAATGACCATTAATGTACTGATGTACTGCTTGTCCATGAAAAAGAAATGGTTTTAATGTACTCGTTGTTGCTTTATTAAGGTTTTTAAAAACTGCAACTACAAACGTCATGTGGTGTATCCATAAAGTTAGTGAGTTTTCTTCATTTTAATATCAGTTTTACCACCATAATAATAATAATAATAATAATAATAATAATAGGTAGTAAAAGCAATTTCATACGCATTCAAGCAATTTTATGTATGAATTGCATATTTATGTATTTTTGAATAAATTAATAGATCTGGACAAAAACAATGGGAGTCATGTGATTACAGCACTTTTACTTTATAATAACCAGATAATTAATGCTGTTTTAATTACCCTGTATTTGAATGCTTTCTGACTTATTTTGAATTATGTATCTTATAGAAATTGTATTAATTCTGCAACACAACTCAGATGGGGTTCAGAAATAGCCATGGGATTGTAAAGGGAGACAGGTCTGTGAAGAAAAGGAGATTAACATTTAGTGTACTTTTATCATTCCCTGAGGACGTCCAGTTGCACCAATTCTTCAAAGTCACAAACACAGGTGATAAACAATGAAAAAAGATTCCTCTCATGTAGCCTTCCACATTTATTGAATTCCTTGTACTTTCTAAACTCCTGTAGAACACAGATAGAATTAAAGAATAGTAAAGAATAGGATTTTTCATTGACAGTAGATGGCAACAAGTGACAAGGCTTGTTCGAGATGCATCAGTACTGCACAGACCGATTGGTGTATGACATCAAAGTACCGCAAGAGCGATTTTAGAGCAAACGACTCCTTATGCTTTTGAATCGCTTTCACGGTACTTTGATGTCATACGCTGATCGGTCTGCGCAGTGCCGATGCATCTCGAACAAGCCTATTGTCTTCTGAGTCATTTAATCATTCATTAAACTGATTCTTTCAAAAACACTCATTCATTAAGGAACGAAACAGGTGACTGGCTTTATGAGTGAGTCACTGAATCATTCACTCAACCAACTCATTCAAAAACGCTGATTCATTCAGGAACGAAACAGGTGACTGGCTTTATGATTTAGTCATTGAATCATTCACTCAACCAATTCATTCAAAAACACTGATTCATTCAGGAACAAAACAGCACTTGTGTGTGTTTCTCAAACGGTTGATTTTGCTTTGACCTAGTTCGGAAATATTTTACTGGCAAAGCGAAAATAAAGTAATCGTGTCAAAAATGAATAGTTAGTCAATGTTAACCTTTTGCACACTCGCAATCGTGTTGGTCTGAATCAGCAAGGCTGTGATTATTAGTTTGCTGCATTATAAGAACACACTGAGGTAAAAACTGGTGCTCAGTGGTTCTTAATGTCATTGATTACTTCGAGAACATCAGAACACAATGTGAGGGAGTTTTCTGTGATGATGAATTGGCTTCTTTCTGGCTTTGGTGTGGTCTTGATCTCATTAAATTTCTCTGGAACAGAAATCATACCCCTCACTATATTTCTGTTAAATAATTCTCACACATGCACCTAAGACAAATTATACTCAGCATACTATCAGCTATTTTCATCCTCAAGGTTATAGCATGCTTTGCCTGAAAAAGCAGGAAGCACCAGAAAGACGAGTATAAATCAATGGTGGATTATTTCATGGTCTGGTAACTTCAGATGGCTGTTATATAATATGAATGTGGAAAAATATGTATAGACTTGCTTATAGTTGATGTGTCATAACATAAAATGCTAAAGTAATTGTTAGACATTTGCTCATGAATATGCTAAAATCGTGTTATTCATATTAGTCTCTATCATACATTATGGGAAAATGAAGTTTTATCGTTTTTCAATGCATTCTAAAAGCTCTTGAGTGTTGACTATGCTCTTGACTGTATTTTCAGCTTTAAAGAAAGTTTAAAAAGCATAAATCATGAAGACAGATATTTAGCTAGTTTATATTTAAAATGGTATCATGTTGCGCGTCACATCAGTGATGTTCAAAGAGACTTTGATACAAGCCCTAACTGTGGGGTTTGCTTTCCACATCACTGTTCATGTGCCAAATGTCCTAGATTTTCAAGGGACATCCATCTATGGAGTCTAAATTTTCACAGACAATCTTTATTATGTATGTACATGCAAACTTGACTGCATTAATCAGTTTAACTTTCACACAAATGTTGCTTTTTGCTTTCTAAAAGCTTTCAAAGAGAGGTTGAAGATTATTGGGTAAGAAAATCAAATCAAACTCCCAATTAGTTTGCATTTTTTACAGCCAGTATACTTTTAACTTTATTTGGAGTGTGTTTGGCAGAAGTGACATTTTGGGTAAATTTATTTATAGCATGGGCCATTGAAATTTTATTAAGTCAGATCAGTGAGAATTTACAATCTAGTAATGCACATGATCAAACCGTTTTAAATGTTTCCCATGGGCTGGACGTTATAGTTGAACACTGTTGCTGTCCAAGGCTGTTTATCACAATAGCTCATGTTCATGCTTATTTTTATCATGCCCTCTGGCGTTATCAATGGCATTATCATAAGATTCATTATTAAATTTAACAGAATTTCGAATGCACTTGAGTGACGTGGTTTCTAGAAGGACTTTTCAATCCAACTTTGTAGGCTATCGCTCTGCTCGTCTGTGTTTGTGCATTCCAGATAGACTACCAAGTTTGTGCATCAGTGGTGCGGATTTTTTGCTGACATCAATAGGTGGCGACAGGTGACTGTTTTTATGAATCATTTCATTTGAATCATTCTTTCAGCTTATTCAAAAATGCTGTTTCTTTCAGGAACAAAACAATAAACTTTGTGCTTCTCAATACTAAAATGGATGCTTCCTCGTTTCCTCTGTCCTCCAGCTCGTGACCCGGCCGGAAAATGATCAGAGTTAGCCATCTTGAAGGACATCTTAATTCTTTAATTGGAGCATAAGGAACGAGGAGTGAGGAAGCTTCCAGAGGAGCTATGTGTAAGGATATACATGATATACAGGTTATTGAAAAAACTAGACGTAGTATAAATTCCCCTGCCCCTCCCCATCTTTCACAATAATTTTAATTTACACTTTACCTTTTCATTTTAAATAAACCATACATTTCACATATTTCAATAGGGCATCTTGGATACATCATTGCTGCCTTCAAAACTCGATCAGATGACGGTATCTCAGGAGACAGGAAGTGAAGCTAACATTGGATTCGGATGTGCCTTGATGCCTTCCTAAAAACGATAATCTTCCGAAGACAGCATTTTTAAGCTTTCGGACGTAGTCATTGAATCATTCAATTAATCGTTTTGTTCAACAGCGCTGATTCATTCAGGAGCGATACAAATATGAATGAG
The DNA here is from genome assembly GCA_039654765.1 of Mylopharyngodon piceus. NCBI lineage: Eukaryota > Metazoa > Chordata > Actinopteri > Cypriniformes > Xenocyprididae > Mylopharyngodon > Mylopharyngodon piceus. Next base: position 7,280,182 of record CM077447.1, read on the forward strand.
TCGTTATTCATTTAACCATTCGTTCAAAAATGCTGATTCATTTAAGAACAAACCATGCTGTTTTGCACTGTTAGATCAACTTTGATTTTGTTCGAGATTATTTTCGTTGGCAGACTAAACATGGAAACTCGCAATTGTGCAGTTAGTCTGAAACAACACGGCTGCAATTGATGATGTTGTGTATTACAAGGGTTAAACACAATGAGTGCAAGCAGCATGTTGATGACTTTGTTTAGATATAAGTTTAGCATCCTGTACATGTTAAACTTATTTCAGTTTAAAAGTAAATGCACATTGTTCTTAAAGGGGCCATACTCACCCATCTTACCTTTTATCCATACTGAATTCTTTCAGAGCCTGCTTCTCTTTTTGTTATTAAATCCATAGAGAAAAGGGGAGTCATTTTAGTATTGCTTGTACAGACCGTTAATTAAACCCTGCAGTGTGTTAAAGATTGTGGTTAACTCTCAATGATGTGGCTCAGAGGATTTGAGCGAGGAACTGAAGATCCCAAGCGAGGCAAAAAAAGGATTTAGGTTTCTTATCGGAGTGCTGCGGGTGTCCATATCCAAGTCTTCCATTGTGACTTTGTTCTCATCTGGAAACTCAGAAAACCCCAAAGGCTATGAACACTCTGTCATAAGAAATGTATTGTGAATATGAAGAAAGAGCTTTATAGACAGCAATATGGTTTGATAACTGTACTGAATTCATGATTGTGAGAATTTTTAGAGTAGCGGTTTACACTGCAGCTTTCTCCAAACTAGAAAAAAAAGCTACAAATGCCAAAGTTAAACAAGAATGGCTGTTTTACATACAGTTGGAAGGACAATACTTGCCAAAAAGGCGGGATTATAACCTTATCACAGTAAAGCCCTGGAGTTTTACCACAGTCTAGTCGAGATCAAATAGGACAGCCTCAGGCTCCTGCTGTTTGACTGCAATATATAATCAAACCTGTCAAATTCACTGCAGTAGGACTCAATACTAATTACAAATGCTGAACTTTGGCTTGTGTTTGGAGCTGTAAAAATGCATGATCATTCAACTAACACACCAAAAGGAATTGCTAAAATAATGACAATTTTTGTTACATTTTTATTAACATACAGTTTTAGTTTATTTAGTTTTATTATTTTTAGTACTTTATTGTAGTACTTTAAACAAAAATGAGAAATGTTTCCTTGGCGACTATAGCATACATTACTTTAAAATGTTTTTATGGGTTTAGTTTTAGCTAACGATAATAATCCTGGATATGACAGGAGGATAATGGATATGGTAATGATATGACAATGTTGATATGTTTGGTCTTGGCGGAATAGATCTGCTACGCTGCTGCAGAGCAAGTACGGGACTTACAATTGCCAATATTACATGAACACTGCTGTGAGCAAGTAAAATATGTTGTTGCTGTACAATAGCATACCTGAATTACCCATAGCAGATCTATACAGGTGGAGCTGGGGAAGGTGGAGGGTTTCTGAAAATGTGCTGCAACTGCTACAGCAAATGCTGACCAAGTATTTGAAGGTTGAGCAGCAAGCTCATTGGCTACTGATACAGCAGGAACCAATCAGCTGTGCCCTATAGAGAATGATGTGATTGCGAGCAGAATGAGTTAAGGACCTATCAGCGCCATCTAGAGTTTCATGACAGAACTTTGAATTTCACAGTTCATTAAAGGGATAATTCACCCAAAAATTAAAATTCTGTCATTAATTATTCACCCTCATGTTGTTCCAAACCCGTAGGACTTTTGTTCATCTTCAGAACACAAATGAAGATTTTTTTTTTTATGAGATCTGAGAGCTTTTTGTCCCTCCATAGAAAGCTATGCAAATGACACTTTTTTAATAACTTTTTTAAAATAACATTATAATTGTGTTTATTAAAATATGAAATTAAATTGAAATGAAAATAAAATATAAATAAAATGCAATAAAAAATAGATACAGTTACAGATAATGACCATGCTGCACACACCTACTTTATATTTTGATCTTTTCTAATTTACATCTATGAACAATTTGTATAATTCATCAACTAGATGAAAAATAATAGCTTAATTGAAGCATACTTTATTATGTTTGTTGGACTGTTGCATATAGAGGAAATGTCTATTCATCACATTAATAACATCATTTCATAAACAACCTGCAGGGACAGAATTGATTTATACAGATATTTTCCAAATATCTCTTGGACTTAATCGATATAAAATGCAAATTCCTTAGACATTGCACTTGGATGTTAATTTGAGAATGTTTGCATTTGCTTTGTTTCTAAACACCCTTGTGTTTCCATGGAAATGGGTCAGTTATGCATTTCAAGTAAAAGATTTTTGTCTTTCTTTCTTTTTCTTTCTCCATTAATCTCTTTCAAGGGTACAGGTTAGACTTGCTACAATCTACAAACGGATACACATATTCCCTCGCACACACATTCCAGGGTAAATTATCGTTCCCATCTGACTGCATTGCAACACAGGAACCACATCTGCTGAATCTGTAAACAAGCAGTGCGCTGTTCATCAGACGCAGTGAAAACGACCAGAAAAGGCCTCATATTTCTCAGGCTGATTGTATCAGAGGTGTCCTCAGGGCAGATCTGAAACAAATGGATCACACAGCCACAAGGGCTATCGATTTCTATCGCTATAAATATACATCTCCCTCCTAAATATTTCAAAGCTGTTTTGCAATGCAATTTATGCTTTCAAAAAGTATGCACCTCATACTGTAGTTCTTTGGACATGTTAAGGATGTTTGTAGTTTAATTGTAGTGCAAAGCTCATTGCATGCTCTTTACAGGCATGATAAAGGAAAATTCCTATTTTAAATCAACTGATATAGTTTATTTTCTCAAAAATTCTGTTTTCTTTTTCTTTTTTTTCATTTAATCTGTTCTCTCCACTTCCCTTGGTCCATTTCTGCCATGAGCAATCTAATAAGCTGAGCAGCATCGAGTAACTGAGAAATGATAGATGGAAAACGTTTTTGGTCATTTGCTTCATTAACGTTGCTGACATATCGAAATGGGTGAGAAATGGACCACTAGGGCTGGAAGCACTGACATTTTTACTGTCACTTTGACATTTTATCATTAGAGAAAATATGTAAATAGACTATCTTCTAAACAGACCAGAGTGAATTTTCAGACAATTTCAATATGTGCTGGTTCAGGGTTCTTCTTCTTCAACACTAACATGAAGTGTCTTTTTGCAGTAAAAAAAGTAACATTTTAACCAATATATATTTTATTTTTATTTTTATGTAAGCAATAAGGTACGAGAGGCTGTGCTGTATCATGAATAAGTCACGGCTGAAGGGCATTGTTAGGCACGACGCGAAGCAGTTACAGTTACCACACAATACAAATATTAAAGCCAAAAAGATGTATCAATGCAACTTTCATGAAGTAAACTTTCACTAAAGCCTTCCTTCCGCCAGAAAAAGTAGTCCCTGACCGTGAACAGCAACAGAAGTTACATTATTATGCCATTAGATTGTGACAAAGACTGTCTTTATGAGTGTGTCAGTCAGTTGCGAAGACTTTTACATTGAAAAGACTGAATTGTTGTGAACATGGAACAAGACGCAACTGACAAATGCTTTGACTAGCGCTGTCAGTCATGGGAAAACCCCTTAACTGTTAAAAGGACAAGATATTGCAGCGGATATTTAAACAGATTTTTTATTATGAACATAGGACTGACCTGAAGGAAAATGCTAAATCTGAATGCAGGTAATAAACTCGCTCACTCGATCTTTTTCTCACAATACTCTTCTACATAATACAGTAAGCTTCAATGAACAATATCGATTGAGAACATACAGTTTACATTACTAAGAGTGGTTGCTGTGTAGTTGTGTAGTGATACACAGAACCGTTGGGTGAAGCGGTCATAGCTGGGTTTTATCGTGAATAAAAGCTATTGACCAATCAGAATCAAGGACAGGAACTAACCATTTTATAATTTATTTTATACACCAGTCCAAACTTTGGGGTCATGTTTTTTTAAGAGAATTCAATACTTTTATTGAGTAAGGATGCATTAAATTGACCAAAAGTGTCAATGAAGACATTTCTGATATACATTTCAAATATATGCTTTTCTTTTAAAATTTCTATTCATTAAACAATCCTGAGGGGGAAAAAAAATGTATCATGGTTTCCACAAAAATATAAAGCAGCACAACTGTTTTCAACATTGATAATAGAGTGCAACAGGCGGGTTCCAGAAGTAAAACTCCATTGAGTTTCTCCAGAGGGAAACTGTTTTTTACCGATAACTTATAAATCTTTAAAAAGGTTTATACTTACAGTGAGGTATGAGGTTGTTAATCGATAGTATTTGTGTCAGGTGTGGCTGATATAACGAGCTCTTGACGAATGAGATTATAATACAGTCTTTTAATATATCCACGTAAGAGAAACACAAGGAGAGCAGGCAAACGCATACACTTCACATAGACGACACCAGACAGAACCAGTACCAAACAGGGAGTATAAATACACGGATGAACTAATGAGATAATTAATGGGCAAGAGGTGAACGGAATTCATCAATCAAATGAAAAAAACTGAAACACACTAGGAAACTGGGTCAACTTATAAAGACAAAACTGAACATAAACCTGACAATTTGCTTCTGTTGAATCCGTTAGCCCACATTATTTCAACTTTAAAATAATAGTGTTCAACAGCAGAATGTATGGTGAAAACTACATTATCCACGATGCTGTAGAAAATTCCACCATTCAGAAAGTCGAAACAAGCAAAAAGATCCCGTTAGCTCCTCCCATTCCCATGAAACACAGCAAATGATGTAATCGAGTGCTATGCTTTCAAAATACTTAATTATTTGAATATATATGCATATTTTGCAATAAACTTAAACTATATATATATATATATATATATATATAAAATCAATAGTTTTATATTTCTCCATAATTTTAGTAGTAGTTCTTTCTATCACTAAAGCTAAGTACACAGTCTTGTACCTTTGTCTTTTTGTCCGATTTTCAAGTATTTTTTTTTTTTTTAATTAAAAAAAAAATACATTTTCATGCCCCTAAACATGACACTGAACAAAACAAACTGTGATTGGTTGCTTTACATGTCGGTCATCCTCTTGGGCGGTCCTTGGCCAATGAAAGCTGCAACAGAGTCGTTTCTTGAATCAGCATATTAGAATGATTTCTGATAGATCATGTGACACTGAAAACTGTAGTATTGATGCTGAAAATTCAGCTTTGCGTCACAGGAATAAATGACATTTTAAAATATATTGAAATAGAAAAGAACAAAAAAATTTTTTTTTTTTTTTTTTTCCTTTATAATACATGCTATTAATGTTTATCTGCCACAGGTAGGTGTAGATTATTAAAAATAAATAAATAAAAACACTTTCATGTTTCACAGAACAAATAACAGCAAATGAATGAGTAAATAATGACAGAATTTGCATTTACAATTCCATTAAAAGAGGTGCAAAGATTAAAGCATCAATAATGGCATAATTTTACCAGAAGTAAGCAGTTTTCGCCGCCTGGAGTTTTGATAAGACACTTTTCTCTTTTTCTCATTGTACATCCTCCTCATTGTTCAAACCTCACGTCTTGCCAGTCAAGCAGAGAGAAGAAAGCTTTGCCTGAATATCATCAGCAACACTAACAACGATGTTAGCAAGCACACGCCACTCTCAGCGTACCGTTCCTTTCGTCAATATGACAAACATACCTAAATTGACAGTTGCGTGAGCTCAAAGTGTTTCAACATCGTGTGTGATTTAACGTGATGCTGTCAGCGCATGTTTAAGTGACAGCTGTTGTCTTCATCTATGGCCTACTGCACCTGTTGTCTCGAAGTGTGTCAAGTCGAAAACTGAAAATGACTTCAGGGCATCTGATTTAGCTCCACCTGTGCACGGTGTTGATCTCATCAGCTGAATTACTGGTGAAAATGTTGCTGTTTCTTTTCTTTTACAGTTTATTTGGAGCAGCATCGCATGGTCTCACAAAAGAAGGAAGAAGCATCTGTCTTTTTAAGACTTAAAAATGTATTTCTGGACCTTGGGCACCAGGTTATTTAAAACAGATGTGCACAGAGATAAAAGCAAACGAGGTAAGAGAGATGGCTAATAAGTAGAGTAGAAGAGACAAACACTCAAAGCTGTGACATGCTTTTCATTGATATAATAAAGGAATAGAGGAAGTCTGTAATCTCAGGCATGTTGATTACAGATGCTCAGAGAGAAATGTAAGCAGATATGCTGAATGTAGCACATTTACAAAGAGTAGAGTCTTTGAGCAGTAAATCAATATATTGGAATCATTTCTGAAGGATCATGTGACACTAAAGACTGGAGTAATGAAGCTGAAAATTCAGCTTTGCCATCACAGGAATTGGTAACACTTTCGAATAATGGTCCGTCATTAAAAAGTAACTGTGCAGGAAGTAATGCAGGACAAATGAGTACTACATTAACACTTCAGCTATTAACTAATATAGAAACAAGCTTAACTAATCAGTAAGTAATATCAAATTTAGGACTAAGATATTTTCTTATTAGGTAATCAATAATTACTGAATTAGATCATCATTAAGAACTAATAGGCAACTATGAATAAAGAATTTCTAATTAATTTCTAATCACAACGTGTCTGAGATGTGAGAAATTGTCTTTTTTTACTCTCAACATGGTCATAAAATGCATCACTAATTACTCAAGTGTAGTGACTCTGCAGGAAGTACTTGTGATCTGGACCATTATTTTAAAGTGAAAAACATCTTTTTCACTTTAAAATAATGGTACAGATCACTAGTAGTTCCTGCAGAGTCACTGGGTAACACTTGAGTAATTAATTATGCATTTTATGACTATATTCAGAGTAAAAATGATGACTGATTACATCTCAGACACACTTTATAAGACACTTCTTTATAATTTGTCAGTTAGTTAATAGTTATTAATGAGGCTTATCTCATTAAAGCTGCAGTCTGTAACTTTTTTGGTTAAAAATGATCCAAAATCAATTTTTGAGCAAGTACATAACCAGCCAGTGTTCAAAACTATCTCCTTACCTTAGCCCGATTCACAACGGTAAACTTGTAATAATGTTGTAGTAATGTTTGTTGATACGGGAAGAAGGAGGCGGGAACCGGTGAACGTTTAAACATAACTTTAATATATAAAATAAACAAAGAACAAAACGAAAGTAATGCCGGCCACACAAACATAATAAAACCATAAAATAAAATCCATGCCTTGTCCTCTCCACACCAATTCCTGAAACGAGACACAGGTGTTTATCATTTGCACTTGACCTACTTACACACCGCTTGTATCCTGCCTCTCTCTCCCATTGCAGACTTCGCTGAGCCACGCCCCCCTTGCCACAAATGTGTTCTAATTTGAAATTTGAAATTTGAACATGCCGCCATTTGTCTTTACGTCACGTCTGTAAACAGAAAGAAGGAGTCCCAGCTAGTAGGCTATATGGCATGTGAGGATGCTGCAGGTGGCGGATCATTTATAGCCTTTTCTCACAGCAGCTGGAATAATTAAACTTATCATTTTGATGGTGGATTGTATGGTATGACAAGTTAACGTTAGAGATAAGACTGTACAGATATTGAAATCTACAGGTAACGCTAATACACACTAAATACACATAGTTACGCAATGCTGATGTTGTTAACATTAACAATTTGAGAACAAAGTATAACAATAATAATAATAATTTGCATGGTTTAATGTGATGTGAGCTAAGCGATTGTAGCAAATTAACTCAAAGGTCGAGGCCTAGGCCTTGCAGGCCCACAGGCAGAACCCCCCCACTGATGCAGTTTTGGTCTGATCAGCAAGAGAGAGAAAGAGGAGCATTGTGCGCTGGCTTTTAAGATCCGGGAGAAGACACACCCCTGAGGGTTGACCTGACCAATGAGAAGGTTGAATTTCCGAGTGGCAGACCCCTCTGTGGGGGCTTTTTACAAGCCATTGTTTTTGAGCATGCTTAAACTGGCTGAGTTGTTGAAGATATAGAATTGAATGGGTTTATTTGTCCTTCTTCAGAAAGAATTCAGTCAGAGTCACAAGTCTCTGCAAAATTCTTTCTGATTGTAAAAACCTTATCTGATGGTCCATGGTAACTGAGTTTTAAAGATCTTTTTGTTAAATATGACAAATAATTGTGTCTGATTTGTCTCAGTCGTTATACGATCGTTAGATGTAATCACCATTGGTAGCACGATTTATTGTAATGCTTTTTTTTCTCAGTTGGTCAGAACAAAAGTGACAGACATGTTACTTGTTCAGATGACATTTTCCGGTGAAAATTCTTATTTTGGTCATACTTCCAAGACTACAATCTGTGATTACGAAGTACAGTATCCACACCGATGTGGTGACTAACAGTAAACATTAGATTCATCTGCGCTGAGGAGCCATGCCGATGCACAACCCACGTAAAGATGCTAATTCTGCAAATAACTGCAATTGCAGGTTTCAAACAGAGATGGCAACAAAGAGGCAAAACTTACGGACTGCAGCTTTAAGTAATTATTGATTACCTAATAAGGAACTATCTCCTAAATTAGATATTACTTACTGATTAGTTAAGCTTGTTTCTATATTAGTTAATAGTAGTAGCTGAAGTGTTAATGTAGTACTACTCATTAGTCCTGCATTACTTCCTACATAGTTGATTGATTGATTGATTGATTGGATTCTATTTTTGGCAAATGTAAAGGCTTTTTCACACCAAAAGTGAAATGAATAAGCCTCAGGCTGAAAGAAATGCAAATTCACGCCTGTCCAGTAGAGGGCGCAGCTCAAACAAACCTTTTCAGCTGTTTCCGATTTCTCTCAACATGACAGAAGAGGCGTCAGTCAATAAATGGAAAAAGTAACTCAGATATTTTGCTGTAAATTTAAAAAGTAATGCGATACTTTACTAGTTACTTGAAAAAGTAATCTGATTACGTAGCACATGTAATGCACATGTAATGTACTTGTAATGCGTGTAAGAATATTTCACAACGTTACTGTTTTAACTTTTTTTTTATCAAATAATTGTATCACTGGTGAACATGAGACATCTTTCAAATATCTTACAAACCCCAAATGGATTGTGAATGGCATTTTATATACACCCTTATGCAGAAATATAGATAACCATGCTAATAATTTATAATCATTGTGATCAATTAAATCAAATGCAATATTTTTTTTCCAAAGCACATGAATATCCTTTGAATGACATTATCCATTTTTTCTATTACTCCTTGTACATTTTCAGACTTCTCGAGCATGTAAGTTGTATGAGAGTGTGTGTGTTCTCATCTGTTAAGACCTGCCCTGAATCTGTCTCCACTGTTTGTCAGACTGTCAGTCTGCCACCCCACCCCCCACACGGCACATGGCATAAACTGTCCTTGTATTGAGCAGCGCTCGACAGAATGTCTCCATTAACAACTTGCCTAATGCACAACAACCCTGATCTTAACCCTGGGCGACAGTAAAGTGCAACCAACAAACAAACACACACACACACACACACACAAGCATGCAAGTTCATAAGTAAGTATGCGTATTGCATGCTGCAGTCATGTACTGAGAATAGTGTGCATACTATATTTTATTTTTATTATTGCATATCTATTTTTTGAAAACATCAAGTCTCGGTTTCACTTTATTTTGATGGTCCCTTTAACACATTCTGTTGACTATAAGTAACGTTGAGCCTATAGGTCTACTAACTCTCATTAGAGTATTAGTAGACTGGTAAGGTTAGAATAAGGTGACATGTAGTTGCAAAGTTACTTATAGTCAGTAGAATGTTGGGGGAGCATCATAATAAAGTGTTAGCAGATGTTAAGCAGACAGTCTACTAATACTCTAATGAGAGTTAGATGACATATAGTTGCAAAGTTACTTATAGTCAACAGAATGTTCAAAAGGGACCATCAAAATAAAGTGTTACCCAAGTCTCACCAGAGCAAAGAAAGACAGGCCCTGAAAGAAACAATTACTTTTTCTCATCCACTTTGTGTAATTACATTAAAGTTATTCAATTTAATAAGTCTAATGGATAATTAAACTGTCCCTTTTTTTCTTTTCATGCCACAGGGAGAGACTTTTGTAGCCTTAAGACAACTGTAACCCTTGAACTCACTTTAATGTTTTTCTAAGAATGCAGATCTTGATGTATATAGATGATAATACAAGCAGACATTTCTTTTAAGTAATTGTCTTCATCCAAAAAAATAAAAAAATACAAAAATAAAACAGCCTTGTATTCTTGAAGCAAAATTTAATTGTCAGAAATTGAAGAGCAGTTATAGCTGAAAAGTTCAGCAACCTTGCTCTCATTTCGGTTCCACTGTATTACCTCCCTGCCCAAACTGACAGGGGTTGGAATGGAGGCGTAAAGACATAGAATGAAAATATAATTTTGAAAAAAAGAGAGAGAAAGAGAGTTAAAAAGAGAAAGTTGTTGATATAGTTATGATGTGCTACTGCAGAGTTTCAGTGAACATGATATAGTTTTGCATGTTTTAAGATGCTTTTAGAAAGTTTTTCCATATGGAATCTAACGTTTGATACTCTTATGAATCATGTTCTTCAGTTGAACATATTAGATGTCGGATATTGTCATAGGACCAGTTTAAAAATGGCTAGTCATTGATTCCCCAGTTAGACTTAAAGGAATGTTCCAGGTTCAATACAAGTTAAGCTCTATTGACAACATATGTGGCACATTGTCAATTACCACAGAAAGTATTTTCGACTTGTGCTTTGGTTTTATTAAAAAAAGCAAAAGCTTGTAACTCCCAAATGGCCATCTTGATGTAGACTTGTGGGCAGCGTCCGAAATTGCATACTAAATACTTCTTTTGAATGAGTAAATACTTCACAACCATTACAAAAGTATGAATGTAATCCGGATGTACATTCGTCTTGTTGTCGTTGTCAGTGTCAGTTGCGTCACTTCACTGCCATTCACAACTCCTCTCCCGTGGCCTCATGGGATAGTAAAGTGTCCATCAGATGTGCTCTTCAGAATCTTGCCAGAAGAAGTAATTCATCCGGGTGCTTTTTTAATGAATACTATGAATTCGGACATACTCTTTTCACATACTGTTTTTCGCCTACTACATAGTAGGGAATTCAGATGCAGCCATAGTCTTCCCTTTGTAAAGTCCACGACTCACCAGACTGTACATTTTCTCATTTCTCATTTTTGGTTTCAGAAAGGTCCCCTATGAGGCCACTATGTGACTTGATGCATTTGACCGCTTTAACAAAAATACAAACTTCACATTTCTGCTTTGAAACCCTTAAAGGGACAGTTCACCCAAAAATGAAAATTATCCCATGATTTACTCACCCTCAAGCCATCCTAGGTGTATATGACTATCTTCTTTCAGACGAACACAATCAGAGATATATTTAAAAATATCTTTAGTCCTCCAAGGACTAGTTTTGAAGACAAAAATAATGCATCCATCCATAAAAAAAAAAAAAAAAAAAAAAAGTAATCCATACAACTCCAGGGGGTTAATAAAGGACTTCTGAAGCGAAGCAATGCGTTTTTGTAAGAAAAATATCCATATTTACAACTTTTTAAATTCAAATAACTAGCTTTCGGCGGACGACCGTACACAGGATGCACAAGTTGACTTGCCCCAAATGAGTAATCCTCTGACGCAATATATGACACAGGATGTAGGAGTATTGTAAACTTAGACGCCTCTCGCGGTTCAAACAAATAGGGCTGTGCAACAAATTTAAGCTCCTCTTCTCTTATATCGAAATCCTCCGACATCTCTCTTTAAAAATTATCATTTTAGACATTAATCCATAACTGGTAATTTGTTTTGCTCTATCCTCTGTGCCTCCGCGTTCGTCATTACGTTGTACGTCAGGTCAAAGGATACTCTTCCGCCGCAAATCGACTTGCACATTCTGCATACGGTCATCCACCGGAAGCTAGTTATTTGAATTTATAAAGTTTTAAATATGGGTATTTTTCTTACAAAAACGCATCGCTTCGCTTCAGAAGACCTTTATGAACCCCTTGGAGTTGTATGGATTACCTTTTTTTTTTTTTTTTATGGATGGATGCATTATTTTTGTCTTCAAAACGCGGCCCCCCCATTTACAACCTTTATAAACCTTGGAGGACTAAGGATATTTTTTAATATATCTCTATGTTCGTCTGAGAGAAGATAGTCATATACACCTAGGATGGCTTGAGGGTGTGTAAATCAAGGGATAATTTTCATTTTTGGGTGAACTATCCCTTTATTTTTATGTGTTTAATTCTATTTTAAAGCCACCTTTTTGCTGATTTCTGGATGCAACTTTTGCAATTGGCCCCCTAGTTGGGGTTGTAATTAACTTTTCTGTTTTTCTGTGGCAATTGACATTATGCCATAAAATTCTGTTGATGGGGCTTAACTTGTATTGAAACCAGAACATTCTGAACATGAATGTAATGAGATAGAAGGTAAAAATCACAGAATGAATCAACGATTGCAAAGCCGGTTTGACTTCATTGCGGATTTGTTTTCTTAAAAATAACTGTGTTTGTATTGAACCACCTGAATGTGAGATTAGCATGACAAAACAAGAGCTGTCAAATTCACACTTACATTGTGTATCATTGTGAGAACAGCTTCGGATCGCCCCCACACAAATCCTGAGTTCGATTCACTCCTGTTCCCGACTTAACCGCATTACATCAGATTAACTACGAATCTGATGTGTTCAGAAATTCTGCTGGCTTTTGCCAAGCGATGCTTTACTAAACAATACCATAGCTGCTCTCCATGTAAAGGTTGCCTTAACAGAGGTTAATTCAGAATAAATCCACTTTTGGAGGGGATCCTTTTGGCAGAATCCCGTCACGCCGAGTATAACCGCACATTAGAGTCCTTTAAAGCTGCTGGAAGGATCTTAACTCAGGACGATTTGAGCAATGGAGGTTGCTGTTCTTGAATCAACATAAGTAACCAAAAAGAGCCCTTTTGTGATTAAAATATAGGCGCACTTTCCAGAAGTTTGTATGGTTTCCAGTGGAGCAGCTGTGGGAACACCTGGCCTGATAGTACATCACCATTTGCAATGCCATAGAGTCTCTCACAAAGCAGATGACATATTCAAGATGATAGTTATTATGGCTTTCAACGATTCGGTGACAGCTACCTTTTCTATGATTACAAGCTTCTTGTGCAGTATCCCACTTATCCCCCACTGTCCATATTTCTGCTCTGCCTACGATGAGTGAATCATTCTCAAATGTGGAGAACAAGGCCACAAGGCAGACTTATACATGGAAAATCTTACACACTTCACTTTGGTTAAGTTCAAAGAATATGCTGAAAGAGTTTTAAGCATTAAAATGTGCAGCTTAATCAAGATGTACAAGATTGCAAGATGTACAAATGAGAAATTACATTGGAAAAATAAATACAATTTAAGGTTACACTTTATTTTGATGATCCACTTTAGATATTCTACTAACTATAAGTAACTACATGTTAACTCTTATTAGAGTATTAGTAGACCGTAGTAAACTGTTAGTAGACTGTGTTAGGGCTCAGAATAAGTGACATGTAGTTGCAAAGCTACTTATAGTCAGTAGAATGTCTGTTGGAGGAGCATCATCATAAAGTGTTAGCAGATATTAAAGAATTAGTTCACTTCAGAATTAATATTTCCTGATAATTTACTCGCCCTCATGTCATCCAAGATGTTTGTGTCTTTCTTTCTTTAGTCGAAAAGAAATTATGGTTTTTGAGGAAAACATTCCAGGATTTTTCTCCATATAGTGGACTTCAACGGGGACCAATGGGTTGAAGGTCCAAATTACAGTTTCAGTGCAGCTTCAACTTCTGCCTACGTCGTGTGACCTTTCCAACTCGATTATATAATGCGTGGCGCATCTCAGAATGCAATGAATTCTGGGGTAGGCAAGGCCATGAAGGATCCATCTGTTGTATCCTTCATTTCACGGGAAACGAAGGACGCATTTAAAGGAGCCTTCGAATTGAGACAGCCTTCATCGCGCCCTAGGTGTCGCAATCAGCCTTCGTATGCACCCTTCGAAGGTTGCAGCCTCTGAATTGGGACTCAGCAATGAACAGGGGAAGCACATGACATGATGGGGTCAGGGAAATTACATGACAAACCAGGAAAATGACAATGGGAAAACTTCAAAATAAAAGACAACTAAAGCTATAAAAATAAAAGCTAATTCTAAATATTACTTAATACTATAATACTATATATATATAATACTAAAATAACACTGAGCAGTGTATCTGGATGCATTCTACATCTGCACTGGCTTGTTTCCAGGTGTCTGGTCCTCGCTGACATCTCATCTGGAGGCCCCTGACAGTCAGAGACCCAGTGGCAGTGGCTCCATTGTCCCCGTCCATAATCTGGATTTAGGCATAATAGCAGTTTGGAGTTTCCATGATATAATGGCATGAAAATCTCATTCCAAGACAACAGTTCTCGAACTGGAGAACATTGTATGAGTAGCACAGTGCGTCTTATTTGAGAGTTGTAAATTGTCCCCGCTGGGAAGTATTAACTGAGATTAAGCACTGTTTGCATAGCTGAGGATCATTGTGATCTAATCTTACTTAAAGTTCAGTGTAATTGGTCATTTAACTTGCGTTTAGTGTTATTCTTGCTATCTCAAAAATTAAGCCTATTTTATCATTTTTCTGCTAAGAAATAGCTTTAAGCAGATGCATAGCTGGTATCACAGCCTGGCCAAGCTGGTTAGGATGATCTTTTTTTACTGGTTTTGTAAAGATTTTGGGTTCTTGTCAGCTGGTCGGGCTAAGAGATCAGATAAACTAGTATTAACCAGAACAATCAAGACCGTATACCAACTACAAACTTTTTTTTTTTTTTTTTTTTTTTTTCTAAAGGGTTAATAGCTTTTGGCAATTAATGGCAACTAATATAAGTTAGTTTTTAATTTATTTTATTTTAGATTTGTTTACATTGTTAACATTAGTTAAGATGAACTAACAATGAAAAATACTAAAGCATTTATTATTATCTTATATAATTAATTAATGTTTATCTTCTTAGATGGTTTCTCTAAGATATGTGTTGTGGTAGCACATGCAATTTTATTTATTCATTTATTTATTAATTATGGTAAGGGTAGCATTTGAGGTTAGATTTTATAATAAGCGAATATGCAAAATGGACACTGAAATGTACAGTTTTGCCATCTTAAAGTAGTTGTGGCATTCAACAAACTGACAGTTTCTTATGGAAGCTTCTTTCCGCCATGGAATAAAACAATTTAAAAGGTAATTGCGACTTTTTATCTCATAATTCTGACTTTTTTTTTCCTTGCAATTTTGAGTTTATGTCTCACAATTCTGACTTCTTTTCTCAGAATTGTTAGATATAAACTCACAATTGTGAGTTATAAAGTCCAATTCTGGGGAAAAAAGATATCTCACAATTAATATCTCTCAGTTTATATCTCACAATTCTGACTTTATAACTTCAAAAAGTCAGAATTGTGAGATAAAAAGTCGCAATTACCTTTTTTATTTTTTATTCAGTCATGTCATGTCCTATTTAAAATGTAATTTATTTCTATGATGGTAAAGCTGAATTTTCAGCATCATTACTCCAGTCTTCAGTGTCACATGATCCTTCAGAAATCATTTCAATATACTGATTTCAAGAAACATTTATTTGATGGATAGAAAGTTCAAAAGAACACCATTTATTTGAGTCTTTTGTAAGTAAAAGTCTTTACTGTCACTTTTGATCAATTTAATTCATCCTTGCTGAATGAAAGTATTACTTTCTATTAAACAAAATCTTACTAACCCCGAACTTTTAAAAGACAGTGTACATACACAACATAAATGTATTACAAACATTTGAATGCTTTTACAGTAACTGGTCCTGTTTGAGCCATCAATGAAAACTTAATGTGTACTTTCAGCCTAACAGGGTTAGTTTAAGGAGTCATTTGGGGATGAGACAGCAGCCAGAGTCTTTACTCTTCAGCTATTTTTTTGTATTTTGCTCATTTCTTTTGTCTGGGTTCAGAACATCCCAAATGTTTACAGTTTAACAATGCACAACCCACACACACACCGCCAAAACCATTTTTTTTGCACCTGATAATGCTGTTTTAAGTGCTGTTATGCTCTAAAATACAATAGATTCAGTCATGCCTTAAAGGGAGAGAAAATCTCTCTGCAATATTACATAATGTATACAAATATGTTTGTACAAGGCTGAGAATGAACAACGCATAAAGGCATACAGTGAGAGCCCAAAAGGCAGATGACACTGTACCCTTCCCTACCACATCAAAACATCTCATCACGGCTGCACTCCCACACAGTGCTACAGAGAAAACACATTCTTTTCAAAATCTGTATCAAAGTACTTTTCATAAAAAGACATCCTTGAGGCCAAGTTCAGAATCATATTTTTTGGGTAAGTAAAAGGAGAAAGACAATGAATGCAGAAACAACATCTGCTGTAACATACTGTTCTGTCTTTCCTTTCATGTGTTATGATGACCTCGCTTCGCACTCCAGGATTGCTTTGGCATTTTTTGGAAGATCAAACCACACTGGATGATCCGACTCTGACACGTGGAGAACACATTTTAAGCTTTTGAGGGGAGGGTTTTGCTTCTTGCATAAACAAAACAAACCCAAATAGATCTTTTGTTTGTGTTTATATGCAAGTGATTGCATTCCTAGCTTTCTATAAATGGAGGGTTTTTTTTTTTTTTTTTTTTTTTTTATCAACTTATGCTTATGAAAAGAAGTAAACACAGGTTTGTTTTATCTTTATGAAGCCGTAGCTAATGGAGCATTGGGTGTATTTTGTGGCAAAGTCTCCCTGTATACTGTAAATCAAGGTCAAATGAGATCAATTAAAATAAATCAAATTAATAACATGCTAGAAACACGATTATTTTCAACCCTCATTCTGACCCTGATCTGTTTTTAAGGGGCTACAAAGTAGCCAGAAAGAACACTTAAGCCCTGGGTATACTTCGTTTTTTTTTTTTTTTTTTTTTTTTTACATGTATGCTAGTGTACATGCACAGTCGAATGCACAACCTTGCAAAATATACTTCGTTTGACTCGTACACGTACATAGGCATTCAACATATGCTCAGTTTTGAGCAATCTCTCGCCACGAGTTACAACCCATGTAAACATCTTTGTATTCTTTCATGCTAGAGTTGTACAAATTAAGGTACTTTCTAACCTCTTCGCACAATCTCTCGTCTATGTAGGCCTCCATTGTCGCTGTAGCTTGCATGCTTTCCGGTCTGTTCTGTTTATGCAGTTTTTCTTTAAATACCTTGTGAATCGACGCCCCCAGGGCACGGTAATTACTGCAAAAACAGTACAGTACAGTACAGTACACGTGTACACTTCTGATTAAGAAATTTGCGTCACAAGCACTGTACACTGACCCTCGCGTATGCGTAAAAAGTGAAGTACTTTAGGCTTTACTCACGTGCAATAGCAAATAGTTGTTGATCCTGTTTCCTATGCCACAACGTTATCATAACAATGACCGTTTGTTACTGTACTTGGCTATTTTGTAGTTTTGACTGAGTATCAAAGATATTAGCAAAATTTACTCTCTACTTGACTACATTTTTAAATAAGTATATGGGATGTGATCTGCGAAAACCCATCACATGGTGAAATTTTACCTATCACATGTTTCAATACCATATGAAAGCTGGATTTGTGCCCTTTCCAAATTTTTACTTCTTTCATAGCTTGTCTGTAACAAAAGTTATGGTTATCTGAAGTCGGCTGATCGCTCTGATTTTCAGGAATGGAATTCTGAGAAAAACAGGTTTAAATAACTGTCAGCCCCTTTTTTCGCATAGACATGAAAATGCACTACCCAAACATAAATGGTTGTAATTCAAGAATGCTTTGGAATATAGACCTAAGATTGGTCTTGTTTTAAAGAAGGCACTAGTCAGATTATTGTGGAAGTGAAATAAATTATGAAAGTGAAATAAAAAAAAAGTTATAGAAGTTTAAGTTTATGAAAATTTATAATAATATATTACAAAGCATGTTTTATTCTTAAACTGCAAGAAAATAAAAGCCAAAAATGTCAACATTCCAAATTTTAGGTTGAAATATTTCAAAAATGAGCTTTCAGTAAGATTTTGTTTGGGCGCAGTACCTTTTTCACCCAAGCTCCATATCTGACCATTTAAGGACGCTTACATTTATTTGAGTGATCTGATCCATATATTTCCATATTTTCACAGTTTGGCAGTATTTGATTTGAATTCAACCTCTAATAAACACATAATTAGAACATGTGTGTTCATTATAGCTCCGTTGTTCTCTTGTGCTCTGCCTTCTCACGATAACGTTGTATTAGAAAAAAAAAAATCTTTGCGTGCCGAAGTTTATACAGGACTGGTGGGAAATTTGCATTAATACACCTTCATTCTAAATGTTATGTGGTTTATTTTGATAGGTGAACTGTCTTTGTAATGTTAAGAGAGGGAAAGTTATGGCCATTTTTTTTTCACCTCCGCCGGGTGTGTTCTTCAACAGTATAGAGAAAGACAGCCTTGCCACTATAAATCGCTATTTTTCTGCACTTAACAGGCGAATTTTGCCAAGATATTTTCAGAGATGATAGACAAGATGTTATAGAATAATTTAATGAAAACCCAATTTTGACAAAAAAAAAAAAAAAAAAAAAAAAAAAAAATGACATTCAACCTATTTTTTGACTTTACTGAAAACGTTCCATCGCGAAATCCGAAGGTTTTCCCAGATCGCATCACATATGTACTCTTTACTCCATTACATTTGTGATTGAGTAATTACTCGTTATATTTTGCATTGCACCTAACTTTTTTTTCCAGCAGTTTATTTCTGCTTCAGAAGAAGTGATATTGCCATCTACAGGGCATTGAATGTGCAATATCTTGTGCGTTTTGCACTTACTTGAGTGTCTGTAGATGTTTAAGAGGTTGTTGTGTCGACCTTGATTTATTGTAATTTTGAGATGTTCCATTGTTGTTTTAAATGTGGCCAATATCAGATTTCCAGTATGAACAGATCATGGTTCTGAAGACCTGCATGCGCAAAAGAACGATGCAAACGGGGTTGCCAGGTTTTTACCACAAAATCCACTCAATTTCTTCTCAAAACTAGTCCAAAACTAGCCCAATCATGTGGGGTATCCCGGTAAAAATCGCTTCAACCCACAGAGTTGCAAAACAACCCGCGGCAACAGTGAAAAATTAACCCAATTCTGCTGAGAAATCGCGGACTTTGCAACAAACACAGAGCGCTGTTATACGGGAGTAAACACGGAGGGAATTAAAGTAAGCGATTACGTGTTTATTTATAGTGTGATCTGATCTGCCGCGGAAGCCAGCGAAATTATGCGCAGGCAATATGAAAAATAAAGACAATTATGCGACAAAAGAGAGCAGAGTTTTGAATCTTTTATGATCCCTCATGTTTTGCTTGTATTATAGAGCTGTCTCTGTAATACTTACGAGTTCTGACACACTTGATAACGCTGGGTATGTAAAATCTTCGGTCGCATTACAAAACATCTGACCTGCTGTATCGGATTTAGTAGGCTACCACATATGGTAGTGGCACAAATCGAAATTGAAAGGATCAGATTCCATGTGGTTTGTACTGTTCACACTGTCATGGGGAAAACAGATATGAGTCACATGTGAGCAAAAAAAAAAAAAAAAAAAAATCAAATTTATGCCACATTTACCTGCAGTGTGAACACAGCCTTACGTTGTATTGGAATCGGTGACTTGTAACTTGTAATGGAGTCATTTTCGCTGTAAGGTATCTGTACTTTTCTCAAGTCACGACCCCTTTAAAATTAATGAACAGAAAACAGTTATTTTAAATTGTAACAATATTTCACAATATTACTGTTTTCACTGTATTTTTGTTATATCTTCATCATCAGAAGGCAAATAACCAGGCCTTAAAGTCATCTTCACCTCCGCTACCAGTCTCAAATCAAATATTGTGTCCCTGCCAGGTCTAAACGCTGAGCAAATAACGTTGAATTTTCATTTTTTGAGTAAAAAATTCCTTTAAGATTGCAAACTGACAGAAGAAATCAACAAAAGAATCTTTAATGTTCAATAACCTGAAAGACTCGAGCCGGAACTCATCTGTAGAATGGACCTGTGTTATTCATTCTGTCTGTGACGATTGCAGTTGGCTCACTAAGCAGAAATAAGGGGTTCATTTATAAATTATATGACTTTTTATTCAATTTCATGGTTGACATTGAGCAGTTATAGATGAGTTACTGGCGGCGCCTCTCTCGCTCTCTGCAGCTGCATTGGCAACACTCGGTTTTCTCTTTCCCGTGTCAAGAAAATCACCTTTGTCCACTCATCTTCAATTTAGAACATAGGCATTGGAAATTGATTCTTTTGAAAAAGTATGACCTGCATTTTAAGTCTGGCCAGTGGAGGAAGAACAGACCGTGACGTTCTCGCTCTCCGATTTGTAAGTGAATCCCAGTTTCTGTGCAACGTGAAATTAATCACACCAATGGTTTGTAGGTTGTAAAGATGTCAAAGAAATTACTGTGCAAAACAAAGGGTCCACAAGATGAGTTCTAACATCTGAGGATATATTTAGTCTCAGTCGGTCCTGCATGATTTTATTATGTTTCTCTGTGCTTTTCTCAGATCAGAACGAGGGAGAAAACGGATTCAGAGCTGCTTTGTGACAGATCAGAAATGGCAGCAGTAAAGCACCTCACACTCTTGGTCACTATTAAAGAAATAGTTCACCCAAAAATGGAAATTGTGTCATCTCACCCTTATGTCATTCCAAACGTGTATAACTTTCTTTTGTCTGTAGAACATAAAAGAAGATACTTTCTTTGTCCATACAATGGAAATCACCAATGATCTATTTTTGTAGGCCAACCCCATTAGAATTTTTCCATTGGCTTTTGTACTATTGCAGAACATAAGCTCTGTGACCAACAAAAGTTTATGATTCTTGCATGCTTTGTTCATCATGATAATCTTCACAACTTTTATGAATTCTGAAGCCTAAATACAATCGCCAGAATAAGAAAGCTGAACGTAGACTATAAACAAACTACACCACAGTCATGTCTTCAACGTCACCACCTTCCAACTGTAACAAAACTGCTCCAAGACTCAAAAGTTGAGGATCCAAACGTAGTATATTTATTAAGAGGGTAATCCACAATCGTAGTCCATAAGTCAGGCAAAAGGTCAAAACATAAGCACATCAGTCCAAACAGTATCAAGGAACAGGGCAGAAGCAAACAAAGATACAAAAAATAGTGATGGGTATTTTCGAAACATTGCTTCATAAAGCTTCAAAACATTTGAATATTTTTATTTCGAATCAGAGGTTCAGAGCATGTTTCAAACTGCCAAAGTCTTCAAAGATTTCAATAAATGAGGCTTTGTTACGTCATAACTGTTTTAAAACATTTCGAAATTTCAATGGTTCAACACTGGAGGGTGATCTCTGTGAACCCATGAATCATGAATGGTGTTTTGAAAAGTGAATCATTTTGCGAAGCAATTGGTTCAATTGATTCAAAGCTTTGTTTCTCCCATCACTAACAAAAACCAAGAAATGAGAGAATCAGGTAGCAGAGAGCTCAGAAATGCAACAATTACAGAGATGCAACACCTAGCAAAAAGTGACTTATTAGATAGCTGGCTTTTATAGGCAACGATAAAATCAGAAACAGCTGTGAACAATCATGGCTGATTAGACCGGGCAGTGGGTAATGCAGTCCTAGATGGTGTGGCAATAGTCTGGGGTGGAGTGCCCTCTGGTGGCTATCAAATGCACTCCAGCTGGTGATCGTGACACCAACAATCCGTCTTTATTTAAAATGCCCCTATTATGCTTTTTTGGATACATTACCTTTCATGTAGTGTGTAATATAGCTGTTTGTGAAGGTAAAATGTCTGCAAAGTTTCAAAGATCAAAGTGCATGATAAATGGGGCTATAGTCTTTCAAAAGAAAGAACCGATTCTAAACTGCCTGAAATAAGTTGTCAGACTAATCCCAGTCTTACTTCCTCCATGAGCCTGTGTAGGTTTGTAACAGATTTGCATCATGCTAGCCTATGGTCTTCATTGGCTGCCCGCTCAAAACATCTCATGAACGGCTGCCCATGACCCGCCCTCAAACACTGTAGTTGTAGCTGAGGCCTGGAAGAGTTTGGTTCGTGTTGTCGACATGTCAAGAAGACGCTGTTTTCTGCACTGCGAAAGCAAATCCACTTTGCATGCACTTCAAAAGGATGAGGACTCAGCCTTGAATTGATACGCTAAAACCGACGCCATTGTAACCGTGCGTTCACACCGCCACCGGTGAGAGCGTCAAAATTCGCCTTGGCTGCCCTGCCAACAACGCTGTACTGTGCATTCAAACCGCCGCCAGCGGGAGGGCCATAGTAAATGACAAGTTGTGGCAACCAATTGGAATCCTCTCAAGCGAGGACCTCTACATTCTGATTGGTTGCCGCTGAACCGCGTCATAGCTCATTACCATAAAGTTGACCTGACTTCAACTCTCCTCGACGCTCTCACCGTCCAAGACGCGCCGCACCGCTCTCGCCGGAGCTCGCCGCCGGCTCAAATTGAAAATGAATGACTTCCTGTCACTTTGGCGCTCTCGCCGGCGGCGGTGTGAACGCACGGTAACGCTGCATTCACACGGGGCGTCGGCGTCAACGCTTGACGGAGGGCGTGTCTGAAGCTTGCGCTGACGCGACCGTCATAGTACAACAGCCAATCACATTAATTTCCGGTGTTGCATGAACGCGATTGGCTAGCGTCTGTGATCTGATTGGCTGACGCCTGTGTTGGCGCTTGAAAAGTTGAAAAATCTTCAACTTCTGCCGCGAGTGAAGCGACGCAACGGAACCCACAATTCCGTTCGGCGACGCATGACGTCACCCATTCAAAGTAAATGAGAAGCATTAACGCCGACGCCCCATGTGAATGCAGCGTTACTGTTCGCATCACTGTGTATACAAGTGCTGAGGAAGAGCTGAAATCCAGATATGGTAATGGGCGTTTCATTTCCGACACATTGTGAGCGGTAGACCAATCACAACAGACTGGGCCATCTGACCAATCAGAGCATAGTAGGCTCTCGGAAAGGCCGGGTTTCGAGAGAACGAATCCTTTATTGAAAATTAAAGTGTTTTTGACCTTGAAAGGATGTAAACCTATTGTAGGAGACCTCCAAAAATCAACCTTTAAAATAGCATAATAGGGGCTCTTTAAAAAATATTTTCCCTGAAGCTTTGAGATAGATTGTAAGAGCACAATTATAAACACAATGAGGATGTAAAAGCAAACTAGTGAGTAGATTATTTTACCTATTCGGCTTGATGACGTTACTGATGTATTTTATTTTGTAGAATAAAATGTGAAAATATCTTGAGTTTGTATTAACCACAGAGTTTATTTCTGGCATTTAACCAAAAGCCCATTCAAAAAACCCATTGACTTACGAGCATTGAACCGGAAGTGCTAAAATGCTAACTTGTTTCCAGGTTTTTGGACTACAAATCTGTGCAGCACTCAATAGTCACCAAAACTGTTTGTTTACCAAAATTCTTCAAAATAACCTCTTTCATGTTCCACAGTAGAAAGTAAGTCATTCAGGTTTGGAACGACATGAGGGTGAGTAAATGATGACAGAATGATCATTTTTTGGGTTAGTCACGATGTAATGCACTCAGTTCACCCATCCGAATATTCGTTAAATTATCTCCTTTGTGATCCACAGAAGAAAGAAAGTCATACAGCTTTAAAATGACATGAGGCTGAGTAAATGATTTTTTCTTTAATATCTTTTGACTATGATAAATTACTGCCTAACTTTAGTTATCACTTGCACTTTATTGCATGTCTATAGTTGTATTAACTGTATTCATTACTGTTAGTGTTAATTAAACTCCAGCTACTGAGAAAAAGTGATATGCAATTGGGCACATTACCTCATTTTATTCATACAGCAAAAGAAAGAAATTGTCCAATGAATAAGCATGGTAAAATAGGCCGGAGCAAAAGCACATTAGTTGTAAATAGAATGTCTATTAAAAATTTAACACAACATTTAGAAGTAATCAATATAAAAACTACTGAAAATAAACAGCATTTCATATAGGCCTTTCATCCATAAGGAACGTGAGGTTAAAGCTAATGACACTACTCATTACTTAAAAGACTTTGAGAATAAAGGATTGTTCAGTATACACCCATGTGTTTTCATGTTTTCCAATTAAAGTGTTTCAAATAAATAGTAATAATAAAAAAAAAAAATCATAATTTAATCCATTACACAATTTTTAAACAAAAAAATTATGATTTTTTTTATTATTATTTGATCAATGAGTTTCACAGGGCCCTTTGCTGTTTTAATCCCTAAAAATGTCACAATTCAAAAACCTGCATGCTGCATGCCAGATGGTGCTACCGCATTCTTAAAGAAAAAAGCCTGCGTGAAATCCCACAGCCATGTAATATGCAGCGGGAATCTTAATTTTATTTCAAAATGGACTAATCCTTTTTCCTGATAATTTACTCACCCTCATGTCATCCAAGATGTTCATGTCTTTCTTTCTTCAGTCAAAAACAAATTAAGTTTTTGATGAAAACATTCCAGGATTATTCTCCTTATAGAGAATGAGAAGGTTGCGTCACAGCGTTTTCACTCGCATTGCATTTCGGGAAGGCGTCGCCATATTAGAAGGATACGCTATCCATTGCCATGGTTACTTTGACAGTGAGACCGAGAGAAATAGCATGATATTTGTTTGCATTTTTGCGATACGCCGCAGTTTCTTGGAAAGAAATGGATAATGAGGAAGCGAAAGGAAAGGGGCTCTATCGGGAGAGACTAAATAACACCAACAAGCGTCGCCAAGGGACATTCTAAAATGCTTAACGTGGCTTAATGTACTAAGACAGTGATATTAACAGACCAAACTCAGTAAACATCATACTAATAAAGTATACTATGTAGACCTACAAAAAAAATTAGATGAGTCCTGAATGATCTCAACGCGTTTAATAACACGTTAAGCCTTTTCCTCCCATAGAAAACTGTTATAAGAAAACGCTTAATATGGCTTAATGTACTAAGAAAGACAGTGATATTAAAGGAACACTCCACTTTTTTTT
Source organism: Mylopharyngodon piceus (assembly GCA_039654765.1). NCBI lineage: Eukaryota > Metazoa > Chordata > Actinopteri > Cypriniformes > Xenocyprididae > Mylopharyngodon > Mylopharyngodon piceus. The sequence continues at coordinate 7,305,460 of CM077447.1, forward strand.
GAAAATAGGCTCATTTTCCAACTCCCCTAGAGTTAAACAGTTGAGTTTTACCGTTTTCGAATCCATTCAGCCGATCTCCGGGTCTGGCGGTACCACTTTTAGCATAGCTTAGCATAGTTCATTGAATCTGATTAGACCGTTAGCATCTCCTTAAAAAATGACCAAAGATTTTCAATATTTTTCCTATTTAAAACTTGACTCTTCTGTAGTTACATCGTGTACTAAGACCGACGGAAAATGAAAAGTTGTGATTTTCTAGGCTGATATGGCTAGGAACTATACTCTCATTCCGGCGTAATAATCAAGGAACTTTGTTGCCGTACCATGGGTGCAGCAGGCGCAATGATATTACGCAGCGCCTGTGACCCCCTGCTTGCACAGGGAGTGTGCCTTGCAACAATGGAGACATTTGTGAGAGACGCTGCGTAATATCATTGCGCCTGCTGCACCCATGGTACGGCAGCAAAGTTCCTTGATTATTACGCCGGAATGAGAGTATAGTTCCTAGCCATATCAGCCTAGAAAATCGAAACTTTTCATTTTCCGTCGGTCTTAGTACACGATGTAACTACAGAAGAGTCAAGTTTTAAATCAGAAAAATATTGAAACTCTTTGGTCATTTTTGAGAGAGATGCTAACGGTCTAATCAGATTCAATGAACTATGCTAAGCTATGCTAAAAGTGGTACCGCCAGACACGAAGATCGGCTGAATGGATTCGAAAACGGTAAAACTCAACTGTTTAACTCTAGGGGAGTTGGAAAATGAGCCTATTTTCAAAAGAAGTGGAGTGGACAGTGAACAGACCAAACTCAGTAAACATCATAGGGCCTACTAATAAAGTATACTATGTACAGAAAAGCAGTTGAGCCCATAATGTGAACGCAACGTGTTTAAATTCACGAGCGTTTTCCTCACATAGAAAACTGTTATAAAGAAAACGTTTAACGTCGCTTAATGTAGCCTATAAGTGATATTAAAAGATCAAATTTGGCACAAACCAATTTTTCTGTATATTATGCTTTATTAGTATAGTGTTTACTAAGTTTGGTCTTTTAATGGCACTGTCTTTTTCTTTATGGGAGGAAAACACGTGTAATTAAATGTGTTCATATTCTGGGCTCATCTGGTTTTCTGTCCATAGTATGCTTTATCATTATGGTGTTTACTAAGATTGATTCGTTAATAACACTGTCTTAGTAAATTAAGGCACCCCCAGTTCGTGTGTCCTGGCGCCGGCTCTGCCCTGACATCGTCAATTACCTGGTTTATGGTATCAGTGCCTACACAATGCAAGAGTTCAGACCCTTTAAGCAATTAGAAGCAAATTTTTAAGTTTAAGTTATTAGCAAGCAGCATTATTTAGAGAAACTGCTTGACATCACTAACCAATCTATGACTCAGTAGGCGAAAATATTATTATTTTTACAATAATAAGCATCAGAACTGTAATAAAAGTGGAGTGCAACCTTCCTTAGCAAGTATGACTGAGCTCTCGCAGTTTACAGGTTTGTGAGTTTGTAATTCAGCCGCAGCAGAATTGTTCATATGCTTCTAATGACTTAAAGGGTCTGAACTCTTGCATTGTGTAGGCACTGATACCATATAAACCAGGTAATTGACGATGTCAGGGTATGTGACAGGTGGTGCTTCAGGGTCTTTCGTCAATTCTGTAGCTGGCAGGTCTTACGGGTCGATGCTGTTAATGTCAAGCATTTTCTCTAAATGACGCTGCTTGGCGGTGTTATTTAATCTCTCCCGATAGAGCCCCTTTCCTTCCACTTTCTCCTTCTCCATTTCTTCCCATAAAACTGCGCTGTATCGCAAAATTTATTTATTAAATTAATCTGCTCTCTCTCTCTGTTGCTCTTTATCTCGGGCTCGTTGTCGAAGTTACCATAGCAACGGATAGCGTATCCTGCTAATATAGCGGCGCCTTCCCGAAATGCAACGCGGAGTGAAAACATCGTGACGTAACTCCTCATTCTCTATCCACAAGTTTCCTACGCCCCATGAGGCCTTGCGTCAAAAGTGGGAGTGTCTTCCGGTTAGAAGTAAACAAGCTGGACGTGACACTCATTCATTCAACAGTTGACAGTCATTCAAGATTTAGCGATCCAACGTTTGGCTTTTACTTAAAGATTTAAGATTCCAGCATCAATATTTGAACAATGTTTTACAATAAAAAAATGTTACAGTAACAGTAATTTATTAATTTATGTCAGGAGTGCACATCAATCATGCTAAATCTAACTGATATTTATCTTGACATAAAAAGAAAACACATACCTATTCAGTTGCACCTGCTTCCATTTATTTACGATCACAAGAATGCACAAAACAACTCCATTAAGGCTTTTAAGTCCAAAGGCTTACATAATTAGAAATATATTGATAACATACCCTATGTTTACGTCACTTTTCTGAGCATTTCTATTCATTTTCCTCTAAATTATGCGATAATTGCAATCTGAGGACGTTTGTGCAGTCTCTCCCGTCTATCTATCCTGGTCCTTTCAGCCAGAGCAACAGAGGGAGCTCATGAGAGGAAAACAGGAGTTATGAGTTATACGAGTTAAGCGGAGTGTGTGAATCTGTGAAAGATATGCATATGCATTTGTCCGGTATCAACAAAGGCACAGGGAAGAGACAGATAAAACATTAAACCAAATACAAGATTATAATCATATAAGAATTGTCTACATTCCTCAAGCAGTCTCTGGTATTTTCCATAAACGTAAGTAGCCTTTAGCATCGCATATATGACAGTGGAAATGCGACTGGCTCTGGCACGCATGACACCAGTAGGAGTAAAACATCACATCATAAGGCTTTGGTGCTAGCATCAGTGACAGGTGAAGAACAGACAGCGGGTTGTTCATGTGTTGCAGGGCCAGGATGCTCTTGTAGTCATGCAGCAGCACTTTTGTGGAAGGTCAGTAAAGTAAAGGACAATTAAGGGCACGAAAACTGTTTATTGTATTGTGATATTATTAACTAATAAATGTACTAAACTGAAATGTTGTCCCTGAGTGCCATAACGACATCTCTCATAAAGGTTTGCAACTTTACAAAGTAAACAATGATCCGAAAAACACTTAGCCTCTTCGCTAATTAGCACACAAAATACCATTGGTATGCTACTTCCGCCGCCTCACCGGAAGTTGTGCCCACGTTCTTTTTTACAGTAGCGCCCCGCGGAAACAGGTGGATAGTGTAAACACAAATGATCGCCTTGCGAGTGCTTCCGTCTTCCGTATTCTTCAAAAAGCTTACGCTGTATGTCCTACGCCTTCCCTATTCAACTTACGGAACGAACGCAACGCCAGTTCCGTTTTTTTCCGTAAGTTGAATAGGGAAGGCGTAGGACATACAGCGTAAGCTTTTTGAAGAATACGGAAGTCGGAAGCACTCGCAAGGCGATCATTTGTGTTTATAAAGCAAATACATTTGATTTCTTTTAGAAAATGACCGATCGTTTCGCTAGATAAGACCCTTATTCCTCGTCTGGTATTGTTTAAAGCCCTTTGAAGCTGCACTGAAACTGTAATTTTGACCTTCAACAGTGGAGTCCATTGAAGTCCACTATAAGGAGAATAATCCTGGAATGTTTTCATCAAAAACCTTAATTTATTTTCGACTGAAGAAAGAAAGACATGAACATCTTGGATGACATGTGGGTGAGTAAATTATCAGGAAATTTTCATTCAGAAGTGAACTAATCCTTTAAATTCTGTTTTTCCTTTTTCATTCCTTTCTCCAGGACAAAGTGCGGACAGAAGCAACAATGGAGACGGCGCTATCCCCCACAGAAATCTGTTGTCATGTCAGCAGACCCGGCTATCTTATCATATCAGTTTTAAAGAGCCTTTTGTTTCGCTCACCTGCCACAAAAATGTCAGAGAATGCCAGCCGCCGAGCTCGGAAAACTCCTGAAGCCACAGCAGCCACTAGCTTTTATTCACGCCATGCTAATGAGGTGACCTTGTCCTGCGTCACTCTCTTGCGGGAGGGACTCAGTTGAATGACACAATCACCGACGGGCAAAATCATTTTCTTGTCATCTTGGAATTACGCACTTCAGAGATTGGCTGTGATTAGATGCATGAGGCTGTGGGGATGTTTCAAGGAGTCTCCCATTCTCATTTCCTTTGCTGTAATAGGATAACAATATCAAGCAAAGCCTCAAAGCTTTTTTTAAAGCTTTATTTTATATTTAAAAAAATATATATGGTTTTAACTTTATATAAATGATCATATTTATATAATATATAAATTATAATTTATGTAATATTTTATTATTACATATAATATTGTATATTATACATATCAGCAATATTAAGCAACAGATTTTTTATTTTAAAAATCAGCGAACTATTTAAATATTTAAATAATTCTTAAAAATAATTTATTTATAATAATGTAATACATAAAATATTAATTTTATATAAATGATCATATTTATATCATATATATAAATTATAAAATGCATATATATTATAAATACTATAAAATGTGAAAATGATTTTTTAATTTAAAAGGTATATTTTATTTTTAATAATGTAATATAAAAAATATTAATTTTATATATTTGATCATATTTATATAATATATAAATTATAAAATACATATATATATTATAAAATATTATAAAATGTGACTGTTTTTTAACAAATATATATTAATTTATAATATAAATGTGTAATATATAAAATTATATATATATATATATATATAGCTTACATAAATATACTATTTATAAATAATTATTCAGTATTTTTTTTAAAATAATACATTTATATGGTGCTGTTGCTTCATATTGCTGATATGTATAACATTATATAAATTCATATTATATTATATATATATATTATATAAATATTATAATGTATATAAAATTAATATTTCATGTATTACATTATTAAAAATAAAATATAGCTTTTTTAATTACAAAAATCATAGGCTGTTGCTTAATATTGCTGATGTATATATACAGTATCTCACAGAAGTGAGTACACCCCTCACATTTTTGTAAATATTTTATTGTATCTTTTCATGTGACAACACTGAAGAAATGACACTTTGCTACAATGTAAAGTAGTGAGTGTACAGCTTGTATAACAGTGTAAATTTGCTGTCTCCTCAAAATAACTCAACACACAGCCATTAATGTCTAAACCGCTGGCCACAAAAGTAAGTACACCCCTAAGTGAAAATGTCCAAATTGGGCCCAAAGTGTCAATATTTTGTGTGGCCACCATTATTTTCCAGCACTGCCTTAACCCTCTTGGGCATGGAGTTCACCAGAGCTTCACAGGTTGCCACTGGAGTCCTCTTCCACTCCTTCATGACGACATCATGGAGCTGGTGGATGTTAGAGACCTTGCGCTCCTCCACCTTCCGTTTGAGGATGCCCCACAGATGCTCAATAGTGTTTAGGTACCCTCAGCTTCTTTAGTAAGGCAGTGGTCATCTTGGAGGTGTGTTTGGGGTCGTTATCATGTTGGAATACTGCCCTGCGGCCCAGTCCCCGAAGGGAGGGGATCATGCTCTGCTCATCCATGGTTCCCTCAATGAACTGTAGCTCCCCAGTGCCGGCAGCACTCATGCAGCCCCAGACCATGACACTCCCACCACCATGCTTGACTGTAGGCAAGACACACTTGTCTTTGTACTGCTCACCTGGTTGCCGCCACACACGCTTGACACCATCTGAACCAAATAAGTTTATCTTGGTCTCATCAGACCACAGGACATGGTTCCAGTAATCCATGTCCTTAGTCTGCTTGTCTTCAGAAAACTGTTTGCGGGCTTTCTTGTGCATCATCTTTAGAAGAGGCTTCCTTCTGGGACGATAGCCATGCAGACCAATTTGATGCAGTGTGCGGCGTATGGTCTGAGCACTGACAGGCTGACCCCCCACCCCTTCAACCTCTGCAGCAATGCTGGCAGCACTCATACGTCTATTTCCCAAACACAACCTCTGGATATGACGCTGAACACGTGCACTCAACTTCTTTATTCGACCATGGCGAGGCCTGTTCTGAGTGGAACCTGTCCTGTTAAACCGCTGTATGGTCTTGGCCACCGTGCTGCAGCTCAGTTTCAGGGTCTTGGCAATCTTCTTATAGCCTACGCCATCTTTATGTAGAGCAACAATTCTTTTTTTCAGATCCTCAGAGAGTTCTTTGCCATGAGGTGCCATGTTGAACTTCCAGTGACCAGTATGAGAGAGTGAGAGCAATAACACCAAATTTAACACACCTGCTCCCCATTCACACCTGAGACCTTGTAACACTAACAAGTCACATGACACCGGGGAGAGAAAATGGCTAATTGGGCCCAATTTGGACATTTTCACTTAGGGGTGTACTCACTTTTGTGGCCAGCGGTTTAGACATTAATGGCTGTGTGTTGAGTTATTTTGAGGAGACAGCAAATTTACACTGTTATACAAGCTGTACACTCACTACTTTACATTGTAGCAAAGTGTCATTTCTTCAGTGTTGTCACATGAAAAGATACAATAAAATATTTACAAAAATGTGAGGGGTGTACTCACTTCTGTGAGATACTGTATATATACATCAGCAATATTAAGCAACAGCCTATGATTTTTGTAATTAAAAAAGCTATATTTTATTTTTAATAATGTAATACATGAAATATTAATTTTATATAAATTATAATATTTATATAATATATATATATATATAATATAATATGAATTTATATAATGTTATACATATCAGCAATATGAAGCAACAGCACCATATAAATGTATTATTTTAAAAAAATACTGAATAATTATTTATAAATAGTATATTTATGTAAGCTATATATATATATATATATATATATATATATACACACACACACACACACACACACACATATATATATATATATTTATATATTTATATATAAAAGTGAGGATACAAATTTAGTCCAGCTCCGTGGTGCTGAGACATTTTCCAAGACAGTTTGCACCCAAAATCGATCCAATGTCTGAATGATGCGGGTCATTAAAGATTCATCTGCAGCGAGGCTGTTTACAACTTAGGGATGAAACAAATGATGATGATGAGAACTTCTAGGGACTCACAACTACAAAAACATTACAAACAAAGTGCTGCAGTGGGAAGAGGAATCTCCTCAGAGCTTGTTTGGAGATACAAATGCAGGCTGTGAGTATTTCATCTCATACATGATACAACAGAAACACCTTTCAACAGTTACTCAGTGGAAGCTACAGTAATATATTAAACTGGTCTTTCTGAAGCTTACCTATGTTTGGTTATTTGTCAGAAGGGTTTTGCTTCATGGTGTGCTGGTGTTATGGTAACTAAGCAACTGTTTCTAGTCATGGTTTGCACCAGCTAGGACTTGTCAGCTGGTCAGGTTTGCTGGTTTTAGAGGGGTTTTGGCGACTTGTCAGCTGTTCATACTGGTCTGGTTTGTTGTTTTTGGGATTTGTCTGCTGGTCAGACTGGTCTGGTTTTCTGCTGGTTTAGAGGGGTTTGGTGCACTTGTTAGCTGTTCAGACCTTTTTAGCTGGTTAGGCTGGTAGAGTTTGCTGTTTTAGAGGGGTTTGGGACACATGTTAGCTGATTGGACCTTTTAGCTGTTTAGGCTGGTAGAGTTTGCTGTTTTAGAGGGGTTTGGGACACTTGTTGACCAGACCTTTTTAGCTGGTTAGGCTGGTAGAGTTTGCTGTTTTAGAGGGGTTTGGGACACATGTTAGCTGATCAGACCTTTTTAGCTTGGTTAGGCTGGTAGAGTTTGCTGTTTTAGAGGGGTGTGGGACACTTGTTCGCTGATCGGACCTTTTTAGCTGGTTAGGCTGGTAAAGTTTGCTGTTTTAGAGGGGTTTGGGGCACATGTAAAGGCAGGAACACACCAAGCCGACGGTCGGCCGCCGGGCAGTTTTTGTTCGTCGGCTGATTAAGTTTTCTCAGTGTGTTTCAAACCGTTGGCTGAAGTTGGTCCTCGACGGCTTTTTTCAGCCGATTTGACATGTTGAATCGGCGTCGGAGCTCGTCGGGCCATCTGATCATTCTGATTGGCTGTTCAGCTACTGCCACCTGCTGGTACGGAAAGGTATTTCATCTTACGCAGGCGCAGATTGGACTTGCTACTTGGCCGTCGGCTGTCGAGCATCGGTTTGGTGTGTCAGGGCAACTTTGGACCCAGACGCTGCTGACGTGAGCCAACCCCGCAGTCTGCTTTCGTCGCCACTAGTTAGTCGGCGTCGGCTTGGTGTGTTCCGGGCTTTAGCTGATCAGACCTTTTTAGCTGGTTAGGCTGGTAGAGTTTGCTGGTTTTAGAGTGGTCTGGGACACTTGTTAGCTGATCAGACTTTTTTTAAGCTGGTCAGGCTGGTAGAGTTTGATGTTTTAGAGGGGTTTGGGGTACTTGTTAGTTAGCTGATCAGACCTTTTTATCTGGTTAGGCTGGTATTGTTTCCAGGTTTTAGAGGGGTTTTGGACAATGTTTCCCAGTTCGTTTGAGTTTAATGTGAGACCAAATATTCACTATAGGGTTCAAATCTGGAATTTGACCAGGCCAAAACATGTGCCTGATGGACTTCTTGGTTGTCTTTGCAGTTTGTGTCTTTTAGAAAAATAACATCTGATCATTCCTCTTTACATAACTTTTCATTTGTGGGAAGCAAGCCATTCTGCAATATTCTCCTGTACTCCAAAGCATTAAGTGATTTTTCACAGGGAAGTAGCTCACCAATACCAGCAGCTAAAAGGCTCCCCACACAATGACACCTCTACCCCTATGCTTCACTGTGGTAGAGATGCATTTATTATTATATTTCTCACCAGATTTTTCACGACACTGCTCTGGAGCATCACCATGCAACTCGTCTTTGCTCACCTGGTTTAGAAAGCAAGCATCATTCCAGGCCCTTGTTTCCTCCAAGCCATGAATTCTTTGTGTGATTTCTAAGCATTGTTCTTTTTGGCACTTTTTGGCTTTGTCTTTTGTACTTGATTTGTACCTCATGCTGCCGGCTAGAATAATTGCCACAAGCACTTTCTTGCATGTCACTACAGTAAGAAAGCATCTGCCTGGAAGATGAATATAAATGTAAATGTAAAAAGTGCTGTTAAAACGTCCTTCGGAGCAGAATGTTTTACAGAACAGCTTATGGCATACCTATCAGTCATAGTGAAGGGTATACGATACGTGATGATAGATTTCACAATGAACAGGGAAGCAGATGGCCTTACTGAACTCCTGTCTGTAATGCAACGGTGATGCTTCACTTTTCTTGTTCCTCAAAGCACTAAAAGGTCTAAATGTAGGACAAGGTAGGCTGCCATAATATGCAAACATAAAGAAAAGCCCAGACTGAATTTGTAATTCAGTCTCAGCAAAGCCCCACTCAAACCGCTAAGAGAGGTCACGGATGGAAGCTAATGGACATCTCAACTATTCAGAGCAGCACACAAATTAGCCTTGAGGTCAAATTAGAATCGTGCAATTACTATTCACAAATGGATGGATTTTAATACATTACCTGGTTCTTCCATCATATTTAAACAAAGACATCCCCTGTCAGCTCATACGTGCTGCATTTATTGCATCCAAATACATGTGAAATAAACCTGACAGTAGTTTTAGTGAATTTGTGTTGTAAGTTTGACCTGGATGACAGCTTTAACACAAGCTTCTTTGAATTCAGATTATGCCTCGTGTATTGCTCCAGTGGGCTTTTGTTGGGTTGGCGGAGTGACAAATTTGGGGTCTGTCTTTGGCTTGTTTTGAAGAGATAATGCAACAGCAGGCCTTAAGGCAGTGCTATAGTCATTAGAATGCCATGGAAGCGCTCATGAGAGGCTACAACTGCTACCCTGGACTAGAAGAGTGCAATTTTTAGAACAGTTGCATCACAATGGCGTCATGTTTCATTTGGTGTGAATGTACTGTAAATGAGTCCGGGATTGAAGTTCATTCAACGGGTTGCAATCTTAAAGGGATAGTTCACCCAAAAATGAAAATTCTGTCATCATTTATATCGTTCCATATACCTGTAAGTCTTTCGTTCATCTTTGGAACACAAATGAAGATCTTTTTGATGAAATCTGAGAGTTTTCTGTTCCTCCATTGACAGCAACACAACTGACATTTTGATGCTTCAAATAGTTCATAAAGAGATCGTAAAACTAATCCATATGAATTGAGTGGTTTAGTCCAAATTTTCTGAAAAGACTTGATCGCTTTATATGATGAACAGATTGAATTTAGGCTTTTATTTACATATAAACATTCATCAGTCACACATCAGTTGTGGTAAACAGAAGCTCAAGCACGTTCGCTTGACATGCGAGAACCAATGAGGTTCATTCTTGTGTTACGCAGCACGTTTGAGCTTCTGCAAGATGTTTGTTCTCGCGCGTCAAGCAGGTTCGGTTGAGCTTCTGTTTATGTTCACTAATCAATGTTTATATGTGAATAAAAGCCTAAATTCAATCTGTTCATCATATAAAGCAATCGAGAAAATTTGGACTAAACCGCTCAATTCATATGGATTAGTTTTACAAACTCTTTATGAACTTTTTGAACTGTCAAAGTGTCAGTTGCGTAGCTGTAAACGGATCTTCATTTGTGTTCCAAAGATGAACTAAAGTCTTACAGGTGTGGCACGACATGAGGGTGAGTGATCGATGACAGATTTTCATTTTTGAGTGAACTAACTCTTTAAAGGGATAGTTCATCCAAAAAGTGAAAATTCTGTCATTTACTCACCCTCATGTTGTTTCAAAACAGTGTGATCGTATTTCTTCTGTGGAACAACTAAGAAGAGTTTTAGTGGTTTCTCCATACATGTTATCAGAGGGGTAAAAAACAACATTTTACAAAATGAAAAATGGAAACTCAATGTTTCCACTTACATCTTTTACAATGTGTTACTCCTTATGTCTTTTTAAAAAAACACGTATTTCTTTCCAGTGTTAATTTTTGTATTTTTATATATTATATATATATATATATATTATTATTATTATTATTATTATTATTATTATACACTGTAAAAAATTATTTTCCTGATTTATCACAACATTTTTACTTTTGTCAAATCAACTTAGATAATTAATGTAGTTCAGATAACATAATATTTTGAGTTTCTGTTGATTAAACCAATCGCCTTCATTGTATTAACTCAAATTTTTAATTTCAATGAACTCAAAATTTTAAGGCAACCAGGTAACTTACTTTTTTAAGTTAAACCAACAATTCTTTTTTACAGTGAGTTATTGATATTTTGAATTAGCTTTTATTTTTATATTTTTCAGATTTCATTTGAAATTTAGTTTATGTTTTTGTAATTTTGTTATGTGCTTTATGGGCTTTTTTTTAAATTATATTTACCTTTAATTTATTTTTTTATTTCAGTTTTAGTTTTAGTCATTTTAGTACTTATTATTTCAGTGAGTTGCCAAGGCAAGATTTTTTTTACGTTTAAGTTTTCCATTTAATATTTTTATTTTATTTTATTTTATTTTATTTTATTTTATTTTATTTTATCTTTTCATTTAATTTAACAGAAATTATTTATTAATAGTTTTAGTTATTAATGTTTCTTAATAATGTTATCGTTCTGGTTATTCTATCTTTTGACTTGCAGTTAAAGTGAATGTTAGATCTTTAGACCTTCAAAAAGGACAGAAATGAAGCATGAAAGTGTCAAAAGAATCAAAAAAGTCATCTATATGATTTGCAGACTATATTCCAATAAGTTCATGATTGAAGGAACAATGTTGTAAATGTGTACAGTATGTTGCAATTTGTAAATGAATCATTCTTTTGATCAGATCTTTTCAGTTCATCTAGTTTATAAAATCAATCTGAATGATTTTTAGGATAAATGATGACAAATGCAGAACATTCTCATTTTTGGGTGAACTATTCCTTTCAAGATTTTATATTATGTTTAATTTTCCCAACTGATGTATTCTAGAGGTTAAGTCCACTGTCTACAGGGACACAAATGTTTTATCTGTTTAACAACACCATATTGTAACAGGCTGTACTTCTGTCCCTCACAGCCTCATCTTGATTCACATGCAATGAAATACGGCGTTTACCATGACTAAGATCTGCTGTGAGCTTTGGCGTGAAGTTGAGGGTAGTTTTGAATGCCTTTTGGGTGCTTCTCATGTTGATTTCATTAAGAAATGCATCAGTTTTTCTGAGGTTACGCTCTAATCATCTTTGAAACAGTATTTCATGTTGGTCTGATTCAATACAGAGTAATAAAACCCAAGCAAGCAGCACATCTCCTTGTGGCCACTCCAAAACCTCATTTTGTGCAAGTCACACAAGATTAAGCCACTGCCGGCCATGCTGATTACACTCCCAGTCTAATATCACGGCTGTATTTTTTTCCCAGTATCTTTCTTTATGAGACAGATGAGACCATACTCTTCAATTCAGAGGCATCTGCGGAGTTTCTTGATATTAAAAGGCTCGTTAACATCTATTGCTTGACTCCCCAGTGATTGTGTTATGTCCTGTGCGTGACCTTTGGGATGGTGCAGATTAATAAACATGGAAGACGGAGGAGCGAGTGACTAATCATGCCAGTGGTTTATTATTAGTCCAGTGTAGAAATGAGCTCAAAGCTCCTTCGGGATGCTGCAGGTCCTCCAGATGCCTAGTGTTTTTACTAGAGTAGTTTGGTTTTTTCCACCATATTGACCCTCATATAATGGAGAACATTATGACCATCATTCTCCATCATCTGGTCTAAAGTTATTGAGGTTTGATTAAACCACCAATCCACTTATTTGTTTTAAAAGACTTCTAATCATAAGGATAGTTCACCTAAAATGAAAATTCTGTCAACATTTACTCGCCCTCATATTGTTTCAAAGCCGTGTTATATTTGTACATAAAAGGAGACTTTTTTCATAGAGTTTCTTTCTGGTGGCATCTCCAACTGGCTCCCTAATCGTTAAGATTATATCAAAGTTTTATGTTTAACATACCTTAATATTTTTAAACGTCTACATGTATTATCAGACATGGAGCAAACCAAGGGTTGAATTCAAACAGAAGTGAATATTGTTTGTTTAGAACTCCCTTTCAAGGCTTTCAGAGCAACACGCCACTGACTAGAATCGCACTTGGAGTGTTTGGACTCACATTTATACAGCGTATTTCACCATATGATTTGTTTTCCCTAGCTGTTAAAGGGATAAGTTTAGATTTGGTCTCCCTATATATATATATATATATATATATATATATATATATATATATATATATATATATGGTTAACAAAAACAAAGTGAGTAGGCTATATGAAATCTGATGCGTGATGAATCTGTGGTACTTCCATTTCTTTTTATTTTATCTGTTTCAAAAATAGATGTGTCACATATAATAAAAAATTGAATTAAATACAAAAAATTGTAATAAAAAATATATAGTTTTTACTATTTTTAGTTTTTCTATTCTTATGAAAGCTAAAATAGTAGGGGGAAATGTTTAAACAATATCAAAAATCACCAGCAGGAGAAGCAAAGACAAGAAAATCTGCTTGTTCTGTTTCTATGGAGAAAATAATATTATGGATAATTTAGCGCTTGTTTGCTTCTTTAAAGGTTCACTATGTTTTTTTTTTTGTTTTTTTTTCAAAATTAACATTTAAATAATGAGTCAATACATCATCAATTATTATAAATGTTTATATTTTAGATCTGACCGGATGGTTTTCGCGGGAAATTGCATACATACATCACTCGCCTTTCTGTTCTTCATATCCATAAATAGAGAAAAGTTGCTCCAGCTATTTTGACGCGCGTATGGTGGAGTGTTGTGTGGGAGTGTTTGGTTATTTGTCACAACGAGCGAGAAGGTTATAGAGCCGCTAAATTTCGAATCTCCAGGGAATCACCCGTTAAAAAACGGCGAACAGAGGAGCGTCTGCTGGCAAAAAGAGACCGCGAATCAACACTGGCTTGGCTTTCGGAGATGGCGAGAACTGAGGGTTTTGACATGTTGCAAAAGCGACGCGAAGATGGCGTTTTTATTACTCAACGGGTGGGTAAGGTATTTTATTGAACAGATAAAATGTAGCTCTCTAATAGACAGAGTTCATTGTAAGGCATTATCTATTGTGAAGGGTCATTTCATGGTTGTTGTAGCGCTGTGCTGGAATTTATTTTCAAGGAAGTGCTGTGTCTATTAATGGGTAAAGGTACAGTAACGTCTTCAGCTAGTCAGCTTGAGTTCCTTATTTACATCTAAACTGGTTATATCTCTTAAGTCTAGTAATGAAAGTTTTATGAGCAGTAGGATAACTATATTCATCCGTACAGTCACACAGAGCCAAAGCACAACGAAACACTCAAAGTTCTTCCGCACAATGCATGCAGTTTTGTTTTTAACCGCTAGAGGGTCATAGTGTACCTTAAAAATAATTGTTGTATACTACCATTCGTTTTTAATGTTTTTGAAAGTCTCTTGATCTCTTAAAATACAATAATAACCGTAAAAGTGTGAAGTGTTGTTATAATTTAAAAGAACAGATTTTTATTTTGATATATTTTAAAATGTAATTTATTCCTGTGATGCAAAGCTGAATTTTCAGCATCATTACTCCAGTCTTCAGTGTCACATGATCCTTCAGAATTCATTTTAATATGCTGATTTACTGTTCAAGAACATTTCTTATTATTATCAATGTTGAAAACGGCTTATTTTTTTTGTAGAAACCAGGATTCAGGATTTTTCAGGAATAATAAATAGAACAGAATTCAAAAGAACAGCATTTATTTGAAATAGAAATCTTTTGTAACATTATAAATGTCTTTACTGTCAAAAAAAAAGTGACCATTCTGATATATATATATATATATATATATATATATATACACTACCAGTCAAAAGTTTGGAAACGGTAAGATTTTTAATGTTTTTAAAAGAAGTTTCGTCTGCTCACCAAGGCTGCATTTATTTAATTAAAAATACAGTAAAAACAGTGATATTGTGAAATATTATTGCAATTTAAAATAACTGTTTTCTATTTGAAAATATTTTAAAATGTAATTTATTCTTGTGTTGGCAAAGCTGAATTTTCAGCATCATTACTCCAGTCTTTATTGTCTCGTGATCCTTCAGAAATCATTCTAATATGCTGATTTGCTGCTCAAGAAACATTTATTATTATTATCAATGTTGAAAACAGTTGTGTACTTTGTTTTCAGGATTCCTTGATGAATAGAAAGTTCAAAAGAACAGCATTTATCTGAAATACAAAGCTTTTGTAACATTATACACTACTGTTCAAAAGTTTGGGGTCAGTAAGAATTTTTATTTTTATTTTTTTGAAAATAAATTAAAGAAATTAATACTTTTATTCAGCAAGGTTGCATTAAATCGATCAAAAGTGACAGTAAAGACATTTATAATGTTACAAAAGATTATATTTCAAATAAATGCTGTTCTTTTGAACTTTCTATTCATCAAAGAATCCTGAAAAAAAAATATTGTACACAAATATTTTGTACAATTGTACACAATAAATGTTTCTTGAGCAGCAAATCAGCATATTAGAATGATTTCTGAAGGATCATGTGACACTGAAGACTGGAGTAATGATGCTGAAAATTCAGCTTTGCCAACACAGAAATAAATTACATTTTAAAATATTTTCAAATAGAAAACAGTTATTTTAAATTGTAATAATATTTCACAATATCACTGTTTTTACTGTATTTTTAATTAAATAAATGCAGCCTTGGTGAGCAGACGAAACTTCTTTTAAAAACATTAAAAATCTTACCGTTTCCAAACTTATGACTGGTAGTGTGTATATATATATATATATATATATATATATATATTTGCAATACATAGGCAGTGATAACCACTGCATACTAATTACTAATATTAATAATTAATAATAAGCTCATGGTAGAAACTAGACCTTTTGACCAATTATAGGCAATGCACAGCAGTTTATTGTGAGAAGTCAGTAGGCATTTTCCAGTATAATTATAGCTAGCCATAGATATATATTCTGTACAAACGTGTTACATCCTGATACCCCATTATGAGCAACAAAAACAAGGCTTTTCACAGCCATCTTAATTGAGCTGGCTGCTGTCCAGTGATTTGTGTGCAATATGTCTTTTGTATCTTTCATATTATTTCTTCCTTCTGCACAAGTGTTATTTGTCTCAGACTGATGCAGTAAGGCCCTTTTTCCAAATAGTTATTTGCTTTATGACCACACCGCGAGAACACTCTGACATTACTCTTACTCACCTCCCAGACCCACATAATAATGGTACAAATTTGATTCTGAAATGGTTGCTTGGCTTTTCAAGTGTTATGGTGGGTGTAAATTAGCACTTTTGATTGGTTTGCATGGTTGTTATAGAGATGGATGGTGGTTAAAGGCATCTAAATTTCCTAGGAAGTCCATCTGTTCAAGGGGGAGACCCAGAAACATGTTTGCCAGAGAAGAGCCTCTGCAGCGAGCCTCCTCCCTACATACTAGCCCTTCGCAGATGGAAAAAGCCATTGCCAAAAGTCACCCACTAGGCGCGTGCACGTATACACACTTGACACATGCTATGCCAATGGAGTTTTTGCTCATTAAGGGTGATAAAGGAATTATTATTTGTAGAAAAGGCTGAAACACATGAATAGAGACTAAAGATGATTGTATATAACATGGGAGTTTGATTGATGTACTGCTTGTGTGGAAAACTGCAAGGAGTGAGAATAATGAAAAGACCTGACATTAAATTAATAATGGTGTAATGAGGGGTAGAGGCATTTTCTGCCTTCAGAACTGCTTTAGTTCGTCATGTTCGTCTGATGTACATGATCTGAATTTGGTGTAAAGTGGGATATTGCACCATTTTTTAAGAATAACTTAGGTCAGACTTTTCAGTCTGTGCTCTAGACAGTCCCTTTAAAGTTTAGTGATGGATACATTTAGTGATATTGGTTTTGTAATAATTAGTTCACAGTGTCATAATTATGCAAACATTTTAAATTTTGTACAAGTGTTGGCAATTTTGCCATTGGAAAAACTTTAACATGGAAAAACTGGTATAATAATAATTCATTTCTCCTTTCTAAAATCCAAAGGTTTCAGACAAAACATTTTTGGGAGGAATATTGTTTTAAATAGTATAGTTAAATTTAAGAAATAATATTAGGTATACATACACATATATATATATATATATATATATATATATATATAGACGCCTGCCTTTACGTGCACATGAACTTTAATGACATCCCATTCTTAATCCGTAGGGTTTAATATGGAGTCGACCCACCCTTTGCAGCTATAACAGCCTCAGCTCTTCTGGGAAGGCTTTCCACAAGGTTTAGGAGTGTGTTTATGGGAATTTTTGACCATTCTTCTAGAAGCGCATTTGTGAGGTCAGGCAGTGATGTTGGCGAGAAGGTCTGGCTCACATTCTCTGCTCTAATTCATCCCAACGGTGTTCTATCGGGTTGAGGTCAGGACTCTGTGCAGGACAGTCAAGTTCCTCCACACCAAACTCGCTCATCCATGTCTTTATGGACCTTGCTTTGTGCACTGGTGCGCAGTCATGTTGGAACAGGAAGGGGCCATCTCCAAACTGTTCCCACAAAGTTGGGAGCATGAAATTGTCCAAAATGTCTTGGTATGCTGAAGCATTAAGAGTTCCTTTCACTGAAACCCATTCCATGAAGCTCTCTATGCACTGTTCTTGAGCTAATCTGAAGGCCACACGAAGTTTGGAGGTCTGTAGCTATTGACTCTGCAGAAAGTTGGCGACTTCATGCGCTGACCCCGCTCTGTGATTTTACGTGGCCTGGTGGCAACCTATCACTGTACCACGCTTGAATTCACTGAGCTCCTGAGAGCGACCCATTCTTTCACAGATGTTTGTAGAAGCAGTCTGCATGCCTAGGTGCTTGATTTTATACACCTGTGGCCATGGAAGTGACTGGAACACCTGAATTCAATGATTTGGAGGGGTGTCCCAATACTTTTGGCAATATAGGCTGTGTCCGAAATCGCCCCCTATACCCTTAAATAGGGCACTATTTGAGGGGACAGCCATTTGTAGTGGTGTCCGAAACCATAGTGGACGATGTTGAGTGCACTCATTCAATCCCACAATGCACTGCAATAACGAGTGTACAACCGATGCACGCTCAACAGCTAGAGAATACCCATAATGCACTGTGAGAGTCGCGTGCTGAATGAATTCCCGTGTCTCGCCAGGAGATGGCGCCCGCAGCTGAATCAATCATCCATTCATTTTCCAAACCGTGCTGGTCCAGTATAATATCATACAGGTATATTTTCCTTTTTAATTGATCATTAAATCGTTTAATTAAGGTTTGTACATGCTAGTTTTCATGGCAGAGTTTAACATAAATATTCATTACTACTGGAGCTGCCAGTTTGCTACATTTCAAATGATTATTAAACAGCAAGCACAAACTATGCGAAATCGGCAGCCCTTCCGGCGCACTCAATAATAATTTTTCCCTTTCTCAAAATAAAAATGTTTCAAACAAGGCATTTTGTGGAAATATTGCATTATATCTAAAATTAAAATATTTAGAATACATTTAAGAATATATTTTACTGTCCATCCTGAAAAATAAAAAGCTCTCGGTTTTCCCCCAGGGAGTAACACAATTTTAGTGGTAAAATAACAACATATAAAAAAATCAGTCTGTTTTAGCAACGAATTTAATGAATTCTGTGATGATTTGATATTGTAGTTGGTTAAAAAATCCATATGATATTATAAAAAATTAAAAATGCTTAAAAATATCAAAATGAGTCTTATGTCAATCCATAACTGAGCAATGGCTAATTTTAGATCTTTATTGTCTTCCTGTTAGGCTCCTTCCTGTTCATTTTCTTGCCATCATGAAAATAATCATCATAACAGTAATAAAATCATAACCCTTCATTCTGGAATATGGAAACATCAAAGGAAAGTGCAGGACTGGGTTCAGCTGGTCCCATCCAATGAACCATTATTTCTTGGCATTAGGAAACCATTCAACCACATTTATCAGAATGATGATGCCTACAAAAAAATCCATTCTGCATGGATCCCTCACCATGTTCACCAGATTGTGGGTTAAGGGCATCCTTGGGGTTTCTCCGACCGCAAACATGTAGGAAAGAGTGAAATAGTGATCAGGCCACCTTTATTGATTGAGCAGGAGTCCAGTTTCTGCCAGTTTCTGCTCTCCTTTAGCATCTTTCTGTTGGGTTAAGCATCTTTGTATGTTGGTTAGCTTCTGTTGGTTAAGTCTGGGCCCTATTTTAACCATCTTAGCACATGGTCTGAAGCGCATGCCGTAGGTGCACTTAGGGCATGTCCGAATCCACTTTTGCTAGTTTAACAATGAAAAAAATGCGCCTGGTGTATGATAGGGCCTTGGGTTACAGAGGTTGTGATTCTGTGGTCATTTTCAGGCTGTAATTCAGCATTTGGCAGTAAACTTGTGAATTGTCTGTCTGTCTAATGTGAACATGGACTGTTAAGTAGTATCGCTTTACAATAAGGTTCACTTCAGTAACATCTACTAATATATAATAATATTATTCATAGATTATATATACACTGCCATTCAAAAGTTTGGGGTCAGTAAGATTCTTTAATGTCTTTAAAGGAGATTTTCACAGAAGCTGCATTTATTTGATCAAAAAATCCATCAAAATATATTTTTGTAAACTATGTTTGGAACTCTTCTTTTGCCTTTTTCACTAATTATCACTTTTTTTTCTTTTTTTTTTTTTTTTTAAATAGACAGCTAATTTGCTCTCAACACAATGCAAATCCTTTTGTAATCATACTGTTGGCCAACAGATGGCAGTATGAAGCTTTACTTCATACTATCTTTTTTTAATTGTTAGCACACTAAGGCTGTGATCATTTTTACAGATGTTTTTTGAACAGAGACATCCAGCTTAGTTTGTGATTCATATCATGAGCTCAAGTTTCAAAAATAACAGTAAATAAATGAGTAAAGATACTGATACAGACTATATTTCTCTAATAAAAAGTACACCATCAGTACAGTACTTCGATATTGCACTTCATTTCATGGTTTCTGGTTCATATTAAGAAATGAGTGGTCCAAGATTTCATCAGAGATCAGGTCTGTCGGGAGAAGCAGGACATCTGCGAGTACTGAATACTAAATATTATCTTAAGACGGCGCACGCTGGACTCATTGGATATTGAGAGCAAAGAAAAAGTAATTTTGTCAAGAGAGGAGATTTTGAGAGAATTACCCCTACTTCACCTGTTCAAGCTGGAGTAAATGGGATTTGTCCAGTGGAAGGTTTATTTCTGTTCAGGCTTGACATAGCCTATGTGTGTGTTTGCTTTGTATCCCACAAACATTCGAAGTTGGTCTAATCAAATCATTGCCCCAAGGTGGTCTGAGAAAAAGCATTTACTAGTATTTCCTGTGGGGGAAAAGAAAGAAGAAAAAAAAAAGGTGTACAGAAGTAGGTCATCCTATTAAGATTTCCTTCTGCTGTTATTTACTTTTAATACCAGGAAGTGATATTGCAACCTTTAGTTATTGAGCTCTGAATATGCAAGCACTGGCTCACTGAGATATAAGCATCTCTCATAGTGAGCAAACACATCATACGTAGCGGTGTACTTTTGTGGTTCACAGCATGCGCTTTGTAAAATGATCTTAATCTACACATGATTTTCATGAGACAGCTGCAAACATCTTTCATTTTAACGTTAAAGAAATAGTTCACTCAAAAATGTGAAATGAAAACAAACTATTTACTGTCAAGTACTAAAATACGAGAGCTTTGTTATAACGATTCAACCTACAGATTGTTCCATGGAACAAAATAACAATATATGGGTTTTGAGTGGCATGAGGGTGTAAATGATGACAGAATTTGTGGGTGCCTGTTCCTTTAAGAGATTATTTATTGTATGCTGGTTACATGAGAGTTTCCAGCAAGACAGAAGTAGTAAGAGACAGGCAGTCTGTGGTAAAATGCAGGTCAAGCTTTGAGCTCACACTCAAACCTCCTCATAAAGTTTTCAATGCATCGGTGAAAGTATGGATTACAACCACAGGCAAGAGTGCTATTAGGGCAAGAGGTTTGAAGCTATAGGAGGGATGCCTCTGAAAGGTTTTAACATCACTCATGTTGGGAAGAAGGAAAAAAAAAACATTTTAGCATAGAATATCCAACTGAATAAAATTTATTCAGCATTTATCCCTTTTTTCCCCAAAGTACCTGACTGCTTATTTGCATTGTACTGTAAGATTAATGCTGAAATAAATTACTCTCTGTGGTGTGAAGCAGGGTGGGGCCGAGAGCCGTGGGAGCAGAGCGAGGCCGCTGAAGCGAATGTTAATGAGGAACACCTGCGCCACGCACCAGTTTCGAGTCCCACGGAGGAGCTCAGGAAGGATAAGAGGAGGAGTGACGACAGTTAAAGATGAGAGAGGACCAGGCTGTAAAGCGAAGTTCACTGAAGGCAAGCTTGAAAAACCCAAATGCACTTTTATTAATTCCCAACATGAATCCAAACAAAATACAAAAGACTTGAAACAGGAACATAGCACATACCAAACAGTTGTTACACGGACAATACTTGACAAAGACGGATGGCAAACATGAGGGCTTAAATACACAGAGACTAATGACTAAACAACACACACCTGTGAACATGATTAAGACAATTAACCAATAACAACATAACACATGAAACTAGAGAAGCACATGACATGATCACATGAGAGGCTTGTTCGAGATGCAGTACGTGGTACTTTGATGTATACGCCGATCGGTCTGGGCAGCGCCGATGCATCTCAAACAAGCCTGAGGAGCACATGGCAAACCAGGAAATAAGAAACATGAACATGAAACAAAACCAAAACTATAGGCTTGTTCGAAGATCGGCTGCCGCCTGACAAAATGCATTCTGGTTAGAACATTTGTCCGACTTTGATTGGCGCTGCAGCCGCCTTACGATCACATGCCATCAAAGTACCACAAGAGCAAAATGAGACCAGCTGCCTAGATCAAGTGCTGCAGTTGCTCAAAAAAGTGGCTGCAAAAGCCTTGATGACGACACACTTTATTTTCATTGGGCAGATTCTGTGATGACAAGGACGATGCGTGTTGTGTATTTTTTTTCTGTAAGTTCCTGTATTTAACCAATCTTGATTTTGAATATCTGATATTCAAACAAAACACAAAACATGAATGACGTTGGTTCAGCACACTACGGAAAGCACAAAGTATCTGACCTGACGTCCGTCTCTGTACTCCTCCCCCGCCTGCAACCGGCAGATCTCTCCAGCCGGTGGCAGGCTAGTGTAGTTCATCTTGAACAAGCCTTATACGTGACACAGGCCTGGGACATTTAAATTGTTGTTTTGTTTACGTTTATGCTGATGGCTGCTTACTTTAATTTAGTTGTTTTTTTATTTATTTTTTTAATTTTGCGATTAAAACTTTATGTTCAATGTTTGCCGGTCTCTGCCTCCTTAAGATAAGTTCCATTAAGAACTTTTAACATTCTTGGAAAATTTCCATTACAGAAAAAGGTTCTCTAAAGTGGAAAGGGTTCTTTAGATCATTAAAATGTTTTTCACACTAGGAAAAAATGGTTCTTTTTAGAACTGTTCACTGAAAGGTTCTTTGGGGAACCAAAAATTATTCTTATATGGCATCACTGCAAAAACCTCTTTTTTTGGAACCTTTATTTTTAAGAGTGTTCTTCCCTGAGCCTTGAACTTTGTTACATCCTGAACATTTCCTCAGCACCCAGATTCATTCTTAAAAAAAAAAAAAAAAGGCATACTTGAGGCATTTTGACTTCCTTATACTACCATCTTGCTGGAACCTTCTGGAGAACCTCTATATAGGTGCCTCAATTATTGCATTGTGAACTCAAGTAACTTCAATATATTTTTCAGATTCCTCAAATCCTTTCCTGAGCCAGTCTTTAGAGTTTTTGCAGAACTTTAGGGTTTTGTCTTCTAAGTTCCTCAGAGAACCAGCCTTTTATTAAGATGCCTAGAGGTTCTCCAGAGGATTCTGAGGAACCCTCAAATATATTTTCAATTTAGATACATCCATTTGCAGTGCTAAAAGAATTTGCCTTTGTCAGCAATTCAGATTCACAAAAATGGGTTAAAACATCAATGCACAGCTCTATCTCATGAGAAAATGGAAATATATTACGAGGTTGAATGAAATTGTAAGATTTGACTAAGTAGGCATGAAGGTTCTCCCCTAAATCCAGCCATCAGTGGGTCTAAGCAGATCTTATGCAAACGTACTGTATGAGTGAAAGTACAAAATAATCACATTGCAATTTGTAACTATTTTATGTTTTGCCGAATTGGTGACTAATTCGTATGAACTCATATGATGTGATTTGTACAACAATTTATGATTTTTAGAAACTTACTGCCAGTGGGCTGTAAGCAGATCATATGAAAACGTATGAATGACATTGCACATGCTGCTCATGTAAAACACATGCCTTGCTAAATGAAAGCTCAGGCTTAGTTCATTTGACGGCTGGAAATAGTTTGGTTTGTTTGCTGAATATATTTTTATCCTTGATTTGAACACCTGCTCTTGAAACATAATTAAACACTTTCCATTATAAACACTCATTAGAGCTCTATAGGCTTTTGGCTCATTTTGTATTTTTTGTATCGCTTTAATTATTATAAACAATTAAGCCATTGCAACATTTTTAAAAATATCTAATGGTTCTCCACTGAGGAACAATATCAGACACCTCTTTCTTTCTTTAACAAATATAAAACATTACTTGGCTGTTGTCACTGAAGCAGGAGATAGAAGCGATAAAATATATATCCTTATTCACCTTTTCATTAAAATGGAGATGGTTCTGCTGAGTTCACAGAAGACACATTACGCTGTCTGAATTTATGCCCAGACCCCACACGAAACAGACTGATAGAACAAAAGGTAAAATACAGGCGGGCCGAGCCTCTCAGCAGGATGAGCAGTCTGGGGAACTTCAAGTTGGACTGAACTCAAATCCAATGTGCTCAGAATGTTCCTCACAACTGAATCATCCATCCCTGTATATCCACAAGTGTTCAAGCAGTTCATATCCCAATTAGATAAATGATTGAGAGCTGTCTGACTATTGTGGCCTCTGAACAAGACTTATATCTCATAAATAAATGATATTAATTATATTTTAAAGGCATTATGAGGTATAATAGGTCGCTCTTTTGTAGTTCAACTAGACTTGACTAGATTTTCCTAACATCTCCTCTTGTGTTCTACAGAGCAAATAAAGTAATTTTAGTAAAAAGTTACATAGTGTACCTTAGTGCATAATGTACTAGTGTCAACATTTACTAATACATTTTTTTTTTAAGATCAAAAGTTTCTACACATAAAACATTTTTATTAACTCTCATTAACAAAGGTTAATAAATGTAAAGAAAAATATATTGCTCATTGTTAGTTCATGTTAACAAGTGATTGTGTTTTAGTCATATTTTGTCATTTTTATTTGATTTTTGTTTATATTAAATATTTCTATTTTGCTTTAATTGATTTTTCTTTCAGGTTTAGTTTTAGTTATTGTACTCTCTCAACTTAAACTTATTTATTTCATTTTTTTTATTTCAATAACATTTAAAGCTGCAGTCCATAAGTTTTGCCTCTTTGTCGCCATCTCTGTTTGAAACCCGCAATTGCAGTTATTTGCAGAATTATCATCTTTACGTGGCTTGTGCATCGGCACGGCTCCTCAGCGTGGATGAATCTAATGTTTGCTGTTAGTCACCACAGCGGTGTGGATACCGTACTTCGGAACCACAGATTCTACGTCTTGAAAATATGACCAAAATAAGAATTTTCACCGGAAAATGTCATCTGAACAAGTAAGTAACATGTCTGTCGCCTTTGTTCTGACCAACTGAGAAAAAAAGCTTAAATCTAACAATCGCTTAGCTCAGATCACGTCAAACCGTGCAAGTGTTATACTTTGTTCTCAAATTGTTAATTTTAACAACATCAGCATTGCGTGACTATGTGTATTTAGTGTGTACTAGCGTTACCTGTAGATTTAAATTTCTGTAGCCACTCCTCAGTCCGAAGTCTTTTGCTTTTGACTACGGGTGAATCTCCAGTTGTCACTGACGATTGTCACTTGGACCTTTCTGGATTACAATCCGCCATCAAAATGATAAGTTTAATTATTCCAGCTGCTATGAGAAAAGGCTATAAATGATCCGCCACCTGCAGCATCCTCACATGCCATATAGCCTACTAGCTGGGACTCCTTCTTTATGTAAACAGACGTGATGTAATGACGCAAAGACGTACAGCTACATGCTCAAATTTCCCACGGAAACCCACCAGTACCGCTCTTATTAAAAAACATTATTACAAGCTTTCCGTTGTGAATCAAGCTAAGGTTGACACTGCCTGGTTATGTACTTGCTCAACAATTGATTTTGGATCATTCTTAACTAAAAAAATTTAAGGACTGCAGCTTTAAGTAATCATTTATTAGGTATAACTAGGCCCTAATGGAATCTTGACATTTGCTTCTTTTTTTTAACATTTTATATGTAAAATTTGAGAGAAAATACATGGAATTCTATACTAAAATGTGCTAAACAGAGCTGATATTACTACACTTTTTTTTTTTTTACCTGGAAACAGTCAAATTAGCAAACATGCTACTAATAAACAAACACTCATTGAGATGGTGAAAGAATAGAATTTTATGAATAACAAATGCTCTAATTTTGTGGATGCATGTGTGCCTACAGTAGGTATAAGTCAAGTGTACCATACATCTGCAACGGAATTCCCAAGAGCAGTTTTTTTCTTTTCTTTTTTTTTTCCTAGTGGAAGAAGAGAAAGAGCATCAGTGCCCTCTACTGTTTCCTCCTGGTATCAAAGTCTCCCTTTAGACGGCAACAAACAAAGCCACTCTGAAGCCATATACTGTACCATATATGCCATTTATGAAGACCAAATACAGTAGGCCTACTTGTCTCTGTTGACACTGCCTTATTCCCTTCATCTCAGAGCAAAGTAGGATTTGAAGGGCCTAAAAGACCTTGAATGGCTACAATAGTGAAGTTGTAGGGTAAAATGAATAGCTAGTCATGCACTAGCCTAAATGCTAATTCACTAAAGCCTTTTATCAAAGTACTGTTTATGCAGTAAATGTACTAAATTTAACAAAAATTGAGCTGTTTCTGAAGATAAACTGCATTTGGATGATATCAGCTTCATTAAACATTTGAAAAACGAACAAAGTCTTTAGGTCTCGTTCAGTATAGTCTCCATACTTAAAATTAGTGGACAAATGAGTCACAGTGAAACGTGATGTATGTGCTCTTATTTCCTGGAAGATCTTTTCGGCACAGTTTCACACCATCACGGGCGACCGTATGTGCACGCGAGAGCGCTCGCGTACACAACATTGAAACCACAAGACACAGACGCAGAAAATCATCTAATCTTATTTGTCAGCTGATATTTTTCCAACAGGGCTATTGCTGTTTACATTGGAAGCATTCACTAGAAGTGACTTATGGTTTGACTTCCCGCCCTGATGACTGTGAGCGAGAACTAAACCGAACAGAATGAATCACATATTCCCACACTTCACACAATAACACCTTATATATATATATATATATGTAAATATATTAAACTTATCAGTGACTTAGAGTAATAACAGTTTCGCACATACATCAAAATGTTAAAATATGGTTCAAATTCACGGTCTTGTAGACAGAGAAACAGAAGTATTTCAGAGACCGTGTAAACCACTGTGGGCATGGACGTTTGGTAAATGTGGGTTCGAATGTATGGTAAATGACAGTCTGCAGCATCTTGCGACACGTAGGTCTATACACTCATCTGCAAATACTGCAGATAACTGACATCATGAATGCTGCAATGGCTTGTGTCACTGATGATGTCAGAGACTGAGTTAGCAGAAGTTCTGAGTAGACAGAAGATTTTCACATGGCAAAACCAGAGAAAACACTTCATTGCCAGTACAAAAAGTGCTGTTTAGGGTTCAATGTACTTGACACCTAGTGTACTGGTCCAAACACCAAGGTAGCTTGATGTATAATCTTTTAAGTGTAAGTGTGTTAAACAATTATATATATATATATATATATATATATATATAAAATTTTATGACGGGAAACAATTGCAGAATTGCTGAGATGTTAAAGCTAGATAGGGAAGTCTGACAATCCCACATATCAGTGTCACAGTGCCTCCCTTTCTCGCAGACCTTACTGTTGTCATTGTTGTGGGTGGGATATGAGAAATGTAAGGTTGCTAAGAAACCCAAAGTCTTCTACTGGTACATGTAAGAGTGTTGAGTAACAGACACATCTAAGTTTCCCAGCATTTTGCTTAAAGGGAGCCACAGATACTCGCTTTGTCAGAGGAATTTATGTGTAGTTGTAACCCATATTGCGCATTACTGCCCGTAAATGTTGCTGAGAACTTTTTGTGGATTTTCATGTCTGATTTTTTTTTTTTTTTTTATGGATTCTCACAGTTTTCTTCACATTTTTTTTCTTCCTAAAAATGAATCTTAAAATCCTTACATGATAATTATCTAAAGGCTTTGAATATTGCAGAAAGTAACAGCTGAGTGTCTTTATTATTATTTGATCAGTTTTGTGGCACAATAGACTTCTAGATTAAGGATGTATGTGTTCTGTGTAGTACTTGCTGAAATACAATTAAGCGTTCTCAAAAAATCAGTCACTATATACTCTTATATAGAGATTATATACACAATAAAAGTCAGATTTTTTTTTATTATTATTTATTTATTTTATTTTTTTGGAACTGGAAATAAAAATTGCATTTTAAAGAATTTAAGCAAAATTAAAATTATGATGTAAAATGAAAAAAAGATTTCAGATTCTGCACTTTTTCTTGTACAAACTAAATACTGCAACATTCTAAAATTTGTCATTTTTTTTCAGTTCAAATCTTCACTCAGGCCCCCTTTACACTAGTGCGTTGTTTTAAAACGGCGTTTTAAAATGAAAACGATCCTCATCTACACTGGCGTTTCCACAGCGTTTCAGAAATGATCTCCATCTACACTACATGGCCGAAAACGCATGTCACATGACCGTTCATGCACACTGGGCATACACTTACAAGTGTAAACAGTTGCCTCTTGCGCATGTAGGTAGCTGCAGTATTTAAAAAAATGCAGCATCCGCATTCGCGTACTGTTGAGTAGGTACTACATTTAAATTTAAATTTACTTCACGACCGTTCTATAAGTACGTTCTATATAGTACGAATGCGTGTAGTATGAATGAATTCGGACGTACTACATCCGCCATGTTGTTACTGTCACATGACCTACCAGCGTCAGTTACGTCCCTTCAACTCCATTCACGAATCCCCTCCTGTGGCCTAATTGGATAGTAAATTGTCCATCGTATGCGCGCTTCAGAATCTCACCAGAAGTAGTAAGTCATCTGGGTACTTTTCGTCTACTGTTTTTCGAATACTGTGAATTTGGACATACTACTCTGTTCGCATACTGGTTTTTGCGAAGTATTCGATTTTGGACGCAGCTAGAGTTTAACTGCACAATGGCTGCTAAAAATGACAACAAAGCCAGCAAAAATCAGTTTCCACGTTATTGTTTACACGGTCGTCAAGGATACGCAGAGCGAACATGGGCAGCCATGCCATTGTTTTAAAAAGTCTCCGTTTTGGTCCGTTCAACCCTGGCGTTTTCAAACTAAAATGGGCTCTGCGGCGTTTTCAAAAGTGTCCGTTATCGAGGGTTGAAAAGAGTAGTGTAAACGACAGGCGTAACCATAGCAAAAGTTATGCGTTTTAAAACGAAAACGCACTAGTGTAAACGGGGCCTCATATTGTTATGCTAAATAACATTCAAAAGTTTGGGGGGGGGGGGGCTCATCCAAAAATACAAGAAAAATATTGTCAAATTATTATTACAATGTAAAATAACTGTTGTATATTTGAATATATTTTAAAATGTAATTTATTCCTTTGATGCAAAGCTGAATTTTCAGCATCATTACTCCAGTCTTCAGTGTCACATGATCCTTCAGAAATCATTCTAATATTTAATATATGCTTATTATTATCAATGTTGAACACAGTCATGCTTCTTAATATGCTTATGCATTTGAATGAATTGTATGCATTATAATATTATAAATGTCTTTAGTGTCATGCTGGATCAATTTAATGCATCCTTGCTAAATAAAAGTATTAATTTCTTAAAAAAAAAAAAAAAAAAAAAAAAAAAAAAAATACTGACCTCAAACACTTGAACAGTAGTGCTATTTGTAAGTAATTTAACTATATCTATAAGAAAAAAGAAAAAAAAAAAACATTTTTACTTGAGGACCGTTGGACCCCACTAGATGGCCCTGTAGCTGTAGTTCCACTTCCCTATTTTCACATCAAGTTTCCTGTGAATGTAAATTTAACCCCTGCTGCTTTAATGTACACCACTCATGATCTCAGTCATGTAGGTTTTACACAGATATATATATCAGAACAAATGAATCATCCCTGACAAACTATACATCAACCATCCTTTGCATTCACAATCATTAATAGAAAAGCAGATTTGCATCTTACGCAAAATGCATGTTTCTTCATTTGTGCTCTTTAGGGTGTGAAAAGACACTCTGTACATTTATCAGGTCAACCTCATGAAAACAACCTCCTATGTGACTAGTTTTCTGATTCATCCCCTGGTTCTATTAGGGCTTACCCCTAACCCAACTGCCAGGAAGTGCTCAAAGAGTTAAATGATGCCTGTATGACTCAACCCTGTCAAATATGCAGATATTCCCTACGTGTGTGGTTAAAAAAACCAGGAACGCATATCGTGACGGTTTGATATGTGACAGGATCTCAGCCGCTGCTGTCAGAATATGAGTGTAGAGGTCAAAAGTTTCATGTTTGAATTTACATACTTTGCTGTCATTTGTCATCTGTTTTTCCTCGTTCCTTACTGTAATGTCAGTGCTGGAAGCTATAGGTGTGATAGTAAACCACGCAGGGTTTTACTAACAAACAACATTGTTGTGCTGCTGTCAGATTAAATGTAAATCTGATGCTTTTCTATAACCGCTTGTGCTGGGCATTCAGTTTCTCTGACCTTCTTAAAGGAGATTTTCAGTAGTTTCACAATGGAAAAAGGGCTGTACATATTTTTTCTTTCCCATTTATAAAGAACAATATGAAAGAAACGTATTGCAAAATTAATCAACATTTATGCAGATATTATCCATTTAACTGCAAAAGATCCTACTTATTATATGGCTTCTATATATATATATATATATATATATATATACACACACTATATTGCCAAAAATATTGGGACACCCCTCCAAATCATTGAATTCAGGTGTTCCAGTCACTTCCATGGCCACTTCCATCAAGCACCTAGGCATGCAGACTGTTTCTACAAACATTTGTGAAAGAATGGGTTGCTCTCAGGAGCTCAGTGAATTCAAGCGTGGTACCGTGATAGGTTGCCACCTGTGCAATAAGTCCATTCGTGAAATTTCCTCACTACTAAATATTCCACAGTCAACTGTTAGTGGTATCATAACAAAGTGGAAGCAATTGGGAACAACAGCAACTCAGCCACGAAGTGGTAGGCCACGTAAAATCACAGAGCGGGGTCAGCGCATGCTGAGGCACACAGTGCGCAGAAGTCGCCAATTTTCTGCAGAGTCAATAGCTACAGACCTCCAAACTTCGTGTGGCCTTCAGATTAGCTCAAGAACAGTGTGTAGAGAGCTTCATGGAATGGGTTTCAGTGAAAGGAACTCTTAATGCTTCAGCATACCAAGACATTTTGGACAATTTCATGCTCCGAACTTTGTGGGAACAGTTTGTGGATGGCCCCTTCCTGTTCTAACATGACTGCGCACCAGTGCACAAAGCAAGGTCCATAAAGACATGGATGAGCGAGTTTGGTGTGGAGGAACTTGACTGGCCTGCATAGAGTCCTGACCTCAACCCGATAGAACACCTTTGGGATGAATTAGAGCGGAGACTGCGAGCCAGGCCTTCTCGCCAACATCACTGCCTGACCTCACAAATGCGCTTCTAGAAGAATGGTCAAAAATTCCCATAAATACACTCCTAAACCTTGTGGAAAGCCTTCCCAGAAGAGTTGAAGCTGTTATAACTGCAAAGGGTGGGCCATCTCCATATTAAACCCTACAGATTAAGAATCGGATGTCATTAAAGTTCATGTGCACGTAAAGGCAGGAGTCCCAAAACTTTTGGCAATATAGTGTATATATGTGTGTGTGTGTGTGTGTATGTATATGTGTGTATGTGTGTAGATTGATGGATAGAAGGATGCATAGATAGAAAAGTCTACAGCCAGTTATTTAAAATGCCTCGGCATCCATCTAAAAAAGACCAGAGGTATATTAAAACACAGATAAATCAACTCATCTACTTACATTGTCAGTCTCGGCGCCTTCCATTCTCAATTCACCCTTCGCCAGGAGTTTGATTGACAGGCTACTTGACCAATCATAATGCCGAATCCGCCATTTTGTCAGACAAACAAACAAGACAGGAGAGTTAGTAGATTAAAGTTGGAGGACTTGAACTTGTACAATGTGTATTGATGTCTTTCCATGGCTGAAATAACATAACTTCTGATGTTCATTCATGATTATTTCATGCTACAGCTAGGAAGAGGTGATCGGTTCACTTGCCGCTTGAACTGAGGCGCAACAGCTATCTGTCACAGCACATTAAAGAGCCAGAATTTCTAAACAATTTTTTTGAATTTCTTAAAAAAAATGACAACATTTGAAAGCTGAGACTTTGTTTCATACCAAAAGTAACCTGCTCTGTCTTGTCTGTTGGCACGTTGTCAGTGTCCTCTTTGCACTGCGATGTATTTTTCACTCTGTGAGAACATTATGTGTGGCATGAGAGCGCCATGGCGTGTCGGAAAAAAGCAACAGTAACTAAGGGGGCGGGTCTTTGCGAAGGGTCACTTGCGCTCGTTCCTGTTGCGTGTCCTCAATCTGGCAATCCATGTGAGCTTCAAGTCTCATGAGGAGGGGGCATGGCAAACAACTCACTCCAATGTTTTGAATTTGGAGTGCAGTACCCGTTTCATCCACTAGCTGTCAATAGTACATACTGCACCTTTAGGACCCTATCACACACCCGGCGCAATGCAACGCCAGGTGCGACGCAAGTGTTTTTTGCTAGTTTCAGCTCGACGCAGTTATCATTTTCATGTCCTGCGCCACGTTGTTTAAATTTGTGCGCCCATGGGTGTGCTGGTCTGAAAACGAGGTGTATTCAGACGCATTGTTGGCGCGTTGCTATTTTGAGGCAACTGAACATGACTGCACCATTGACCAACTGAAACCTGGTCTAAAGTCAATGGCGCAATATTTTATTTTATTTTTTTTTTGCTTATAAGCGGGGGCACAACACGCGTACACTCTGCTTATTACACACGCAGGGACGCGCAGCAGCACACAAATATGCCAAATATTAAAAATAAAAAACACACCCATGACTCATTAAGAGACTAGGTACAACCCTTTTGGACCATGCGCCTTTTTTCCATCGGTAAACTAGCAAAAATGGATTCGGACACGCCCTAAGTGCACTTGCACCGTGAGCTTTAGACCATGCGCTTAGATCGTTAAAATAGGGCCCTTAATGTTAATATCAACATTTACTAATCCTACATTTTAAGATCAAAAGTTGTATCTGTTAACATTAGTTAATAGCCTACACTGTGAACTAACATTAACATGGACATATATATATATATATATATATATATATATACACACACACACACACACAAATACACACACACACAAATACACACACACACAACAAAAATCTCCCTCATTTTGATGTCATTAAACATCACAGTCTGTGTGGGACCCCTTCAACTAAACTCCATAAACAGTATTGCGAGGGGAAAAGTATATGCAAATACTAGTAATTGAGTCATTTCCTGCAAGTACTGTATGTTTAGCTTCAGTTTTCACATCTACTCTTGAAATTACAAAAACAGCACGAGGTGACATTTAACCGCAAAATGTGCCATCAGTGACGTACTACAGCTGCCAGGCTGTATGCTTAATTCCCAATGCCCAAAAAACTGTCACAATAACAGTTTTTAGACCTCATCAAACTCTAAAGCAGGCATTTTATTCAACTTTTGCCACTACAGTAGCATTTAAAATAATTACTTTCATTTGTGTAACTGTTCTGCATCTGCAGAGCTTGTGGTTTCCTCTTCGCCACCAGCCGCACACCTGTGTCCCCGTAAGCTTGAATGGAGACAGTAGTGTGCATGATTGACTGTGAGGGTTTTTTCTGCCCTCTAAACACTAAACATGTGCATTCTGATATGAGACATTCAGTTATAAGACCAAAGAAACAAACAAAAAAAAATCTATTGATTACACTTGTGTTCCTGTGAAAGCCACTCTTTGATGGTTTTGAGCATCATTTTTAACTTCCTGTAACGGTTTTTACGCCTCTGCGCAAATACATCAGTGAATCCTTCCACTTTATATCAATGTAAATGTCAACTTTAACACATATGAAAACAATTTGCGTCAATTTTTCAAAACAAACCATGCTTTGATGTAATGTTTGTCATGCATCATATCTTGATTAAGTGTTGCTGGTCCAAAAGTTTGGGGTCAATTTTTGAAAAGAAGTCTCTTATGCTCACCAAGGCCGCTTTTATTAAACACTTTACAATAAGGTCCCATTAGTTAACATTAGTTAATGCATTAACTAACAATGAGCATTTGTTACAGTATTTATGGTAACACTTTACAATAAGGTTCATTAGTTAACATTAGTTAACACAAACTAATAATGAACTGCACTTATACAGCATTTTTTAATCTTTGTTAATGTATTTTTAACATCTTGTTAACATTAGTTAATGCACTGTGAACTAACATGAACAAACAATGAACAACTATTTTCATTAACTAACATTAATGAAGATTAGTAAATACAGTAACAAATGTTAGTTCATGTTAGTTAATACGTTAACTAATGTTTAACTAATGAACCTTATTGGAAAGTGTTACTGCATTTATTATTCTTTGTTAACCATAGTTAATAAACTACAACTGTTCATTGTGAGTTCAGCTCAGGTTTGTTAAACAGTATTAACAGATAAAACCTTTGTCTTCAATAATGTATTAAATGTTAAAATTAACATTAACAAAGATTAATAAATGCTCTAGAAGTATTTTTCTTTGTTAGTAACTAATGAATGTTAACAAATGGAACCTTATTGTAAAGTGTAACCAAATTGTGAAATATTATTAAAATTCAAAATAACATCAAATTTTAGAATGTATTTTTTTCTGTGATGGCAAAACTGAATTTTCAGCATCATTACTTCAGTCTTCAGTGTCACACGATCCTTCAAAAATCATTCTAATATGCTAATTTGCTGCTCAATAAACATTTTTATTAATATCAATGTTGAAAACTGCTATTTTTATTAATATCAATGTTGAAAACTGCTGTTTATTTTTGAGGAAACCGTGATGCAGTTTTTTTTCTGGATACTTTGATGACCAGAAAGTTCAAAAGATCAGCATTTATTTGAAATAGAAATCATTTGTAACATTATAATAAATGTATTTACTTTCACTTTTCATCAATTTAATGCGTCCTTGTTAAATATATGAGTATTAATTTCTCTCTCTCTTTAAAAAAAAAGCACTTTCAGCCTACTGATCCCAAACTTTTGAATGATATACATCAGGGGTGTCCAACCCTGGTCCTGGAGGGCTACTGTCCAGTTCCAACCCTGCTCCAACACACCTGTCTGTAATTATCAAGCAGCCCTGAACACCATGATTAGCTGGTTCAGGTGTGTTTGATTCGGGTTGGAGCTAAAATCTGCAGGGCGGTAGCCCTCCAGGACCAGGGTTGGACACCCTTGATATACATACACCTTCTTGACTTAAGTTGTACAAATGGCAGCTTGAGAAAACAATGTGAAATGGCTGTAAGAAAGCAAAGAGGGCCACTGTCTGGAATGTGCATGTTAAGGAAGTCTCCGGCAACAACGCCCTGCGCTCTGGACGGCCTCGGTAAACCTTGGGGGGTGGCAGGGTTTGAAAAATTTTACGCTTTTACCACTTGACAGCCAGATACAACGTACAACCTGCAGCACCTGTAATGACAAAACCTGATCCAACGTCAACACCGCACACCTCGCTAAAGAGGGAAGTTAAAAGAGCACTAAAATAAAGCGTTCACTCATGCGCCGTACTGATTTATTTTTGTTAGGAGCCTCGTCCACTTAGGGGAATTTAAAATATGTTTGAGTTTGAACAATACAACTTGGAGAGGGATTTTACAGCCTGCTTTCCTGCAAAGTCCCTGCCTTAAATTAAATATCCAAACAACCTTTGGATGGTTTTCACTCTTGGGAGGCCTGTCATAAGCACAGCGAAAAAGCAATGAAATGTAATGCAGGAATGAAGCGGGCTGGTTCTGGTTTGACTATTTTCACTGGAATGCACCGTTAGTCTTCAGCTGGTCTTCAGAGCTTTACACAATATATGGACTGTTTAGTCTTTCTCTTTGGACCTAATGCTAAATCTGTTATACCATCACAAATAAATACTGACATATGATTAAATAACATTTCTTGGCACTGTCGATAAGCATAATAAAATGTGCTCATATAACAAGTATGTTTTCAGTTGGTTCTTTAACCACGGATATGTACGCAAACAGCCAATACATCTTGCCGTGTTTGACAGTTTTAAAACGAACCTCAGGCAAAAATACAAGTCTAAACCTGAGGACAATACTGAAGAATTAAACATCATGCTGTAAAATCACATGGAGTTTATTAGTTCCTGCTAATCCGTAAAACTTTTTGTTATCTTTACATTGTTATTGGCCTGTGAGAAAAAGAATAAAATGATATAAAAAAAGACTGATAGAAAGGAAATTTATCTAACTACATTAGATAACATGAATTAACAATCAAAAATACTTCTAAGGCATAGTTAATGTTAATTTCAACATTTATTTAAAAAAAAAAAAAAAAAAAAAGTTGTAACTGTAAATATTATTTAATGGACCTCAGCTGACATGTATGGAAGATTGTTCCCGCCACTAAATAAAAAATAAAAAAGGTTATTGTGACTTTTTATCTCACAATTCTGACTTTTTTCTCACAATTCCGAGTTTATATCTCACAATTCTGAGAAAAGAAGTCAGAATTGCAAGATATAAACTCACAATTGTGAGAAATAAAGTCAGAGAATTGCAGATATAAACTTGCAATTTCTCTTTTCTCAGAATTGTGAGATATAAATTTGCAATGGCGAGTTATAAAGTCCAATTCTGAGGAAAAAAAGACTGACATTTTTTCTCAGAATTGCGAGTTTATATCTCACAATTCTGACTTTATAACTCACAATAGTTAATGTTAATTAATGCATTAACCAATGTTAAACTAATACTGTAAGGCCTTATTGTAAAGTGTTACAATTTTCTTTTGTGATTATATTTTTATATTAAAAAAGTTTTTAAAAAAGCCTAATGTAATTCATCTTTACATTTTTTTTAAACATTAAAAAATATCATGGTGTTTGTTTGTTTTTTGTCCTTTGAATTTTCACATTATTGTTCAGCACTTTCAGCTATAAAGTAGTTGTAAAGTGCTTTATAAATAAAGAAATAAATGAATAAACAATCATTAAATGATTGTTTTAAT
This sequence comes from Mylopharyngodon piceus, assembly GCA_039654765.1. Classification (NCBI taxonomy): domain Eukaryota; kingdom Metazoa; phylum Chordata; class Actinopteri; order Cypriniformes; family Xenocyprididae; genus Mylopharyngodon; species Mylopharyngodon piceus. Next base: position 7,342,304 of record CM077447.1, read on the forward strand.
AAGTGTGGATTTTTGGAACTTGTTTTAAAACTTAGTCACATTAATTCACTCATTAGGATTGTGTTCTTACATAAAAAAAGTGTCAGTTGAGCTCAATATTCATCGAGTATATGCTAATTTGACTGTACTTTCACTCTGACATCTCTCACTATGAGAAATATACTCATACAGCAGTGATGATTCAGACAGTCTAAAAACATTACCTTTGAGTAATACTGAAATCATTGCAATATTGATATGTTTTGAGGGATTATTTAATGTAAAAATGTAGACAAAGCTTGATAAATAATACGAGAAATGTCATATCTTTTAAGCAGATATGATGTAAAATTTTGGGGATTTTTCTCTTTCTTTAATCTTTTTCTTTCATTTTCCATCAACACTTCATCTTAAACTCAAAGACAGTGAGACATGGGGATGGAAACCACTCACCCTTATGGTTATTTTTAGATTTAAAAACAAGCCCCCACATGGAACAAAGAAGCCCTGCTCACAGCCGCTGGAAGATGTGATCTAGGTCATGTAATTCATACTGTACATGACATTAAGGTCAACAGAAAGGTGTAATAAAACATCTTCAAGTGGTGGACAGAGCGTAACTTTTTCCTAAAAGGTCTCTACTATGAAAAGTCAAAGTAGACAACATATCCAAAAGTGATGATATCTTAAAGGAATAGTTCTCCCAAACTAAAATGAAATGAAAATTCTGGCATCATTTACTCACTTTTTTTGTTGTTTTTAATACTTTCTTTCTTCTGTGAAACACATGAGGTAAATTTCTGATTTTTTTAAGGTTGACCAAACAGTTGATGGGCCACATTGACTTTTTTTTCCCTCCACACTATGGAAGTCAATGGGGCCCATTAACTGTTTGGTCACCAACATTATTCAAAATATCTTCTTTTGTGTTCAGCAGAAGAAAGAAACTCAAACAGGTTTGGAACAACTTGAGGGTGAGTAAATGATGACAGAATTTTCAATTTTGGGTGAACTGTCCCTTTAAATCATAATTCATGAAATAATAAAACAAGAGCTCATAAATGAAATGCTCTTTTGATTTGAATCTCCTAATTGAATTGTTTTTTCCAGTTCACAAAATTGGTTCACAAATCAAACTGATCTGGTTCTCAAGTGACTCAGTGACCCAGTTAATGAACAGTTATGTGATTAATGCTAATGCATATTTTTCCACTTTAAAACTTTTTTAAAAAAAAAAAAAAAAGTTAAATGTGTTTGGAATGACATTAGGGTGAATAACCGATGTCAGAATTGTTCCTTTAGGATAACAAGAAAGCAAACATCAGGAGGGACGGATGCAATTTAACAAAGCTTTTACGCGATATACTTGTAGTCCTCTAATTAAATGTAATACCATAAGTTTTAAGCATTTAAAATATGTCCAACACTTTCTGCTAGATTTATATTTCCCAGTGCGAAATTTCTGTGTAACAAAATGTCAGTGCTAATACGTAAACTGGAAATTGAAAATAACATTGATGACGTTTATGAATTCTTGCATTGGTTCAAATGGCAATTTGGCCTGTACTGTACACTGTTCTTTCCATCTAAATGTATCAAAGATCTTTGAACACACTTTGGTTCAACTGAATGGGGGACAGTGTGATTCAGATGTATTGCCGACATCCGCTGAGCTCAAAGTCCCTTCCATGGGGGCAGGCACACAATGCCCCCCTCTATCTGTCTGCACGATAGTGAATACAGAAATGACTCAACCATGCTGTTTAACAACTCTCTTGACATTTGAGGTCTTTTTGCGCATCAACATCATTGCACACTGAGCAGAGCTGTGGTAACATTCTCAAATACGCTCAATGTGAATGCATCTAACCACACGTTCAAAGACCAAGACAATGACATCAACGTTTCTGCAACATTTCTCAAATGTCTCATTTTTAGAGTGTTTTCTAATATTTGACCGCAAAAAGAAAAAAAAGTATTTGGATATATTTTTTTTTACAAATATATAATGTAATTGCATTAAACAACAAAATATAAAACCAGCTGGCATGTACTTTTTAAATACATTTTTCATGAGACAAAAGAAAAATCACAAAAAAGGTCTTAAAGGGATAGTTTACCCAAAAATGAAATTTTGCCATCATTTACTCACCCTCAAGTTGTTCCAAACCTGTATGAGTTTCTTTCTTCTGTTGAACATAAAAGAAGATATTTTGAAGAATGTCGGAAACCAGACAGTTTACGGTAGCCATTGACTTCCACAGTAGGGAAAAAAAAAAAATACTACGGAAGTCAATGGAAACCTTCAACTGTCTGGTTACCAACATTCTCGAAATGTAAACTCACAAGTATGAGTTTATAATTTATTGTGAGATATAAACTCACAATTGTGGGGGAAAAAAGTCTGAATTTTGAGATAAAAAATCATAATTATTTTCTGTTTTAATTTTTAAATATTGTGCATCTAATATAGTGAAATTCAAACAATTGTAAGTGTGATTTGAATGCCCAAAAGCGTCTAAATTCTGGCCACTCTATACGCTCTATGTATCTTGAAGTATTTATGTATTTAGACTTTGTATATCCAATATCTTTCCAAGACTGGGTTTTCCAATACAGACAGATTGCACCCTTGAGACCATTTTACCAAAAGCCAAGAAAGATTTCAGAAACCCAATCCCCTGATTTCCTGTCCACAATCTGAATCTATCCCACACCATCATCTTTATGCCATCCGTATTTACGTGGCTGGCGGAATAGTGGGATTCCTGCACATGTGGGAATGTGGGCCGTAGACCAAAGCTGCAGTTTCCAACCACACAATCCCCCGCCAGTGAAGGAACACAAGGAAAACTGGCACAAAAGATCTTTTCTCTAAATGAGAGCTTTATATTAAACAAATAAAACCCACACTCCGGTGAATAAACTCGTTTCACATTCATTTCTTTTAAAAACACTCAAGATCTGTGTATCGAAACCTGTATTTTAATAAACCATTCATGTGTTTCAAGGTCTAATCTCAGTGTTAATGGAAATGTAAAAGAAGAAGAAGGCCATTGGCTTGGAAGAAATTGCAAATGGAACAGCAGTTTAAACATGCTGTCATTGACTTGTTTGTTTGAAATGTGTGTCTTGTGCTGGCAGGCTTATGAATGTGCCTGTTTAAACAACCCAATTGTACAGAGACATTGCTGAGGTCTGAGGTAAAGCCACTCTCATCAAACAAGGGGGCAGGAAGAGAAATGGGCCCAGAATAACTGATCTCTCCTTCAACTCATTGCTCTCCATTACCCCTCCACCTCAAAAATGACTTCCACCCGCTCAGCTGGTTAAAATGGTTTGATGATCTACTGTCTTGTAGTAGAATGGACGATTTAACATCGGTGCTGCACCCTGGAGTTGCACTCAGTAATGTTTTTGCGCAAACTGAAATGACACGTCTTATATTGCCACCTAGTGGTGTGGAGACAGCATAACGCAACAGTGAAGGTTTGCAATTATCGAACTAACAGTGGAGCAGTAGTATTAGCAATTAGCCATGTATAATTTATTCTGTGAAAGAAAGTGTCTGATTATAGGGTGGGTATTTTATACATTCTCTTTGTGTTTGTGATGTTTAGTCTCTAAGGCCCTGTTTACAACTAGTATTAAAATGCATTTTGGTCGATTGGATCACAAGTGGACGACTCTAAATACAGGTGTAAACAGGGTGTAAAACATTTTGAGCTTGTCCACTTTCGACCAATTCGAGAGGAAGTCGAAAACGCGTTTGACCGGATTGTTTTCGTAGTGTAAACACTCGTGCACGGTCGAATGCGTTCGAACAGCCGCAAAAGACCGCCTACTCTTCGCCTACTGACCTAATGCGTAAACATTATGGGAAGCGCACTAGCCAGATGGGACTTAAACTTTGTCAGCTGAAGACCCAAGTTTGGTTTGAAGACGAAAAATGTACCAAGCACAATGTTCTCTCACCATTCCTGATTTCTAACACACACTCTCAGCGTGGTCTTGCAGCTATCAGAGCAGAAACGAAAGCTGCTGCTCTGCGTATGTTTTTTTAGGTGCGCTCATCTCTGTGCGCATTCATATCTAAATTGTACAAGCTTATTTTGTCCATTAGATTGAAAGATCTGAAAAAACCCATACATTTACCTGCCCATAGACCCTCCCCTCGAAGAAGTCAGGACAGAAGTGGTTGAAAGTGGACAAAAGAGACAGATTAAAACACCAGGTGTAAACGGGTATGTGTCTCCCTCGTCTACTTGTGATCCGATCGACAAAAAAAACACATCTTAATACCAGATGTAAACAGGGCCTAGGTGGAGTCTTAACTTGTTCTGCTTCATATTGACAGAAGCTAATATTTTGAGGCATGCAACACACTGTGGTCTCTCTTCATTACCCACCATTGTACTGGTGAATACGGGGGCGAGATATGCCTCGTCGTTTTTTCTTGTCTTTTCACCGGACGCTATGGCCGCACCTCGCCTAACAGCTTGAGGCTGTCTACTGGAAGCGACAAAGTAAACATTGCAAATCCACGTACTTTGTGTCAGAGTGCTGCAGTTCGTCATAAATCGAACAGAGCATCAGTTTACTGTCGGGGATTTGTCTTGTTGCGCCGCATCCAGTAGACAGCATCACTGATTATAATGGGTTCTAGACATGTTTAGGTATTTGTGAATTTGTATTCATCATCTGCTTTACGTTTACCTGGCACTGACAGTCCTTTCACAAATTTGTCCATGCTTAGTGCGGAACCATGCATCATTCATTTATATTTTTACACAGCTCCCTGCAATACTCAATTCTCAATCTTCAATCGTGCCATCTAGTGGTCTGTTATTACATGACAACAACCACTACAACTAAAACCAGACCGCTCAAGCTGGCACTGCGAGTCATTTTGAGGTAATAAAATATGTCAAATTAATATTTATTTATTTAATTATTTACTTATGTGGCAAGTATAGCTGTATATGCGGAATAATTACACAGTGGGGTCTTGAATCACCCTGAAGAGGTTTCTTTTGCATAATCTTCTGACTGTACACTATCCCAGTTTGGGAACCACTGAGATAAAGTCAGTAATATTCGGCTGGTTATGCCCCATGTAAAATAAAATAGTTTTTACTTATTATGCTACTGACATAACTCTTTGTGTAGTCTTTGTGAGTAAACATATTGTTTTCAAAAGTTCATTTTTAATGAGGGAATGTTTACTGAATTAACCTTTAAACTATTGCAGTAAATATCAGAACAAAATCAGACAGTGTTATTCATATTTTAACTTGGACAAGAGAAGAAGGAAACTCACGATAGTTCCTGTGCAGTCCTTTCCAGAGAAAGTCTCACATTTCCTTTTTTGGTGGACAAAATATTTGATGAACAGAGGGACATTGGAATGACACATACTTCCTTACTGGGAAGAGTAATTTAGATATAATTGATGCTACAAAAACATTCATGCATAGTCATTGTATGTATTTAAAATAAATACAATATTAACTATGAAATTAGCTTTAGTGAGTGAAAGGCAGTATCCATTTTTTAGTGTTATCCAGATGTCATTTCCACCACTGTAATTTCAATCACAGAATGTTATTAAACACAATGCATAATTTGACCTGTGATGGAAATGATACTGTGATGGAAATTATCACCACTTGCAGAGAAAAAATGACAAGGATTTTCTTATGATTCATTCTTGGATACTGCTAGCAGACAAAATAAATTAACTGGTGAGAGTGTGAAAGAAAAGAGAGTTTATTTTAGTGAAAGATAATTTCAGTTCTGTTTAATCATGATCACTTCATAATACTGTGGGTTGAGTAAATTCTCAGTTTAAATTCCAGTACCTGACCATAGAATGTTTTCCATTGTATTATACTTTCATTTAACATACCACCACACTTCTTTCACATTCACATATAAGGACTGTCAAAGTTGATAATAGTGTGTTGTTGGAAGTGCTGTCAAATTTATTAATGGCATTTAACGTAAAAGTTTGTTTACATAATATATGTTTGTGTGTATATACATTATTTAATTTACCTTATATATATACATACACACACACCGATCAGGCACAACATTATGACCACTGACAGGTAAAGTGAATAACACTGATTTTGTCCTCAAAGTTGATGTGTTAGAAGCAGGAAAAATGGGCAAGCGTAAGGATTTGAGCAAGTTTGACAAGGGCCAAATTATGATGGCTAGATGACTGGGTCAGAGCATCTCCAAAACTGCAGCTCTTGTGGGGTGTTCCCGGTCTGCAGTGGTCAGTATCTATCAAAAGTGGTCCAAGGAAGGAACAGTGGTGAACTGGTGACAGGGTCATGGGCGGCCAAGGCTCATTGATGCACGTGGGGAGCGAAGGCTGGCCTGTGTGGTCCGATCCAACAGACGAGCTACTATAGCTCAAACTGCTCAAGAAGTTAATGCTGGTTCTGATAGAAAGGTGTCAGAATACACAGTGCATCACAGTTTGTTGCGTATGAGGCTGCATAGCCGTAGACCAGTCAGGGTGCCCACGCTGACCCCTGTCCACCACCGAAAGTGCCAACAGTGGGCACGTGAGCATCAGAACTGGACCACAGAGCAATGGAAGAAGGTGGCCTGGTTTGATGAATCACATGGATGGCCGGGTGACTGGACTGCAGCAAAAGGGGGACCAACACAATATTAGGAAGGTGGTCATAATGTTATGCCTGATCGGTGTATATGTACACACACACACACATATATATACACACACATATTATGTAAACATACTTTTATGTTAGATGCGATTAATCGCGATTAATCGATTTGACAGGATGCTGCTATGCAGTGTGTTTTTAGCGTGTTATTAAGTGGTTGGTAGGGTGTTCTCTGTGGTTTTGTGTAGAATGAGTAACACACTAAAATTTAATTTAAACAAACACCTAACCTTCTGCATTCATACCCCATTCTACACCATATGTGCTACTGACATGTGTACTTTTTTTTTTAAAGACAGGTCGGTGAGATATTCGGTAACTTAATCTGCAATATAAACCTTCCTATGTCATCTGGAAGGTCATTGAATGTTTGGTCAAGGAAAAACCAGTGCACCCACTGAGAGTTATTTTCAGATCTTGAGACGCTGCAGTCCCACCTCTGCGCCGCTCACACACTCTGCAGCCAGCACACAACAATGGGCGCAGGATGCTGTGGTCAGCGCTTTGTGTGCAGCGTGATCTTCACACCACTGTGTGTGGAGAGACCATGACGTGGGTGGGTCAAGAGCTCAGCATAACACAGCTATGAATTAGACACCGGTTTCCACAGGAAGAAACACTCTGGCCAGCCATGCTAAGATTGCGCAGGTGTTTATAATGTGTTTTTAATCAAATGTTTATATTACACTGCAACGTTTGATTCACAAGAACATTCTGATAGCATGACGAAACAATATAGGCAGGAAATGAAAAGATACCACTGAAAATTGACCTAGATCAGAAAAGCCAAACACTGACATTAAAGCAAGTAAACTGAGTGGGCCTAATAGAAATGCAATAAACAGAATATTTAAAAGGAACAGTTCACTCAAATATGAATACATTGACATCATTTACTCACCCTCATTTCATTCCAAACATGTATGACTGAACTTTTTTTTTTTTGTCCAAACAAAGAAAGTCAATGGGGTCCAATGGTGTTTTGAATTGTTTTGACTTTCATTGTATGCTATTTGTGACAACATGAGAGCAGTGTTGTAAAGTATTTGAGTAAATGTAATTAGTTACTGTACTTAAAGCTGCTGTCTGTAACTTTTTTTGGTTAAAAATGATCCAAAATAAATTTTTGAACAAGTACTTAACCAGCCAGTGTTCAAAACTATCTTCATACCTTAGCCCGATTCACAACAGTAAGCTTGCAATAATGTTTTATAATAAAATCAGTACTGATGGGTTTCCACGGGAAATTCGAGCATGTAGCTGTTCGTCTTTGTGTCATTGCTCACATCTGTAAACAGAAAGAATGAGTCCCAGCAAACATTAGATTTATCTGCGCTGAGGAGCCGTGCCGATGCACAACCCACATAAAAATGATAATTCCGCAAATAACTGCAATTGCAGGTTTCAAATAGAGATGGCGACAAAGAGGCAAAACTTACGGACTGCACCTTTAAGTATATTTCTGGCTACTTTGTAGTTTTACTAAGTATCAAAGACTTTTTTTAATAAGTATATGTACTCATTACTCCATTACATTTGTGAAGAGTAATGAAATTACTTGTTACATTTTTCATGGCACCTAACTTTTTCTGCTGCAGTTTATTTCTGCTACAGAAGAAGTTATATCGCCATCTACAGGGCATTGAAGTTACAATATCTTTTTGCCCTTACTCACCCAAACTTGTCAACAAGGCTACTTTTTTGCTCGTTTCCACCAAGTGGTACGGTTTGATAGGCGTGGTGTATGCCGGAAAGTAGCGATCGACGTCATTCTCGTGTGAAGAAAGTGACAGTAAACAACAATGGAGGACATACAGCAGCTTTGTTTGAGCAAAGGCTGAAGGCTGCAAAAGGAAAAACAGCTGAAAAATACATTGTGTTGCAACGGTATTGTGTTGTCATTCACCTTGTAGCACGCCCAAGTGACGATTCTCTGTCAACCAATCAGCGTTTTGCAGTGAGTGTAGTTCCACCCTTTTGGTACCGGTACTATTGGTACTATTGTGCTAGGTACCCCTGCGGAAGCGTCCTAAAAAAGTGGTACGGTATAGTTCGGAATTAGGGTACCATTCACAACTTCTGACAATGGAAACGGCAAACATTGCGTACCGTACTGAACTGTACTGAACCGTACCGCTCGGTGGAAACAAGCCATTATGTGAATGTGAATGCATTAGCAGGTAGTTGCTGAATCGCAGGTGTTTCATATATGAGTTGAGGACATGACTGCAGCCGCTGATGAAGCCGAAGCCAGTAGGCTTTGACTAGTTAATTTTACTTAACATTATTTTATTTATCCGTCATATTTAAGAGATCACTTTTTGAAGGATATTGGTTTACATATGCCCTTTTTGAGCACTTGAGCTTAACTGAGACTGTTGTGTCAACGATTTATTGCAATTTTGAGGTGTTCAGTTTCATTTCGACTTAAATAAACATGTGATTACTCTCCTCAGAAATCAACCGTTTCTTGTTTTTTCACTGGCATGTCTCTTTGGTCTTGAGGACTAGTGCATCTTTGAGCCTACATTCAGCACGAGTAAAATACTTAAGTAGTGTTAAAATCAGATACTCTAAAGGTGATGATACACGAGGCAACTTTTTGAGCAATGTCGCCGAGCGATGATGCTTGGGCACTTTCCCATTGAGAATGGGAAACAAATGTAGATCTAAAGTATCCAGATATAAATTTGTTGCCCATTCTCAATGAGAAAATGCCCAAGCATCATCGCTCGGCGACATTGCCTGGCAATATTGCTAAAAAAGTTGCCCTGTGTATCATCACCTTAAGACTTTTACTCAAGTCATATTGGAATTGGTGACTTGTAACTTGTAATGGAGTCATTTTCGCTGTAAGTTATCTTACTTTTACTCAAGTGTGGTTTAAAGGTACTCTTTACAACTCTGCATGAGTAAGTAAATGGCAGAATTTAAATTTTGGATGAACTGTCCCTTTAAATCCCACAGTCTTTGAATCTGTAATAATCTATGCCTTTAGACAGTGAGACCTTGATAAGTTAAAGTGAGTCGACTTCATGGCCTAGTATAAAGTCCACCTTCAGAAGATCATATATTATGATATACTTTCAGTTGATCTTTGACTGTGTTTTTCCTCTTTCTACGCTTTGTACAAATCTAATTTTAATTTTGCTCTCACAATAAAATGTAGAGAGGGGTAATTTTTTCTATGAGGTAATAAGCTCTACGCAAATACACTTCCTGTTTTTATTGAGCTATTTTAAGAAAAGCATGACAGTATTTTTGATTTTTTTTTTTTACTACAAAGGTCATCAGTGACTTAAAATGCTTATTTTGCTACACTCTTAGGGAAAAAAAGGTTAAGTGAGGTTCTATACAGAACCCTAGGGTTCTTAGTTTTAAAGAACTCTTTATGGCAAAAAGCTTTTTTATAAGAAGCTTCTTTTTCATTTTTTTCTACTGATAAAGTGTTTACGAGCTGTATAAGTCATAAAATTAACTTAAATTAAAAATATGTAAATTAAAACAAACAAAATTAATGAATTAAAACTAAATCCATAAAGTGATCCCATGATGGGAACCTCAAAATGATTCCATAAATGAAGTGCTTGATGGAACCCTTTAAGGTTCTACATAGAACCTTTTCTTCTAAGAGTAAGTGCCAGGTTTGTTATGCCAGGTTTTAGACTAGACTTCATATTAAAATTGCGTCATATCCTAAAATACATGTTGATGCATGTATTTGTTTTTTTGCAAAGAAAAAGATATTATGAGTAACATAATAGCACCATTGTTTCCATCCTAATGTGGGAGGTACAGTAAAATTTCCATCAAAGCGTCAAAAAATCACTAGTTTTATATCAAACTCTCCCTTTCAGTCTACTGTGGGTATTCATATTTTTTTCCATTAAAGAGGCTATGTGCCTAAATCCAAGCTCTTAGAAGCTGTTGTTTGTTTGAAATTGTAATTAAATATTAGTCATAGTTGAGTAATAGAGTTCCTCATATCCTTATATCTTAAAATTAGCTTTACTGCTGACATGAATTTAAAGTGGTAGAGCTATACCAACATCAGCTGTTTTGAAGCTGATTCAGGAGAAAGTTCCTTTTAGAAATGTTTTGTAAGGCCTAAAATTACTTCTCACTTCCTGTTTTAAAACCTTAAACTTACAACTGGCCATTTTACCACCTTCTAACGTGTGTCTCTGGCGTCATAACTGCAGTTCAACAATCTAGTGAATCAGACATGACAGTAAACTTTAACTGCATTACAATAACACTCCCGTTTCCCGCTATTAATTCTTGCGTCAAAAGACAGATTAATCTGCAGATAAAAAAAGAAAAAAAGAAAAAAAATGGGTCAGAAGACAGCAGTGACAAAGAGCAGAAGTTATTAAAGTAAAATATTGCATGTTGTTTCAATGCAATGAGTAATCAGGACAAATGAATGTGATAATAGGCTTTGGACATGGAGGAAAAACAAACATACATGTCAGTATTTAAGTGAATAGTGTTGCTATGGAAAATATACAAATAATACGTAACAATGGGCAACATTGGTTTAAAATGAGGACACTGTTATATAATAGCAGTTTGTCAGTTTTGTCTTGACATTTAACCCTCTATCTATCATTTTGAAGCTTGACAGATGTGATCACTATGCCCAAAGATGCAGGATTTTTCTACTTTAGTGTTTCACAGAAAAATATGAATTCTTTGAAAGGCAAGTAAATATTTTAATTTGGGGGTAACATTTTTTTTTTTTTTTAATTCTTTTTGAGGTGTTTTTGTCAAGTTGATGGGGTATCAAAATATAATTGAAACTTCTTGAAATATAATGTAGTATTGGGTATATCATGTCACATTTATATTGCCTCCAAAAGTATGACTTTGCAAATATTTGTAGTACCTTTGACCACAGCAGCTTTATAAAGCAATAAAAATAAAAAAGTCCAACATTGGCTGAAGATCCCAGTCATCATGTGCAAAGTCACATTACTGACAAAACATTTCCTCAAATATTTGATTGACCACACAGGCTGCATACTGTCATAAAATGAAAAGCTTTTGCACTATATTGTTGATGAGTTTAATAAAGACCACTAATAAATGAGCAAGAAAAATAATAAAGTATATCACACAAAGTGTCTCAAATCTGCTGCATGCTGTGGATGAGAAGCTTTAAAGACGTGTGTGTGGCATTAAGTGAAGTACGGATGAAGTGTGACTAACTGCGGCCTGTGCTTCCTCATTCGCCTCATGTGACTGTGTGTCATTGTGGTTTGGCACATTTGGTGTATGCTGACTGATATAGACTTTACAACTCATAGCCAAGAACATTTCGAAAACATCTACCTGTTTACTGTCCTCCTGATGTTCGTTTTATGTTTTGATTTATATAGTTTGAGACTTTAAACTTTGAATTAAATTATGATGTTCTATTAAATCACACTGTTATCTTGTTTTCATTAACTTTTTGCTGTCTCAGCTGATACTGACTCTGCGAAATGTTTGAAAACATTCCTCTGAATGCTAAAAAGGTACAGTAATCAACTCGTGGTTTGTTTCGCCACCATTTTTCTTTTGTCTGCGTGACAGAAGAGCATAGAGCACTAAACTGGATCACTGCTAATCTGTGGAGGAATGCTGAGAAACAGGATATAGTCAGTACTCTGCCTCCATGACGACGCTGAACAATCGGTTGTGATCATAGTAAAACATAACATATAAACAAAACCAAACCAAAATAGAAAACAAAGCAAACAAAATAAAGGATTCCAAAACAAAACCATATAATCATTGTTGCCTATCTGCTGCAAATCATTCTTAATATCTGCTAACACTTTATTATGATGGTCATACCTCGTACAAGTTAACATTTTGTGTTTTTGTTTATTATTTTTTTATTTAGTCGTTTTAATTTCTGCTTTAAAATAGTAAGAAATCAGTTGTTTTTAGGTTTAGAATGTAAAAGCATTGGGCAGAATGTGGAATAACATTTGTTTAAATAATGAATTAAAATAAATGTTTAATTAAAAAAAAAAAGTATAATAATTTGTTAGATTTTTCATTTTTATCTGAAAATATAATCGACAGATTAATCGATTATCAAAATAATCATTAGCTGCAGCCCTACTCTTATTTGTTGACTGTCTGCTTAAAGGGTTAGTTCACCCCAAAATGAAAATTCTGTCATTAATTACTCACCCTCATGTTCTTCCAAACCCGGAAGATCTTCGGAACACAAATGAAGATGTTTTTAATGAAATCTGAGATCTTTCTATCCCTCCATTGACAGCCTATGCAACTACCACTTTCAAGGCCCAGAAAGTAAAGACATCATTAAAGTACTGCATGTGACTCCAGTGGTTTAAAATCAATTTTATGAAGTGACACGAGTGCTTTGTTTGCCAAAAAAAAAATAATAATTTACCACTTCATTTAGAAAATATTAATCTCCAGCACGCATTAATGAGAGTGCTGACAACGCATGCGTGTTGTGTTGACGCAACAGCAGACATTGTTGCGTGAATGTCCGTTGGAGATTAATATTTTATTTTTTATTTATTTTTATTTTATTTTTTTTTTTTTGCGCAAACAAACCAATCGTGTCGCTTCATAAAATTGAGGTTAAACCACTGCAGTCACATGGATTACTTTAATGATGTCTTTACTACCTTTCTGGGGCTTGAAAATGGTAGTTGCGTAGGCTGTCAATGGAGGTAAAGAAAGATCTCAGATTTCACTAAAAAGATCTTCAATTGTGTTCTGAAGATAAATGGATGTCTTATGGGTTTGGAACGACATGAGGGTGAGTAATTAATGACAGAATTTTCATTTTTGGGTGAACTTTTTCATTTTTGGGTGAAGTTCAGTTCGCTGACATCAAACCGAACTTAGAAGTGTCACTTGGGAGAAACTAAAGCCAAATCGGACAGACGCCAGCAAGACTGCGTGACATGCCCTCATCCTCAAAAAACCAAAACTATGCAGGGTAAAAGTTGCAGTGAAGATACACATGGTTTCTGTTGACCACAGTTTTGTGTGGTGAATTATTGGCTGTTTTGTAAAGTCTATACCAATTTTGTGCTTATGATGGTGTTAGGGGTCAAGTTGACCCGGTTAGTTTCCATGCAGTTCCATGCAAAAATAAACTTTGAAAAACAGCAAAGAGACAGTTAAAAAAAAAAAAATAATAATAATTAAAATATATTATTATTATTAATAATAATATGCATTTCATTAATACTAGGATTTATTTACTCTGATTACAGATGAAGCTATGTTATGTTGCTGTCATGACACGGAGGAGAACCTGTTCATGGAGAATGAGTCAGATCATAAGATAATGTTCTTGTACACTCAAACATTACACAATAGTACACAGTGATTCACTGCTGGGTTGTTTACAACATTGTAGAAGTGAAGTTTTTTTAGACCCTGAGTGAGATGTTTGCTTATAAAACATGCCTTTTGCACAAACTTGGCAAAACAATCGGAGACAAACTATGATAAAACTAGTCAGGTTCAAGAGTGCTCTACTGCAAATACTTGCATTAGGAAACTGGCTTTCAAAAACACAGATACCATCTTAAGACACCAAAATGCAACATGTGATCTGGAATCTACAGTTCCGGATGTGTTTAACTACGTTTTTCCTGGTAAGTTCTCCACCTCTCTACAATTTTTTACTTCCTTGGAATTTCTCCTTAAAGGGATAGTTCACCCAAAAATGAAAATTCTGTTATCATTTACTCACCCTCAAGTTGTTCCAAATCTGTATACATTTCTTTGTTCTGTTGAACACAAAGGAAGGTATTTTGAAGAAAGTTTGTAACCAGGCTGCTTTGGGGCACCATTGACTTCCATAGTAGGAAAAAAAAAATACTATGGAAGTCAATGGTGCCCCAGAATTGTTCAGTTTCCCATATTCTATAAAATATCTTCCTTTGTGTTGAACAGAACAAAGAAATTTATACAGGTTTGGAACAACCCGAGGGTGAGTAAATGATGACAGGATTTTCATTTTTGGGTGAACTATCCCTTTAAATCAGCAGTTTGCTCTAACCATCAATTTGATTTGGTCCTTACAAACAATTTTCCATGGAAATGCACAGAATGCAAGTTTGACTGGAGAACTTCTTGGGAAATTCTTGGGACCCTGTGGGCCTCTAGAACAATACGTTCCCATGCACTGACATTCTACATCCTGTTGCACAATCCTGTGCTTACACATGGAACATCAGCTGGTGTCCCACCATTCACAAATTTTATGGCATTTGATTTTTTTTATGCACAACAAAAAAGGCCTCTGAATTCAGACACTAATACTAGATGGAGACCAGAGGGAAAATGCAGCTGTAAAAACCAGCTAAACCAAATGCTTGCATAAAACCAATAATGAATCATAGGTGTTCCACCTGAGCTCCCTGGTGAAATATAGCGGAATTCAGCTTCAGCTATCCAGAAGATCCATTATTGTTTGGAAAAAGCTGTTGAAAACACTTTTTTTTTTTTTTTTTTTTAATTATATCCATTGCACCGTCACTAATGCTCAAAATAATTAATTGGTTTGAGTAGGACAAACTTAAATTAAACAAATTAGTTCAGTCAAATTAACTTTTATGAGTATTTAGCACTTTCTTTTTCTTTCAAGTTCACAGAACTGATATATTTTAAGTAAACTGAACTGTTTCATTGTTTTGAGTTTTATGAACTTATTTCTTTTAATTTAGACGAACTTAATTTTAACTGAAACTGGGCTGGGGTTTCTATTTCCCAGCATGCTTTGCCCATGGCACTCGAAAGGAAGAGTAAATGCTAAAATTAAGTGTTATATATAATAATATTGTGCAAGATTAATGTTAAGTGGGAGATTTAGTAGTGATTAATGTTTTGTCTCTGTTAATGTGGGTTTTATAGAGTTACCATCATGGCGACATGGCTTGGTTTGAGAGCAAGTTATGTTTTTTATTGCTGTACTCATTTAGCAAATGCTATACCGTGCTATTGTTATCATGTTAGCAAATTAGCATGTTAGCATTTTCTGAATTAACTTGTTATAGCTAGCTAAGTTTACACTAATAAAAATGTTTACATTGAGGTTACGTGATAATTTTAAGTTAAATGTATGAATTAGTGTACTCAAACATTTCAAGTTAAGAACAATTAAAATGTATGAGTACAAAATAAAAGTCTGCAGTTCTTACTTAAATTTTGAATTTCTTAACTTAAAAATTTTGAGACAACTGATTGCCTCAATGTTTTTGAGTTTTGCCAACTTACTTGGGTTTACAATGTACAAAATCGTTAAAAAAAAAAAAAAAAAAAAAAAAAAAGCAAAGCCGCCCCATATCTAATCTTTCTACATAACACTATCTGTCCGCCCCAGAGGCAGAGGACTCAAGATTTACATAGTTCCACCAAAATGCCCATTACTCATGCTAAGCAGTGTGTAAAATGCTTTGGGCAGTGGCTCGCATTGTAAATGCAATCCATTTGTCCATATCCTCCTCCATCTCATCCTCATGCACACTAACAGGCTGTGACCAACACCGCCCAGCTATATTTCACTGACAAATGAAAAGAGATTCCAGATGATAGACTGTGAAAGAAATGAGAAACACATGAAAAAAAGCTCAGCTGAATTCCAGACGCCACAACTGGACTTTCACAATGACTTTGGTCTGAGAGACTCTGGTATCTCCTACACTTATTTTCAAATGATTTTGCCTAATCTGCTATGAATATATATGGAAAACTTTAGGCACAAAGCCGTACACCTTACAGTATTTCCTTAGATTAATGGTTAAAAGTTTTTTTTGTTGTTGTTTTTTGTTTTTTTCCACTCACAACTAAAAAAATGAATAATACTTTAGACAAGAATAATAAACTTCAGTGTGTGGCCTATAATGCTGATTTATTCTACATAAGGTGGCTGGCCTCCTTGTGGTGTTCCTTCTTGGATCACATGACCAGCCAAGTCTTATTTTGAACTTAAATACTTTATCTGAACTTGATCTAAAGCTAATGGGAATTGTTAGTAATAACATTCATGTTGTAATTACAAATATTGACTGTACAGTGTAGTTTGAATGCATTTTATGTAACATTTTCTGTTATTGAGGAAGACTACATTTCCCATCATGCTCATTATGTGCAGCATGAGAATGATAAAATGCACAGATAGCATTGGTTACACACCAAATTTGCTTCATTTTCTCTTAATTTTGTTTTACTAGTACTAAAAACCACTTGTCGGGAAGTGAAAGTGTGGGAAGTACACAGTTCTTCTTTAACTTTAAAGCCATAGAAAGAGCAAAGAGGTTTCCAGTGACTTGCCCACCATCCAAACATCAGAGCTATAATTAAAGACATGATTGAAGGTAATGAATAAGCGATAACATCCATTTTACAGTAACATTAAACAGGTTGGATTATAGGCAGCCCTTGGGAATCTCCTTTAGTTGATCAGGTTAGAGCAAAAGCGTTAGAGTGGGATTCTCCCGAAGCCGTGTGCTGATGTGGATTGAGCAGCTGCGGTCTGCGTTAAACACATTCCTTTAGCTGCAGGATGAGTCAGTGTGCTAACCAGGACTCTGACTCATCTGCACATGAGTCAACACGATCAGCCCCAGCCAGAGGGCACAGGCGACTGACCCCACCTGCCTAGCTGCCGTCAAAACATCACCACAGGTCTATAGGCTGCCGGTGACATGTCATTTATTTTCTATTGGTCAAAACAAATGTGTACTTTCTGTAGGGGCTGAGCGATACATTGAATATTCATGATTTATTCATGATGATTGCTGATGATTGAGCAGAATTGTGAATATCACAATGCACTTTTTGTTCGCCCATTAAGTTTCCTAAACGCACATTATTAGTGATTTGTTGACACTATTGTTGCAGAAATTATACACTTTAACTTTAATGTTCAGTAAACAGCCATAGAGTTGGTAAGTTTGATTCATTTCCGTGAATCACTTTAAATTGATTGTTTCGGTGAACTATTGATTCCAAATTCTGATTCTAATTTGCATGTTATCAACTCAAAAATGCTCACAGAAGTCCCTGCATATCATTTTTCATTAAAATTGTTTTAGTAAAAATAAACTATAGGTGCTATGTATATATATAAATCGCATATTTGAGGTCTATACAACTACATTCCCGCCTAAAAAAAAAACATTTAAAACTACATTCCGAGACATAATAACAGTAGTATTGGTAAAATTATAGTCCTCCACCACTGACACTCGCTGTGAGAAATGCTGCCAGTATAGATCTGGCAGAAACAAGTGAAGTGATACAAATTGTGAAACAGTTTCCATGTGATTTTATATATATATATATATATATATATATTAGGGCTGTCAACGTTAACGCATTAAAGCATGCGATTAATTCAAAATCCTTAACGCGTTAAAATAATTTAACGCTTATTTAACGCAAAAAAATTACAGAAGCATGTGAAATTGCGTCATAACGTAATTTACGTCACGCATTTAGATGATCTTAAAGTCCATGCTGATTATATCAGAGATGGCAGAGAGAATTATTCATTCGAACTCTCCGTCATATTCTGTCATTGTATCTGAAGAGCGCGAGCCCTCCCACATCGCGCTGTTCCTGTCTGAAGGGAACGTCGAACATCCCACCGCTGTATGGCCAGATGATATGAAAACTATGTTTCTCGGCTGGATAAAGCAAACCAGCTTCTTGCTATGAAAGTTTTGATGGATGAGGACTGCAATCAAAGTAAAGACGATTGCGGTGACGTACAGGAGTCGTACATTAAGTACGCGTGAGTCTGTTATATTGATGGGCAAACAAATCATGTATGAGCGCCCTCTCGATGCACTGATCGCACATTGTATTTATGCACAGACACATTTCAGTACATTCACGTTGTTTTCACACACATTCAGGATGTTTGGATTTGTCCTGTGTATGTTGCTGTTAGGGATGAAACCGTTCGGTTCTTCACCCACGGTTCGTCACGCGCTTGCACCGCGGGTCTTCCCAAATCTGACGACGCATTTATAATAAGGTTTGTTGAAAACAACGTGCAAAACAGATAGACGGATTCGGCTAATGTATGTTTCAGTTGATGGATACACATTCTGGTTTCACAATACGTTACAACTGCGATGATCAAAAGAACATGGACAAAACAGTCACTGTAAACAAATGTGCCGAATGCTCTATGCCCAGTCATTTACACTGTCATCACCCGGGTGTTGATAGCGCGAGAACGCCGGTGAGACCTGAACATCTCACGTTGCTATCTTTGTTTAAACTAAACTCATTTAAATTATGACAATTTAAACATACATCCGTAAGACGCGAAAGAGAACTTGCGCGCTTTGTGGAGTAGCATCTGCCTGCAATACCGGAGGCTGCATTTTCAGGACCGCAGTTCTATGACCCTAGCAATGATTTAGTTGTTTAATTGATTAAGTTTAATTTATATATTGTCCTAACCAACCCCTAGCCCTAAACCTACCCGTTGGTAATGTTATTGATTAAATTTAACTGATATATTGTCCTAACCAGCCCCTAGCCCTAAACCTACCCATTGGTAACCCTGTTTAATTATTTAAACTAGATGGCGCTGTCACAAAAACTAGGGTCCTAGAAATGCAGTCCTGAAGCTGCTGCGGTCCTAAAAGTGCATCCTCCGGTATTGCAGGCAGATAATATTGGCTCTGTGAGGAGATTTGTGTGTGCACTCATCCGAAGCGCGTACATGTTGAGCCGCGTCACAGCGCACAAATACTCTCGCGCAAATTATCTTTCAAGTCTTGCACCTAAACGGACAAATTCACACAAAAATTATGTCAACATGCCCATCTTAGCGAGTATCCTTACAAACATAGTAGGTTATGTCTTAAGAGAAAAACGAGACAGACAGCGCATGTGTATCAGTATCAGTGTACTGGATCTTTGAATTATGTCAAATACAGTTTTGTGAAAATCACACTTCAATCTGATGGTTTACTTTGTTGGATATAGGCAATGATGGCAAAATGGACGTGTTAAACAAGATAAATAATGTATGCTTAATTTCACGATAAGTGTGTGATTAATCGCGATTAAGGGTGCGCGATTAATCGCGATAAAAAAATTTATCTATTGACAGCCCTAATATATATATATATATATATATATATTATCATCCTGCCAACACTTGTCTAAAAGTACATCAGCAGTGATACCTGCCGAAATAAAATAAAAAAATGGGACAACTGTCAACTTCTAGTTTTCTGCAAGTTCTTAACCAAACTAAACTAACTCCCGTGTCATTATGAGATGGTAAATAAGGGTGCTGAGCTCATGGAAAGATGGATTTAGAGCACTAAGGTTAGAGCACATGTTGTCAACATTTTATTCATTAGTTTCTTCATTCAAGTCATTTGGCCAAAGTGGAAACTTTCAAAAGAATATCCAACATAGTGCCTTTGAGTCACAGGTGTGACACTGTATAACACAGTGATAATGGAAACTAAATGAAAGTGGGACGTTTCCTCAAGTGCTGACTTCCTTGCCTGGCACAGAAACTGGTTGCACCTGTTATATGTCATGATTATACATTAGTACATTTGAATTAACAACATTCTTACGCAATGAGAGGCACACCCAAAGTGCTAAACTGGAATGCTGTGGAAGGGTGTGAAGTAAAAGCCAGAAATTAAATAGAAGTAAATCTATTTTTTTAATGAAATATTAACTGAGAAATTTCATATGTTCAAAGCTCTTAAAAAAAAAAAAAAAAAAAAAAAAAAAAAATTTTAAACAGAACTGGACAGGCATGAATCATTGTGCTTTGAGATTACTGTCAAAACTGTCATGCAAGCCCTCCACTGATCGTAAAGGAGATTTTGCCCAACAAAAAACATTATGGGACTTCCCACAGAAAACATAAATCACACTCAGTCATATATGAAGAACATTACGAGCTCTGTATTGAGAAACAACAGTCGGTAGGTTCTCCCTCTAAAATAAGTAAAATAATATAAATACTAAATTAGAATATATCATAAAAACATGCAATATATAAAATAATAATAAGATATGAAATAAAGAATCTGAAAAGTCTTTGATTGTTGATGTACCCTACTAACATTTTTCCCTGCTAAAATAAAACATCTTAAACCAGCCTGAACTAGTTAAGGATGTTAGCTGGCTGGTTTAAACTGCTCTGTTGGGTGGTTTAGAGTGGTTTTAGACACTTTTCAGCTGGTTAGCTTAGCTTAAACCAGCTATAACCAGCTGGGGAGACCAGTTATTAAACAGGCTGAGATCAGCAAACCAGCCTAGACTGGTTTAAACCATTTTTAAGCCATCTGTTTTTGTTTTTGTTTGTTTTTTTTAAGCAGGGTGAAAACCATTGTCATGTTTTAAACAAATTCAGATCAAATCTTGACACTCAAAGGACCCTTTGAAATCTAAGGAAAGCAATTCCTTAGTTTTGTTCATAGGGAATGACTCAGACGTGCGTAAATCACAGATGAAAAAGGGCATTTCCATATGGAGCCATTTAAACATATCCCCACACACACTTATCCACTCGGGAGTGATTCATTTCAGGCCTGACAAGTTACCGAGAGTCCAGCAAAAAAGAAACCCACACTTATGTGTTGACCTGAGGGCCTTCGCTCTCACGAAACTCTGTCACTGAGATGGTGTGGTAATACTGATGGCTTTTAAAGCAGAGTCAGATGAAGGCAGGTTTATGGAGGATTTCCTCAGGTATAAGCACACAGTTCACACACCACCTGCGTCCTGCTCGAGCCGACAAGTCAAGTCCGGCCTTGAGAAAGGGCCTCATTCATGGAGCCAGGGATGTTCTGGTGAAAATTCAAACCACACAGGCCGTTTGAAGTGTGATCCGTTGGACTGCACAGCAGCACTCTTGGGCTTAGCACAGCACGCAACTCCAACGCTAAATCTGACACTTAGCTTAGCGTTTGCACAGGGGTAGGCCGGTGTGCTTTCTCTCAGAGAGATGTATTTGCTCTCCGCCGTCACAGGCAAACAGTCACATGCGTGATTACGCTGTGAATGCGATAAGCTATCGTGTGTTCCTGAGCACACAGAGCAAAGTTTCACTGAAAGTCTAAATGGTTTTGAAAGTCTGCAAGTTTCTAGGTAGACTTTAACAACATGAGTTGAATGAACTGAATGTTTTGCCTTTACATAAGTTTTGTATGGAAACCTGTTTCTCGCTTCAGAGTAAAAAAAAAAAAAAAAAAAAAAAACAGGTACAGTTTAAATTACATTTAATTTACTTAAACTTTAAGAGAGATATAGTCATATTGTGACATATAAAGTCATAATTACCCATTTTTAAGGAATAAAGTTGCAATTATGTGAAATAAGGTTGGACCACTATGAAATATTAAGTAATATTGTTAGAAAAAACACATTTTGAGTCACATTTTGAGATATAAAGTCAAAATACGAGAAATAAAGTCGCAATAATGAGAAATTGTGAGATATTAAGTCAAGAAGCTGCAATTGTAAGATATAAAGTCACAATTCTGAGAAATAAACAACACTGTGAGATATAACATTGTTAGAAATAGTCACATTGTGAGATATAGTCACAATACAATGTAATAAAGTTGCAACTGAGATATACTTACAATACGAGAAATTAAGAAGTTGCAATTATGAAAAAATAAAATAGCAATTGTGAAATATAAAGAAATATATTGTGAAATATAATTGTGAAATATAAAGTCACATTTACAAGAATTAGTCAGTTATAACAATGCAGTTACGTTGTGAGATATAGTCACATTACTAAAAATAAAGCTGCAATTACAAGCAATAAAGTAGCAATTTTGAGATAAGTCAGCAATAAGTAGCAATTGTAAGATAAAAAGTCACAATTACCTTTATTATTGATTGATTGATTGATTGATTGAAGTGTTCACTGAGTTTGTGTTTTTTGCATATAATCACTTTTTTGGGGTCATAGATATCAAATGTATTAGGTTGCTAAGTACAGAGAGAAAATTAGGGAAAACTGCAGACTAGACTCGTTTACGTCCTATCTGTGAAAGAGGAAGATGACAAAACTTTTGGGAAATGAGCCTCCAGGTCTTTCGTAAGAAAGCTTGTTCAGCTCATCAAATTGTCACTTCTCTGTGATAGATTTCTGCAAGCTTATGTAAAATTGCTTTTACTGCTAAGATTGCTCAACATGAAACGCAAACAAAGAAAGTGTGGTTGGATACACTGGTTCACAAACATTTTTAGAAAACAACCAAAGCTCAAGAAATGTCCTGGCATAAGTATGATTACACTCCGAAAAGCAAGCAGCAGCCAGTTGGAGTGATTTTTCATGTCCTAATTCTCTAACTTACTGCTATTGTGTGCTCAAAAATGCCCAGTAATAAAATAAATCCTTTGGCTCTACACTTAATCATTAAGACAAATGCCAAAACAAAGAACTGCACGAGTACATGATTTGAGTACAAAAAAATGCCCTTACAGTACACTATTGAGGCTAATAATGCAAGTTATAATCAGTATAAAATTATGCTCACATTTAAACTTTTAAACTGTAGATTTCACCAGTACCTGAGTGAAAACTGCATGGAATCATGTTCAAGCACGTTTAACATCTGGGCACATAATAGTTAGGTATGTTTCCTTCATTAGGTGCATACTTTTCCTTTAAAGGAGTTGGCTGGAAGGGTCGCTGTGTTATCAGAGAGTGGGGAATGTTGACAGGCAGGATGGTGCAGAGATAACACTCGCACATCCCTGAGAGCAAGAGGCCATGAGTGACGCACACGAGACTCTCACGCTTACTGTTTTCCTCCCTTATCCCAATCCATATCTTCATTATCCATTGCTTTTTTACTTTCAGGGTACTTTCTGTTGGCTTTATCATCTCTTCAAATATGAATATTGTAAACCACAGAGTAGTTTGCTAATTTTTTTTTTTTTTTTTTTTTTCCAATCTGACCATCAATAATCTTTACCCCGTGACCCCTGAGGGATAGGAGTAGGTTTGACTTAATTTATGGATTTATGGATGTTTTGACATTATCACTGGAATCTCTCTGCAAGTTTTACAACATTTGGGTTTTTCTTCTGCTCTAAATTCCTAAAGCCAGACTGAGAAAAATTTTGTGATTGCAGAATAGGCTAGACTTCAGTATACATCCACTTCTTACGCCCTTTTATTCATGTTTAAAACAGGAAGTCTTCTGAGGCCATTAGCTTTGTTTCTATTGTGAGTTGGATCCCTCATATAAATGTTGCTGCATCCCAGTTCGCCTACTTAAAAAAGTACATACTTTTGAGTGTGTAGCAGAATATTAGACAACCTTTGGGACATACTACTATGTCATAACTGTCTTTAACAGACAGCTCTGTCGCTCAGTTACGTGCATCCTGTCACCGTTTACTCATCAAGTTCACAATGCTGTTGCAGATGAAATATAATGTGGATAACATTGAATAAATATATTTTCGTCAGGTTACATACAGATTATTAATCACTCAAACCCCTTTATCTAAACCTCTCTAGTTAACCATCGGTCTTGTACATCCACCATGTTTGTACTTTTAACACGTTTTATTCGTGTTTGTAGTTCTAATCGAATCTTTGTCCAACGCGTAATGGGTTGTGGACAATATTAGCCATTAAAGTATGCATGGATCCGCACTTCGGATTCCGGAACCAGAAAAAGTAGACCGTCCGGGTATCTTTGGAATACTCATTTCAACATACTACGATTTGAGACTTCAATGGGACTTCAATCCTCATTCTTCAATGGGGATTGCTGCAAAAATCACTCTGAGGGACACATGCTTACAAAGTGTGGGTATTCGCACACTAATGCTTCAAAAAGACCAATAATTATACACCAAGAAATAAAGCACCTTCCTAGCGTGAGCATTACAAACAACCCTTTTCTTCCATTAAGAACTGTTCTGTGTGGGTTTTATACAATAAACCTCAATAAAATGTTTGTGGTTGTACGACTTCCAACTTCGAGAGCAAAAGAAGTAAAAGA
This sequence comes from Mylopharyngodon piceus, assembly GCA_039654765.1. Classification (NCBI taxonomy): domain Eukaryota; kingdom Metazoa; phylum Chordata; class Actinopteri; order Cypriniformes; family Xenocyprididae; genus Mylopharyngodon; species Mylopharyngodon piceus. The sequence continues at coordinate 7,367,010 of CM077447.1, forward strand.
GAGGGCTGACAGATGGAGCACTACTGCTGGTTAAATGTAGGACCTCACTCTAGAATGAGAGATTCTGCACCCAGTCTTGAGGACCATACCGCGCTCGTCTGTGAGCTCTGGGCCCAAATATTCCCACAGAAGAGATGCAATATGGCCACAACAACTTTATAATGAGCTACTGTGAATTTAGTAGTGATTCATAATAAAATGACTTATATATTAACGGTCTTAACCAAGGGTTTCATTGAGATAGGCTAACTGAACTATGAAATCCACAGATTTTTTTATGCTACACTTTAGAATACTTTTTAAAAAGAGAGTATTTATTATGGAAATAATATAATAATATACGTAAGCGCAAACTGAATTTAATATTTTGGACACTTAATTGCATGTAAATTGCAATTAAGTTAAAATGTTTTATAGTTTAATTTTAAATTAAATGCAATTAGCTTAACTTTAGAGTGCTTTTTTGGCTCACTTAAGTAGGATTTATGTACATCTTTATATGTAATTTGATCATTACTTCTATTGTCTTTGAAATATGACTACTGAAATAAGTGTACTGCCGAATGCACTGACAAATATTTATGGTAAACTTCAATGACATTTCTATTTAAACTTGTATGTCATGTATTTAAATTTGTATTAATATTTGCAATTTAGAACATTTAAAATATATTAAATGTAATATTGAACTGTATACTACAGTTAGAATTATAATCAAATACTTTGCATGTGCTTTAGTTTGTTGGCTGACACATCAAAATAAGTGCACTTTAAAGCACGATAACATTAAAACAATGATTTAAAGTGTACTTTAAAGTAAAACTTTTAATTTGGCATGATTACAAAGTGCACTTATTTAAAGTGTACTTAAGTGTGTAGTAGGCATGAAAGTTTACTATCTTTAAGTACACTTAAGTGGTCTTTTATTTCATTAACATTATATTCTCTGCAAGTACAGATTTTGAAAAATATGCATTTCAGATTTGAAGTATACTAAAATTGCACATTAAACACTTCTTTTTTTTTTTTTTACAGGAGTGAGTAACGTATTTCAGTTCATTACATCCTTTTTTTAGTGGTGAATAGTCATCATCATATGATCCTGAATGGGTTTCTACATGCATATTTTCATCAGAATTTTTTCATAACCTACTATTGCGGGAACGTGAAAGCTGTAAAATATAAGTGTGTCAGTGCCAAACTGGGCTCTGCAAAACATGTCCAGAACAGCAGGAAATCACTGGTTCATTTGTTTTGGTTTGGACTGCAATAAAGTTGCTCAAATGGCAGATGGTGGGCTTAGTTGTTCATGTAGAGGATCTGAAAGAGGTGAGAGATTTCAATCAGAAGACTCATAGTAGTGCAACTGTACTAGCCGACTATGATTGCTCTGGGAGTGTGTTTGTGTGTGTAAACACATGGACTGCATAAACAGAGTTATTGCACAGAGAGAAGGGTGGTATTTGGTGGATAAGGCTGAGTTTGTTCCTCAGTGAATATTTCACACTGTGGAAATGTGTTTCAGAGGGATGTGTAAAATCTAAAGACCTTAAGTGAAAACAGAGCAGAGGAGAGAAGTGCAAACACATGAACTTTACAGTAGCTAAGTTATCCTTTAACTTGCTATGTTTCCACTGACATATTATAGTGGTTTGAAAACTGACAGAAAGCTTTACTACATTTCCTTATGGGACATAGCTGTCACATATATCACAGGCAGGAAAAAAGCATAATGGATAATGTTCAGTCAGCCAGTAATTTTCACAAATGAAACATAATATAATATAATATAATATAATATAATATAATAATGCTTTATACAATGCTTTATAACATCATATATCAACATAGTGCAAAATGATATTCAAATTATGTGTAGAAGTCGTTGCTTTGTTATGAGAAAGAATGTCCGGAAAAATGAATTTCATTGATGTCATTCGGAGTAACCAATATAAAGGGACCATTTCGGATCAAGTCATGCAGTCAATATCATGTAACAGGATGTGACATCATTTAGACACCTGCAAAAGACCACATGGTCATGAAGCAAAGTAACTAACTCTCTCTGAATTATTTGAAAAATTCATGTTTTCACTTGCTCATACGCATGTCCCAAAACATCAGGTCATTTGGTACAACCGCTATAAAACATGGAAAATGTTGTAATATTTTAAAATATCCTTTTTAACATGTCCTTTTGCTTGCTAGCTAGCTAGATATCAGCCTGTTAGCATTGTTTGAAAATATCATCATTCGGTATAACCAAGAGTGTCGTTTGGTAAAACCGAAATTTTGGTTAAACCGAATGACTTTTTTGGTTAAACCGAATGACTTTTTTGGTGACAAATTTTGTCCATCTTGTAAAAAATGACAAAAACAGTGTTAATTGATTATAAAAACCACATAATCTCATTGTTAACACTTAATAAAGCTTCAAAATTAATTATACCTCCATTATGTTTTTTATACTTTTAAAAACCTTATTCATCAATGACCCACACACATATTATGTAAACACAAACTTTTATGTTAGAAGCGATTAATCACAATTAATCGATTTGACAGCACTATATATTATATTATATTATATTATAATATCTTTATCACGTGAGAAGAAAGAGTAGAGTGAAATGAAAAAGGAATGGGGAAATTTGTTAGAAATATTTGACTGCTGTATTCTGCAACTGACCGATCTGAATCAAGTATCCCATGAGCCATGTAATTAATAAAATAATACAAATATACTATTTGTGTGCATAAATGTATTTTTCTTATGTGCTTTATAACAAATTTTGTCCTGGTGGTGTAATGCAAGGGTTAATCAAAAAAGGAAATGCACCAGGTGTACATTTGGGGACATGATTAATTATGCCGTGTATTCTAAATATAAACTTCCCCCTTGAATAATACACTCAGCATTTTCCCATATGAAAGTAAAAGTGGAATAAGAGATCAGTTCAACTCATAAAATTAACTAAAACTAAATAAATACCAGACAAGGAATAATTTGTCAATAGAGGGAATAACGCTAATAAATTTGCTCAGCTGACCCAGTTTTGACTAATCATTTGTTCTGATTGCAGAACAAGAAAGTAAGGTACTTTCCCATAGAAGCTATCTAAATATGAGCTTTGACCCATAGACACTGCCCTGGTCCTGATGAGTCATAATATACAGAAAGAAAACTAAAGACGTCACTGTAGAAGTGCAAATGAATCTAGACAGAAGCACCAAACATTTACGTGTTACTAATGTTCTGATTTAAACATTAGTAAGACTTAAACAACCCCTTATGTTCTGACAAGGCAGTATGTCTCATTTTGCTTCAGGAAGCCAATATAACTTACATTTCTGACATTACATGCCAAAAAATTTAGCAATGTATATTAAATTAGGCTTTATATATATAACCACACACACACTAGTTGGTTTTGAAAATAATGATCCGAACTGGATGTGGTGCTAATTTAGGACGAATTAAAGAAATGTGTAATAGCTCCATTTAGGAAATCCCCTCACATTGGTAAAGGTGACATACCATTGCTCACAAGAAAGAAAAGCTCAAACCATCTGTGCAATCGTCTATATGTTTGTTTGAATACATGCCGGGGCGAGCATGTGAGCATGAGCAAGCAAAGCAAACCGCTGATGGTTGATGAGGGAGAGTTTCCGTACTTGTGGGAATGCTGCCAATGAGGAAAACAGAGAGCCAAGATCCCTAAAGAAATGTGTCTGATGACACAAGTGAGAATTTCCATGTCTCATGCACCATTTTTAACATCCATGCCCAGCCAAATTGGACAAAGTCATGGAGAGAGGCAGCTATTTTTAAGTGAACATGAGATGGCTTGCCTGTTTTAGTCAGTGCAGCAACTACAGATGTAGTTGCCCATGCAACAAAAGAAAATCAGGCTACATGACTGAAGGCAACATTTGCTAAAATTTCCAGAGGAATCAGCAATTAATGTGCACAACTGAAGTGACTCACATTTGTGCTTCTCTGGAATTATGCGATTCATTTAGTCATCTAAAATTTTATTTTGTTTATTTTTTTATTATACTGTAGAGTGTATAATATATGTATATACATATATAATCCTCCAAACAAAAATTCCAATATATTTTTTTTATAATAAATGTTTGTTAAAAAAAAAAGTGAAAAACACTAGCATACATTCAGATAAGGTTAAAAAAAATCTATAATTCTATTTATAAATAGTGTAAATTTCACAGTGTCAGAATAAAATTTTCCAAAACAATGTGTCGATATCTTTTACATTTTGTTTATATGCTGATTAATGGCAACTTCCCACTGTGACAACTTACCCCATATATTGTAACAACATTCTTTGCTTTTGGGGCATGTTGTCACAAAAGTTCAATGAACAGTATCTTTTGTTTTCTGGCCAATAGTGGTGGAAATGCTTAATATCAAGATTTGTGCATATACAGAAATAGATAAAATAAATAAAATAAATAAATTCTATTTATTTTTTATTTAAAAAATAAATAAAATAAAAAAGCATTCACTACAGTAAAACATGTGATGTCTAGTCCCACCCTCCCATATTTAATCTAATTTAGCCTACCCCTAATGTTTTTTCCCCCCTTTTCAATACAGATGATGTATTTTTCAGTTCTCATAATGGCCACCAGTGGCTGAACTGAAGCTTTCATAACATGAGTCAGACTGATACCACAAAAATAAAACCAGGATGGACTGTCACACACTGCTGTGATAGACACTTTTGTTGTTGATTAAACAGACCAAACCGTATAAAATTAAATTCATAAAATCTTGAAACTATATGGCATAAAATACAGTCAGCTAGGGTGATCTTTTAAAAAAGGGCTTATTTTGTGATATGATTTTTTTCCAGCTTATTATGCAGCTACTTAACAGACAGACAGACAGATAGATAGATAGATAGATAGATAGATAGATAGATAGATAGATAGATAGATAGATAAGTGAGTTACAATGTTGCCATTTTTCAGAAACATTTTTATCACTGAATGTTGTCATTTTACGAGTCAAGTATTCAAGAAAGCCATGAAAATGAGCTAACTTAATATTATTTAAATGTAAAGTGCTCTTGGTTATTTCAAACTTAGGGCCTATATAAATTTTATTTTCTCTCACAGTGACAAGAAAAACATGCTGAAAAAACATAAACAGTATCGTTCTCAACCAAGCGGTGTTCTATAGGCCATGGGAAACTGTCTGTCGGGGCAGTTATCGCGACAGGTTACAGTAAATTAATCACACTACTCTCTTGTTTTGCCTGTCGGTGAAACTGAAACATTTTTGCCAGTGGCTAAAAATACTCAAGCTGTGCTTTACGAGGCAACGCCGACAATCGGTGAGAGCAGCGTACGGGAATATCGCCCCGCCCACTATTTCATGGGTATAAAAAGGCCTTGAAAACAGCACAACGCTACCAGCCCTCTGACAGCAACTTCTGACAGCATCATTCCTTTACAACAACACTTAACTATGTCCGATACACTTGGCGAAAGTCTCATACGGGTAAGTTAAATTGAGTTTACGTGTGTTTTGTTTATCTTTGGGGACAGTGGCAGAACTGCCAAGTGTGTTTTATCCTCCTAATTCATGTTGTTATTATTTTACAGAATCTCATCAACCTGAGTTTAGATGAGTCGTTTCCACAGCTATCCCGCCCGTTCGCATCGAAGAGCATCAGTTCCGAGCGGCTCAACGACGACGTCTGGCCGGCGGACGCCTGGAACGACAGAGCGCCCAGTAAACCACAGTTCAAAGCAGACCGATCCATGAGTCTGACCGACACCTTTAACAGAATGAAGCCCCACGACGTCCCCCCACCGCCCGGATTTCCTCCCCTGGCAACCCTGCCTTCGAACCGGTACAAGACCGAGCTGTGCAGAAGCTTTCAGGAGCACGGCAGCTGCAAATACGGCACCAAATGTCAGTTCGCCCATGGCGAGAGCGAGCTGCGAGGTCTTTACCGCCACCCCAAATACAAAACTCAAGCCTGTCGCACTTTCTACCAGTTTGGATACTGTCCATACGGAAGCCGCTGTCACTTCATCCACGAGGAGAAAAGCTCTTTGCTCGGGCTTGACCAGAACCCGCGTCAACTGCGCCAAAGCGTCAGCTTCGCCGGTTTCACTCGCAGCAACTCTCCCCCGACTTTATACGAGCCCCTGAGCTTCACCCGCGCGCCCTCGGTCTCGCCTCCTCCAGCCGATATCTTGTCCCCCGTCTTCAGCGACTCTTCCCGCGACATGTTCCCCTTCAGCCGTCACAGTAGTGGAGATATCCACAACAACGCGCCCTTCACACCAGAGACTCGGTCACGATGTGTCTGCGGACACGGAAATAACTTCCAGGGTTCCAGCAACGAGCTATACATGAAGGAAGACCGAAACAAAGCCAACCTGCAGCGCTTTTCCTCAGAAGACTCGCTGTCAGACCGCGAAAGTTACAGCAGCACCGGTAGCTCGAGCGGCTCCGAGTCTCCCACCTTCGACGCCTCGAGCGGGAAGCGCCTCTCTGTTTTCGCGCGGATGTCTGTGTCTGACTAAGGACTTTACCGCGATTCCTTCCCAATCATTCAATCAGTCAAAAATAATGTGCAACGAGTCTTAATACTGTTAATTTATTATTATTGTTATTATTATTATATACTTGCTAAAGGAGATTATTTTGATACCAAGCTGCCCTCCAAAGCCTAAGTAGCCCAGGCATTGTTTTTATAATGGTGTATTATTATTGTCTGTGATATTGTCTTCCATTTGCTTTTGCTTTTCTTGCTTTTCAACGTTGTTTAGCAGTAAGCATTGCAGACAAGTGCCTTAAAATATCATAACCTATGCTAGTGGCATAAGCAGAGCTTGTGCCAAATATATATATTTAATTATGTATGTGTATATATCATATATCCAGTGTGTGAATTAGGGGGATTGGCTTTTTAAAAGAATTTCGGACATTTTTGAGAGGGGTCTGATCCCCCAAGTAATTTGCACCCTGTATATCAACCAACAATGTGACAAACTTGAGAAAAAATGACCATACATTCACTCACAAAGAATGCACTTTACAAATCTATACTGGGAGAATGTTTCCATGTAGCATTTTAACCAAAGCATTATGATGTTAGGTACCTGTTTTGTACAAGAAGTCTAAGAAACAAACCTAAAAAAAACAACAACAATATATTTATATTGGACAAGAGCTGTCAAGTTAATGTTTGACAACCCTGGTTGGGTCCTTACTCAAGGAAACTTGTCTTTTATCAGGGACTGTAACATTACAGTATTTCTGTAGAGTAGTTTGCTTCATTTGCGATGTTTTTGTAATTGTATAGACCTAACTAATATATTTATTAAGTATTTATTGAAGTTATAGCAATGTATTTTTTACTTATTTATCAACGTGTCATGGCCTTTGAAAGAAATTCAAGAAGCATTGACACAAAACGATGGAAACGATTTCAATTGACCAAAATAATGTAATAAATGCAAATTGTGAAAAACAATTGTATTGTATTGAACTTCATGTCAGTTGCACCATACCACAAAATCACATACCTGCAAAGTGTCCCTCACAGCTGCTTACATTTCAAAATCAGTTCATCATTTTCCTAAGAAAAATGCTGTTTTGTAAATACTAGGAGTAGGATTAAGATCATATTTGGCATAAACAGAGGTATTTCACACAACAACACCCATCTGACCTGCATCTCCCAGACAACTATGCATATCACAAAACAATGTCTGAAGCAATTGATAGCTGTCTTTAGAGATTAAAATCTGTCCTGTGTCGTAAATGAGGCCGTCAGCTTCTAGATCTGTGAGTTGGCCAGTTTAATGGAGTGCAGTAAGATCTTATCACAGGCCTATGACATTGTCATGCATTACATAAGCCTACGCATTGCTCCTTCTTACGTTGAATGTTACTAAAGAATTAGGAACCCATACTTTTGAACTGTTTGCTACATTTGTGCTACTTAACCTCACGTTACTCAACCTTTCCTTTTAACACTTGATGTTTGTTTAACTAACCACAGCCTCACTATCATGTTCATAAATGTAAACATATTACAAGACATCCCAATATGCAAACATCAGTTTATTGTGAAACCAGAATCAAAATCATTTGCATAGTGCTTTTGGTACATATTGTTTCGGAGCAGGTTTACAAAGTATAACATCATACAACAACCCACCCACCTTTCCCCAACTATAAACTATGACTTTTTATGTAGAAGATACAAGAAGATGTATCAAATGGAGTTGTTCATATAATGCAAGTCAATGGGGTCCATATTGAGGGAGAGTAAATGATGACAGATTTTTTTTGTTTGTTTGTTTTTTGGTGTGTAAAACCAGGCCCATTTTAATTCGAATTTAGAAGATATAAGCATTCAAAACTTACAGTCTCTCGTTGATCCACCAAATATGGATCAGCGGTTTTGATGACATCACTCTGCACTTCAGCTTCTTATCAGATTTTCTGTCCAATCAAACGCTCTCTAAAATCTGAAGTAGACGCTGAAGCTGTGGCTAAAATTCAGTGTTGCGATTTTCCTGCGGAATTGGGCTACTTTAACACTGTTGCCACGGGTTGTTTTTTATGTCCGCGGGTTGAAGTGACCCCGAATAACATGATATTTAGCCCCTGGAATGTGAATTTTACCAGGGGGGGTAAAATCCAAAAGCGGATTTTACCCCCCCAACCCCGGAACGCGATTTTTACCGGGGGACCCCCCGTGAAACGTGATTGTTTTGGGGCTAGTTTTGAGTAGCAATCGGGCAGGTTTTGTTGTGAAAACCTGGCAACCCTGCTAAAATTGGTCACTTGTTCACACATTTACTTTCTACATGGTCAATGGCACATAGTGCACTATATAGGGGATAGGGAACAATTCAGACAGTGTACAAATGCTTTCCATTGGGGCGTTTGGTTTCACGCTAGTGTCACGCAAACAATCGCAGCGCACACACAGTCTACTCCGGTCCAGAGACACGAGAGCACAGAGCGTATCATATGCGCGAGTCGGCACAGACCACAAAACATATCGGACCCATATGAATTCTGCACAGAATGCTATTTTAAAGCAATATGGAGGAGATTAGGAGGAGAAACGGTTAGAGATTAGGAGGAAACTGAGGCTTTACCAAGCTCAACGGCTCTGGCTGAGCTGCTATATAAACAAAACACCATTGGAGAGGAGCTGTTCAATATGTCCTGCCCTGTCTTCCTGTTTCAGTAGAAGTTAAGTTTAAACCATTTAAAAATAAATAAATATGCAAACAATGAAAAAAAAAAACTGTCCCTATAAAACTCATTTCATTTCAAGACATAGTATACAGGCTAATTTATTCTCTGTAGTATTTATATTGTTACAGGACATATTAAATCTACTGCGTGAGTTGACCTTTCATATGTACCAAACATACATATAGTGAAAGAGTGTGATCCATCTGAGCTAAAACTAGAATGAGATCTTCTCCTCCTCACACTTCTCAACATATCTATCCTCTGATAAGGTTAAATATATATATATAACGACTACTATAACTCAAAATAAACATAACGGTGTCATGTGTGGGAAGATGGCACTTTAAAATATCACATGTCACACTTTGGCCCTAAATGAGGAAGTGTGGGCCCTGCCAAATGCCACAGGAAAATCTGATCAAATTGACAAAAAAAAAAAAAATTCTCTGTCATTCCACCCAAGTCTCTAGATTGGTGGGTAAGTTACTAAACGGTTAATATTTGTGGCGTAAAAGCCATTGTCACATTTTAGAGTTAAATGAACTTTATAGTCTATTACGCTACTCTCGTCTTCTAAGCCAGAACACACACAGGATGTGTAACCATAACAACAGTGGCAGTCCAGTAAAAGCAAATAACCAGACGAACACACAAATGGCCTGTCTTCTCCTTCTCTCTTCTTTTCAATGTGCTTTAGGACGCTATTGGTGCGCTTGACACAGCAAACAGTGGCAGCTGTTGTACCACACAGTAAAGCCAGGCCTGAAAATTGCAATAACAGTGAGTAGCTTGTGATTACCTCACTGTTTACTAATGCTTCTGTACTTTGACAGCTCTCCCTGGGTAAAAAAGAAGCTTATTTAACCAGCTCAGAATATACACCCTGCTAATTTTAAAAAGGGTGTTTCATAAAAAGTCACATCTGATCAACAGGTTTGCTTTGTAATCGTTTTTAGTCATCTGTGACTAACTTCTCAAAGGTAAAAGCACAGATCTAAATGCTTACCTTTGATTATAAAATGAAATGAATACATTGTCTAGCTTTTTCAGCTCCTCTAGACTTGTCACTGTTAAAGAATATAAAGAAAACACAGTTCTCCAAATAGAGTCAGCAGTTTCGATGAGGAAGTAGACAAAAGGCCACGCATTAAATAGCTTCTCAAACGCCCTTTGTCACTTACACCAACAATTATATATTTGGTGTTATTATCACACTTTTATACGTTTGAAATGATACAGTTCATATCCATCTTTTTAGGTGTTTTCTTTGAACAAACCACTTTAAAGCATCGAGTGGGACACGTATACCCCCCAAAATTCAGATTAATGGTTAACCAACCTGAGTTTCCAATGGTTGATTTGGAGATTATTACACATGGGCACCCTGAATCCTGAATATGGTAACATTTAGATGAAAAGAAACCAAATAAGATCCATACTGAGAATATAAAACAATGAAATTAACATTTAATTAAACAGCAAAAGACAGAAGAGAAATGAGGAAGTCTCATGGGCAGAAACAACAAAAGAAGGAAGTAGCGAGCAACAAACAGTTACCATGGAGTTAATAAAACAAACCTAAAGTCATAATGTTTTGTTAGTTTCCTCTTACTTTTGGTCTAAAATGTGACTGATGTGATGTGAAATTCATAATTTAACTCTTGGACTATAAATGCGTAAGCCATTGTTCAAAACAAAACCTATGATTGAATTTGTTTCTGGTAAGTTACCCGTCCTCCCCATTATATCAATGTTTAACAGACCATAGTGTTTTATAAAGTACTCTAACCTTTCACCTGTTTCAAGACACACTACAATGCACTGTGTTAGTAACCGCCTGGATCGTAGATGTCTAATGTTTAACCTGCTTGTTGCAATACGCTTGTGTTCAATGAATAAATAATGAATAGAAACGTCAAAGAAAAGTGAACACAGAATTCTGTTAATGTTCCATCGGTTAGATTTTATAAGCTAACCTTATCAAATTACCCTGAAAATGGCCAAATGCAAGAGATCGAGAACAACAGTGGCCTTAAAGGAATATTCCAGTCTGGGTTCAACATAAAAATGAAGCTCAGTCAACAGCATTTGTGGCATAATATTGATTACCACAAAAAAAGGCATGAGGCACTTATACTAAGGAAGTAAAAAGGGGCTCCCTTTTTGAAAAGTTTAAAGCTCATAATTTTACAAGCACTTTAAAATCTGTTAGAATTTGCGTATTATTAGAGCTGTAAAGTTGCTTTCCTAATTTTTATGGTTGTTTTAGGGTTTACAGTGTTGCATTGTCATGTTATGAAGTTGTAAAATTGTATATAACTTCACAGAAAAGGTTAGTAAGTGATTTTTTCACACTAAAATCATGTTAAAGGGTTAGTTCACTTTCAAATGAAAATTACCCTGAGCTGTACTCACCCTCAAGCCATCCTAGGTGTATATGACTTTCTTCTTTCTGATGAACACAATCTGAGATATGTTAATAAATATCCTGACGCATCCAAACTTTATAATGGCAGTGAGTGATAACAACGAGTATGAGCTGAAGAAAGTGCTTCCATCCACATCCATCCATCATAAACGCATTTCACACGGCTCCGGGGGGGTTAATAAAGTCCTTCTGAAGCGAAGCGATGCATTTTGTGTAAAAAAAAAAATATTAATATTTAACAAATTATGAAGTAAAATATCTAGCTTCCGCCAGACTGCCTTCCGTATTCTACTTACAAAGAAAGTGTAAAACTCTCGCAGTTCAAAAAGCTTACGCTACGTCCTACACCTTCCCTATTCAACTTACGGAAAAAGCTTAACTGATGCAACGCCAGTTTACACTTTCTTCGTAAGTTGAATATGGAAGGCGGTCTGGCAGAAGCTAGATATTTTACTTCATAACTTGTTAAATCAGGTTTTTTTTACACCAATTTTTTTACACAAATGCATCGCTTCGGAAGGAGGACTTTATTAACCCCCGTGTGAAGTATGTTTATGATGGATGGATGTGGATGGAGGCACTTTCTTCTGCTCATACTCATTGATCCCGCTCACTTCCATTATAAAGCTCGGATGTGTCAGGATATTTATTAATATACCTCAGATTGTGTTCATCAGAAAGAAGAAAGTCATACATGTAGGATGGCTTGAGGGTGAGTAAAGCTTATTTTTCATTTGAAAGTGAACTAATCCTTCAAAACTAGTGCTGTCGAAACAAATAAACGTGATTAATCGCATCTAACATAAATGTTTGTAAGTATGTGTGTGTGTGTGTGTGTGTGTGTGTGTGTATATATTATATTTACAGACTTTTATGTTAGATGCGATTAATCACGATTAATCGATTTAACAGCAATAGTTAACACACATATAGCTTGTGTCTTGTGGTTATACTGTTGAAACAATGAGTATTTTAACATTTACGGATTCACTTTCATTGTAACTCAGGCTGTTGCTAAAGAGTAATAAACATTATGCCACAAGTACAGTCTAATAAACTTGACTTGAACCCAGAATATTCCTTTAAGATAAGCAATCAGGTTGTATGTGATATAATAGAGAATGAGAGGGGTTTCACATTATCCACGTGATTTCAGCTTTTCAAGGTGTGCTGTAAAGTCTCAGCTGGGGCAAGGTTAAGATTGTGGAAATTGCTTTTCTGCTTCAAGTAGCATAAAGGGAATTGCACAACTCGGCTCGGTGCAGACGTGCACAGCGTCATGGAAACGCATCTGGCTTTTATTCTGCCTGTGCTAGTTGCTGTCTAAGCCTGTCAAGGATTTGCCTGCCAAGAACAATACGAGGTCAGATCCCAAGCAATGAGTGTGGAAGGAACACATGTGGCCGAAAATATGGGAGCCGAGTGAGAGATTGCTTAAATCACAGTCGGTCACTGCCAAATGTCTTGCATCTGTGGTAAAGTATTCTCGCTGCTGACTGGAGGGAGTGTTTCCATTTCGAACGTTACAATCCTATGAAAACTTCCTGTAAAACACACCTATTTTAGGAAAACTGAATTAAGCACTTGAGTTGTTTCAAATGGGATATTATATGGCATTCAGAGTATCCCGTTTGTATTTTACCTTACTCACAGTTGTGACCCTTATATGCGAAAATATCTGTAAGCCTTCTCGTAATAATACCACGCCTTGATATGGCCAGAGGGTCAAAGTAAAAGTTAGTATTAAGAGTGGGTTTTTCCCTCATCTCTCCCTTCACTGTCTGTGCTTTTGCGTCACAACCAAGCAGGACCTCTCCTCCCTAGGGCTGCTGGGACGAGCACTGCTGGAGTAAGGAATGTACCAAAGAGAGCATGTCTATAAAAGGAAGGCACTTCCACCGCTCAGTGTTGACGTCAGTCGGCAACTATTTCCCCCTTTTCCTTCGCTCTGCTTTCGGCCTGAAATCAAGGCCGTATGGAGCGTCTTCGCTTCTGCTTCCTGTTCCTTTTTTTCTTTTTTTGCAAAAATATATTTGGACCTATGCTTAAATATGTCATAATACTTATCTAAACTGATACAATACGAAAGCAATGTTACAAATTATTATTGAACCACAAAGTTCAGAAAACCTTGACCTAATTTGTTTTAACAGGTTATTTAATCTGTAAATCTGTTTTTGTTTTTTTTATCAGTTAATGGAAGATGAGTGTTGATGAGTGTTGACCAGCATTTTTTTCTTTTCTTTTTTTTTTTGTTTTGTTTTTTTTCTTTTGCAAAAATATATTTGGACCACAGAAATGATTTATAAATTATAGTGGTGTCTAGATACATTTTTTCAGTATATTTGTCTATTTTATTATAATCAATAGTGATGGTGATAATAACTGTCTTTTTTATTATTGTTATTAATGTTAATTATGTATATTATCTATGTATAAAACACTTTTTTATACCAAAATAATAAGTACAAAAGGCAATCTCTATATAAAACAATCAATTTTATAATTACTATATATTATACAATTATATATATATATATATATATATATATATATATATATATAATTACTATATATTAGGTAACACTTTATAATAACTGCACACTATGAAGCATTAGTTAAGCATTAGTAAATAGTCAATTCATAATATATAAAGCATTAATAGACATTAGTAAGCAGTTTATAAATACAGCTATAAATGCTTTGTTCTTGATTTATAAGCATATCTATAATGTGTCTAATAATTGTATTTTCATACTTTATTAATGATCAATTTATCATTTCTAAATTAAGTATTACATTATTTACAAACCAGTTATTTAGGAGTTGTCAGTGGTTCATTATAATCATTTAGAATGTGTAAGTAAATGATTAATAAACTATTTAAACATACATTTATACATCTTATCATTTAGACATATAGTAATAGTTACTCAGTGTGTTAATAAATGCTTTATTAACACATATTTCTACTGTAATTCATGATTAATTCAGGTAGTTATAAAACATTTAGAAGTGGTCAGTTAACTATTTTTGTGAGCTCATCTAAAGTAAGGACTATTTATGCCTTGTAAAGCTTTTATAAAGGAGATTTAAAGGCTCAGTTATCTTCTGCACTGCTGTTCTGTAATGTTTTAAAGTTAGTACTGAGGTAGTTTTGACACTGTGAAATATTTTATTATATTATTATTTTTTATAAAAAAAAATTTACAATTATTTGTTGTATTGTGGCACTCATGTAATCCAGTGTTGGCACTGGTAAATTTTTATTTAGCAATGTTTACACTTTACAGAAATTTATTTTTTATATCAGATTATTTTTATATCAGATCAAAGGCTTAGTTTCAGTTTACTGCACAGTTATTTTTTTCTGGAGGTGTACAGGAATTTTTATTTTCTGAGATTTGTTTTTAATTTTTATTATGTAGAAGAGTGTTGTGAGAAAAAGATCAAGTGAGCGAGTTTATTACCTGCATTCAGATTTAGCATTTTCCTTCAGGTCAGTCCTTTGTTCATAATAAAAAATCTGTTTAAATGTCCGATGTATTATCCTGTCCTTTTAACAGTTAAGGGGTTTTCCCGTGACTGACAGCGCTAGTCAAAGCATTTGTTAGTTGTTTCTTGATCCGTGTTCACAACAATTCAGTCTTTTCAATGTAAAAGTCTTCGTTACTGACTGACAACCTCATAAAGACAGTCTTTGCTGCCATCTAATGGCATAATAATGTAACTTCTGTTGCTGTTCACGGTCAGGGACTATTTTTTATGGCGGAAGGAAGGCTTTAGTGAAAGTTTACTTCATGAAAGTTGCACTGATACATATTTTTGGCTTTAATATTTGTATTGTGTGGTAACTGTTTTATAAAAGCAATAAGGTACTCGAGGCTAGTGCTGTATCGTGAATAAGTCACGACTGAAGGGCGTTGTTAGGCACGTTGGCCTCGAGTACCTTATTGCTTACATATATATATATATATATATATATATATATATATATATATATATTATTTATATACAGTATACAAAATATTGAACAAAAATGTAATCTCTTTATAAAATCATCAATCTGGTTATTTGTGTCTTCACTTACATCAAATTATCAAATCATAATTTCTACCAAAAGTAACACCCTAATGTGATGGTTTCCTTTGATTAAAATGGTAATTTGCTATTAGCCACCAATGTCATCAACAATATGTTTGTAAGATATGTAAAATATGATTTGTTTTAACAAAAATACAACATTTATACTGAAATAGAAGCACATTTTTAAAGAAAAGTATTTCACAAAAAGAATTTTGTTAAGTTTTCAATTATAAAACAACAGAACTATTCAAAATGACAAGACATGTTTGGACACTTTCTATTTGTCAAACGTAATATGTTAAACTTAATCTGTGGTTACTCTGCTCAGACATCTATGTGAACCTGAGGAAATGACTTCATGCACTAAAATAATCTTTCAGCTAGTTAGTTAACAGTAACATAATTTGTCTGCAGATGCCAATTGGTTTTGGTGTTTTGTTGTCTAATGTAAGCAGTTCCTTTAAACTGTGTCTTAAGTTTTAAAATACTTTTTGGTGGGCCACTGTATACAAGAATCTTCATAGATAATATAGTTAAACAAGTTGTACATCTTGTGAACAAATTCACACAACTTTGAAAGTACTTGTAAAATACTGCTTGTTATGTGACTAGACCAGGAAAAAACACACTACATTTGTAGCAAAGAAAAGTTTATGCATAAATGAAAAAGAGAACAAAATCCAACTGAGAAAGACAGTAGTAAAAAGACATTGAAACATTATCTTCTTTGCATAAGTTCGCCTGACAGTTCGCCTTTTTGACACACTTGTGGACGTGTACATCATGTTCTTTGTACAAAAGGACAAAACAGCATGAGTAGGTCTAAATATAAAAGAAAACATTGTTCTCTGTCTCAAATGTGCAGAAGTTCTGTTTCTTCCTGTTTCAGGTTCCCTCGTGAAAGATAACGTTAGACTGCTGCTTGCAGAACTGTTTTATTCCCATATTAGGATTGAATCAGTGTGCAAGAAATCAATATAAAGCAAAAACTGTGAATGATTAAACAAAAATATATTGGCACCAAATTGTCACGTCTCGAACTAGCTACAAAACATGACTATATGTCTCAGTAATGATTAATTAGTGATGAATCAACTGGTAATTAGCTTAATAAATAGAACATTGTATACGTTACAATACTCATGTATGATTCTTCTGGTGTGTGAGTTATGAGTCAATTAGTTAATCTAGTCACGCCATTTAATTATTGTCCTTACACCCGTATATTTTATATATAACAATACGAGTAAATAATGAGTAAAAAAAAAATATATATATATATATATATATATATATATATCTTAATCTTATGTTAGGGCTGTCAAGTGATTAAAATTTTTATTTTACAATAATAATCTAATTAATCACAAATTAATCGCACATCAAGAAATTACCCCCATAAGATAATGTAAAGTCATTATTGTGTTAAATAAGAAAAGCATCAAATGGACATTACAAAAAGTAGCTTTAGAAAAGAAAATATTTTATTTGATTCAACATCATGACAGAATTTTCATTTTGGGGTGAACTATACCTTTTATTAATATGGAAATATGATTTTTTTTTTTTTTTTTTTTTTTTTTTTTAATGAAATGATACTCTAAATAAGAACCTAATACTGCCAGTAGGTGGCGGTAAATGTCTAAATGAGTAAATCATTGAGTCATTCATTGATTCATTGATTCATTCATTCATTCGATTCGTTCAAATGGCTGATTCATTCAGGAATGAAGTAAATGGCTCTCTTTATGAATGAGCCATTGAATCAATGGTTCACCCGACTGATTCGCTCAAGACGCGGATTCATTAAGAAAGGAAACACCGCTGTGCTGCTCTGAGACACACAATCGTTCTGTGCTGGCTTTATAGGTAATGTTTTCGTTGGCAAAATTAAGCAAAAACAGACAATATTGTGTATAAAATATAACACAATATTAACTTATTTAACTGTCGTATAAAATCAGTATCACATTTGCACTCGTGCTATTCGGCACTCGTGTGATATTGCAGCTTTATTGAGGGAAATCCATAATCGTAATCCATAAAACAGGCATAAGGTCAAAACCATGGGCAAACAGTCCAAACATAAAACAAGGTCCAAGACACATGCAAAAAGGGATATCTGAGACAAGCAGAAGATCAAAACCAAGACAAGGGAATCAGGGTAATGCTCAGAAATGCAGTGCGACACTAAACAAGACTTCGCAATGGGTGAATGAACACACATGTGCTGTGTTCGAAATCGCCACCTATACCCTCATTCACTATTCCCTACATTACTCCACTAATATAATCCACTTGAGGGAGTGAATTTGGACACTGAGTGTGCCGGAAGGGCTGCCGCTTTTGCATAGTTAGTGCTTGCTGTTTAATAATCATTTGAAACTTAGCAAACTGGCAGCTCCAGTAGTAAGATGAAAAGATTTATCTTGAAATCTGCAATGGAAACTAGCATGTATAAACGGTGATTAAAATAATAATAATAATAATCAATTAACAAGGAATTTATACCTGTATGATAATACGCTGTAGCCACATTGGATTAGCCGTTTGGAAAAGCTGCAGGCGCCATCTTCTGGTCAGACGTAGGAATTCATTCGACGTGTGACTCTCACTGTGTATTATGGGTATTCTCTAACCATTGAGCGTACATCAGTTGTAGGAATTGAATGAGTGCACTCAATAACGTCCACTATGATTTCGGACACCACTACAAATGGCTGTCCCTCAAATAGTGCCCTATTTAAGGGTATAGGGGGCGATTTTGGACACAGCCTCTGTTTAAATAGGCAGGGTTAACAAAATGATGAGGCACAGCTGGATGTAATCAGGCATAATAATGAGTCCGGGCAATGGGTTGTGGGAAAAGTGGTCCATGGTGAGATAACCAAGACAGAATGAGTGCCCTCTGGTGGAAATCAAGAGCATTCCAGCTGGTGGATGTAAGAAAATGAATGAACTTCGCAGGTCTGAAGCGGGGCGGGTACATTAAATGCGTTCATAATTTTAACGCGTAATTTTTTTCCATAACTAATTAATTAAGTAAAAGCGTTAAATCAACAGCCCTAATATATATATAAATTATTTTTGATAATTTCAGTTATATTTTCTCATATATATATATATATATAGCCAGAAACCCATTCATGCGCTCCAGATTGTTTTGCTGAGGCATGATTTTTTCGAGGCATGTGAAACAGCTTTTCAACTTGAGACATGAAACCAGCCTCAGCATATGGCCAGATGGTCAGACTTCAAACAAGTAATTACAATCTTGTTTATGTTGAGTCTAAAATAAGTTCCCTCTAGGGTATTCTGAAATACTGCACATGACATTGCAAGTGTATGGTGGTGAACAATTCCTCTTTATGGCCACTGAGGCTGGGTATTTGAACAGGTGTGTGAATTTTGAGAGGGAAGTATGAATGTGAGTGGAGTTTGAAAGGGGCACTTTCCGCAGACGTCCTCCTTGTCGCACACAGAGGCGTTTTTTTGCAGGCAAGGGCAAATTCCTTCCCACTGCTCTGAAAATGATCCGTCGTGGAAATTACCTGCCATCAGATGATAGAAAAGGAATGATGAGATTAAGTATTATTTGCTGTAGAACAGACTGTTTCAATGGGGAATTTTTCTGCTTTTAGATTTTGCTCACTAAAGTAGCCCTCTTCCAGGAAAAAGACATTGACTGCTTTCTCTAAGGGATCTACATGGCAAACTAAGTACTCAGAGAGTCTCCATTATTTCAGCATTTTAAAAGGCATGTTTAAACCAGTGCAAATTATTCACCATCTGCTCTGTCAACAGCAGAGCTAAGCATTAGCAAACACCCAACAACATAAGAACGGTTGAAGTTGTCACACTTCTTATACTTTATTGAATATTTCTCAGGGTAGTTTATTTTATAGTCAAGTATTTTTTAGTGTGTTGCTATGTGTTGCTAAGGCGATCAGGGTGGTTGTTACTGCGCTGCTATGCAGTTGCTAAGGGGTTATAATTGGTTTTTAGTGTGTTGCTATGCGGTTGCTAGCTGCTAGATGGTTATTTTCTGGCCAAAGTAAGAAGTGTTTTTTGTGTGTTGCTAAAGCGAAATGAGTGGTTGTTAGTGCGCTGCTATGCAGTTGCTAAGGGGTTATAATTGGTTTTTAGTGTGTTGCTATGCGTTTTCTAGGGTGTTCTGGGTAGCTGCTAGATGGTTATTTTCTGGCCAAAGTAAGAAGAGTTGTTAGTGTGTTGCTGTGTTGCTAATGTGAACTGAGTGGTTGTTAGTGCGCTGCTATGCAGTCGCTATGGGGTTCTAAGTGGTTTTAGGTGTTGTTATGCAGTTGCTAGGTTGTTCTGGGTAGCTGCTAGATGGTTACTTACTGGCAGAAGTAAAAAAAGTTGTTGGAGTGTTGCTAAGGCGTTCTGAGTGGCTGTTGGCACACTGCTATGCAGCTGCTAAGGGGTTGTAAGTGTTTTTTAATGTGTTGCTATGCAGTTGCTAGGGTGTTCTGGGTAGCCGCTAGATGGTTACTCAAGAGAGTGCGTTGCTATGTAGTTGCTATGATATTCAGAGTGGTTGTTAGTGCATTGCTATGCAGTTGATAAGTGGTTCTAAGTGGTTTTTAGTGTGTTGCTATGTGGTTGCTAGGGTGTTCTGGGTAGCTGCTAGAAGGTTATTTTCCGGCCAAAGTAAAAAGAGTTGTTTGTGTGTTGCTATGGCGATCTGAGTGGTTGTTGGTGCGCTGTTATGCAGTCGCTAAGGGGTTCTACTTGGTTTTAGGTGTTGTTATGCGGTTGCTAGGTTGTTCTGGGTAGCTGCTAGATGGTTACTTACTGGCAGAAGTAAAAAAGTTGTTGGTGTGTTGCTAAGGCGATCTGAGTGGCTGTTGGCACACTGCTATGCAGCTGCTAAGGGGTTGTAAGTGTTTTTTAATGTGTTGCTATGCAGTTGCTAGGGTGTTCTGGGTAGCCGCTAGATGGTTACTCAAGAGAGTGCGTTGCTATGTAGTTGCTATGATATTCAGAGTGGTTGTTAGTGCATTGCTATGCAGTTGCTAAGGGGTTCTAAGTGGTTTTTAGTGTGCTGCTATGTGGTTGCTAGGGTGTTCTGGGTAGCTGCTAGATGGTTACTTACTGGCAGAAGTAAAAAAAAGTTGTTGGAGTGTTGCTAAGGCGATCTGAGTGGCTGTTGGCACACTGCTATGCAGCTGCTAAGGGGTTGTAAGTGTTTTTTAATGTGTTGCTATGCAGTTGCTAGGGTGTTCTGGGTAGCCGCTAGATGGTTACTCAAGAGAGTGCGTTGCTATGTAGTTGCTATGATATTCAGAGTGGTTGTTAGTGCATTGCTATGCAGTTGCTAAAGGATTCTAAGTGGTTTTTAGTGTGCTGCTATGTGGTTGCTAGGGTGTTCTGGGTAGCTGCTAGATGGTTACTTACTGGCAGAAGTAAAAAAAGTTGTTGGAGTGTTGCTAAGGCGATCTGAGTGGCTGTTGGCACACTGCTATGCAGCTGCTAAGGGGTTGTAAGTGTTTTTTAATGTGTTGCTATGCAGTTGCTAGGGTGTTCTGGGTAGCCGCTAGATGGTTACTCAAGAGAGTGCGTTGCTATGTAGTTGCTATGATATTCAGAGTGGTTGTTAGTGCATTGCTATGCAGTTGCTAAGGGGTTCTAAGTGGTTTTTAGTGTGTTGCTATGTGGTTGCTAGGGTGTTCTGGGTAGCTGCTAGATGGTTACTTACTGGCAGAAGTAAAAAAAGTTGTTGGAGTGTTGCTAAGGCGATCTGAGTGGCTGTTGGCACACTGCTATGCAGCTGCTAAGGGGTTGTAAGTGTTTTTTAATGTGTTGCTATGCAGTTGCTAGGGTGTTCTGGGTAGCCGCTAGATGGTTACTCAAGAGAGTGCGTTGCTATGTAGTTGCTATGATATTCAGAGTGGTTGTTAGTGCATTGCTATGCAGTTGCTAAGGGGTTCTAAGTGGTTTTTAGTGTGTTGCTATGTGGTTGCTAGGGTGTTCTGGTTAGCCGCTAGATGGTTACTCAAGAGAGTGCGTTGCTATGTAGTTGCTATGATATTCAGAGTGGTTGTTAGTGCATTGCTATGCAGTTGCTAAGGGGTTCTAAGTGGTTTTTAGTGTGTTGCTATGTGGTTGCTAGGGTGTTCTGGGTAGCTGCTAGATGGTTACTTACTGGCAGAAGTAAAAAAAAGTTGTTGGAGTGTTGCTAAGGCGATCTGAGTGGCTGTTGGCACACTGCTATGCAGCTGCTAAGGGGTTGTAAGTGTTTTTTAATGTGTTGCTATGTAGTTGCTAGGATATTCCGAGTGGTTGTTAGTGCATTGCTATGCAGTTGCTAAGGGGTTCTAAGTGGTTTTTAGTGTGTTGCTATGTGGTTGCTAGGGTGTTCTGGGTAGCTGCTAGATGGTTACTTACTGGCAGAAGTAAAAAAAGTTGTTGGAGTGTTGCTAAGGCGATCTGAGTGGCTGTTGGCACACTGCTATGCAGCTGCTAAGGGGTTGTAAGTGTTTTTTAATGTGTTGCTATGTAGTTGCTATGATATTCAGAGTGGTTGTTAGTGCATTGCTATGCAGTTGCTAAGGGGTTCTAAGTGGTTTTTAGTGTGTTGCTATGTGGTTGCTAGGGTGTTCTGGGTAGCTGCTAGATGGTTACTTACTGGCAGAAGTAAAAAAAAGTTGTTGGAGTGTTGCTAAGGCGATCTGAGTGGCTGTTGGCACACTGCTATGCAGCTGCTAAGGGGTTGTAAGTGTTTTTTAATGTGTTGCTATGTAGTTGCTAGGATATTCCGAGTGGTTGTTAGTGCATTGCTATGCAGTTGCTAAGGGGTTCTAAGTGGTTTTTAGTGTGTTGCTATGTAGTTGCTAGGATATTCCGAGTGGTTGTTAGTGTGCTGCTATGCAGTTGCTGGGGGGTTCTAAGTGTTTATTAGTGTGTTTCTATGCGGTTGCTAGGATGTTCGGAATGGTTGTTAGTGCATTGCTATGCAGTTGGAGGTGTTCTGCGTAGACTAATTTGCCCAAGTAAGACAAACCCACTCATGTCTTATTATCCACCAGGTCAAAAAAAAAGAAAAAGAAAAAAAAAAAAAGGTAACATTTTGAAAACCCCTAGCCCTAAGTATAGGCAACAGGAATAATGATGCTTGCCTTAGAAAACACCATTAATAATGACAATAATAAAAGGGAAAATGGAGAGCGAAAGAGGCTGTTTGAAGAACTGACTCTAAATTAAGAACTTGAAAGAAAAAAAGAAAGAAAAAAGTTAGTCCACTGGAAATATAGCGGTAAAAGGCCATTTCTTAAACACTTCTGAAACATTCATTCAGTCAAGCTTTCAGCACTTTTCAAACAAAAGCACCTCTGATTTAAACCACCTGACATGGTTCCATTCTGCTGCTCAGTGGTGGAGCGACTGTAACCACTTCTGCAACAGCTGCGTGACTCTGCTTACCTTTTTCCACCTCAGAAGTGCAAAGCTATTCCATTCTAGCAGCTACAACAGTATTTTGCAATCAGAGAGGAAACGTCTGAGGAAACAGGGTAAAAACAATCTTTAGAGACCAATAACAGGGTCTCAAAGGAAACTTTCAGACATATTTTGTCGTAGTGTTGCATAGACTCTCTTGAGCATTCGCCAGTCACTCACTCACTCACACAGAAAGTTTGCCTGCCGACGGGAGTGTATATAAACCTGAGATCATACATATCTAGGGAATTTTAGATCCTTTGCTGAATCAGCACAGGTTATTGGCAAACTCATATTGTCAAAACTGGCCTAGACAAGACTGGCATTATCTGCCAAATTAGGTTACACCTTTAGGTTCCCATGAGAAAAAAAGTCATAGTAAGATCAGCATTGTGGTATCGGTGCTGTGAATTGGTATCCAAGAGTGCTTTCCCTTGCCGCAATGTGTCTTCGGTTGATGTCAGTATGTACGTCTGCATTCACATCAGGTGTGAGGTCACACTACACTTCCTTTACTCTGTTTACTCTCACTTTGTTTACACAGACAGCCCCCTAGTCAAAACACAGCGCTCATTGCTAGGCAGCATGCTAGCTCTTGCACCATTGGCTTGCACAATTTCTCAGAAGAACCAGGCCAGTTTATTTTTTGACTTCTCAAGCGAAGCTCTCGTGACCCTGATTGGGTGTAATGTTTGAGGAAGGTTTGCGCAAATGCTAAGTAAGAGGTTTTTCTCTCATTATTATGTTCATTTCATGTTAAAAAGGTAAAGGCTGAATAAGCAGATATATTTTAGTAGACATTTATTTTACTTCATTTGTTAATGTAATTACATTTTATTTAAATACTTAATATATTAAATATATTCAAATAAATAGTTTGTGTGTGTATATATATATATATATATATGACTATATTTAACATATGAAGTATTTATATATATATATATATATATATATATATTCATTTGACTGCATGTAAATTTAATTAAATAAATATAAATATTTAAAAAATAATTAAATATAAATATTTATACATACATAATTTATACTTTATTTATTTATTGTACTAAAGTAATCTTTATATTACTGCTATCAAATTGATTAATCATGATATATATACATATATATATATATATATACACACACACACACACACACACACACACACACATATATGTGTATATATATAGTATTAATGTGCTATCTATTGGGAATTTATAAATAATATATATTAGGAATATTTAGTGCAAGTAAGTGCAAACACACACACACACCTTTGTATACAGTACATATACTATTTTTTGTTATTTTATTGAATTTGTTGTTGTAAAAAAAAGAATATATATATATATATATATATATATATACATATATACAGTCATTTCACTGCATTCGTCATTTGAAACACCAAATTAAAAATAAATAAAATAAATAAAGTTATATATTATATTTATTGTACTATTGTAATGTCTATTGGGAATATATCCTAATAGCTATTACATATATATATATATATATATATATATAGTCAAACCAAAAATTATTCAGACATTTTTGATATTTTTGATATATTTTTACTAGTGGGTGCAGGACACTATAGTTCATTTATGTAAGTGAGGATAGCAAAATAAAGTAAACTGTGACATATTATACCCAAAAATTCTTCATACAGTGGACTACCAGTAAAATTGATAAAAAATTTCAGACACTTTGACCTGACCATGTTTTGCTTAAGTGTTATCTGACATAATTAAGATTATAAAACAGTTAGTTCCTGTCCTTGATTCTGATTGTTCAATAGCTGCTTTATTCACGATAAAACACGGCTATGACCGCTTCACCGAACAGTTCTGTGTATCACTACACAACACCCTTAACAACCACTCTTAGCAACGTAAACTGTTTGTTCTCTATTGATATTGTTCATTGATGCTCACTGTTTTATGTAGAAGAGTATTGTGAGAAAGAGATCAAGTGAGCGAGTTTATTTCCTGCATTCAGATTTAGCATTTTCCTTCAGTTCAGTCCTTTGTTCATAATATAAAATCTGTTTAAATGTCCAATGTATTATCCTGTCCTTTTAACAGTTAAGGGGTTTTCCTGTGACTGACAGCGCTAGTCAAAGCATTTGTCAGTTGCGTCTTGTTCCGTGTTCACAACAATTCAGTCTTTTCAATATAAAAGTCTTCGCTACTGACTGACTCACTCATAAAGACAGTCTTTCCCGCCATCTAATGGCGTAAAAATGTAACTTCTGTTGCTGTTCATGGTCAGGGACTATTTTTCGGGCGGAAGGAATGCTTTTAGTGGAAGTTTAATTCATGAAAGTTGCATTGATACATATTTTTGGCTTTAATATTTGTATTGTGTGGTAACCATTTTATAAAAGCAAAAAGGTACTCGAGGCTAGTGCTGTATAGTGAATAAGTCACTCCGCTTCACATCGTGCCTAACAACGTCCTTCAGCCGTGACTTATTCACGATACAGCACAGCCTCTCGTACCTTATTGCTTACATAATTTTTTCTGACACAGTTTAACTCTGAGATCTTGTCATATTTTATTACATTTTCTTTTAAACTATAGTGAATAAACTGTATTAATGAATAAAATGTTCAAGGTGTCTGAATAAATTTTGGTTTGACTGTATGTATTGGGAATATTTATTTATTTATTTATTTTTTGAAATTTTATTTATAAACTTTTCCAAAGCATTAACAGAAAGCTTCACACAATTTAAGTTATAACTTTTTTTCCCATTATAACCCCTTCCGCCAAAATAATACATAAAATATTAAGACAACAATGACAATAGTAATAATAATAATAATAAATGATCCATATAAAATGGTGAATAAACTTTAAATAATATACTCATTTACAAATGAACAATATCATTATAGGAAGAAATAAATAAATTGAAATAATAACAATTAAAAAAAAAAAAAATTTAAAAAAAAAAACATAATCCAATTCAAGTCTCTGACATGTTTGTGGTCTGTACATATTTATGAAACCAAACAACAATGGTGATTGTGTTTAAATCAGTTTATCAAACTTAGTTACTATGATCAATTAAGTGGGAGAGTCTTCATATTTTCAAAGTATGTGATCATGGGTTGCCAAGTCTTATAAAAGTTTTGAACAGATCCTTTCATTAAATACTTAATTTTCTCTAATTTTAAATATGATACCAAGTCACATATCCACATTAAAGCTTTGGGTGGGTTTGTTGACTTCCACTCCAATAATATTCTTCTTCTTGCTAGTAAGGTGGCAAAAGCAATAACATTTTTTACCTTATTTGTCAATGAAACACCATGTTCTGGTATGTATTGGGAATAATATTCCCAATACATACCAGAACATGGTGTTTCATTGACAAATAAGGTAAAAAATGTGAGACATAACACCCAAAAAAACACCCAAACAGTTACAATATATTAAAACACCATCTGACTATAAAACTTAGCACATAATGGACACATTAAAGGAACACTCCACTTTTTTTGAAAATAGGCTCATTTTCCAACTCCCCTAGAGTTAAACAGTTGAGTTTTACGGTTTTCGAATCCATTCAGCCGATCTCCGGGTCTGGCGGTACCACTTTTAGCATAGCTTAGCATAGTTCATTGAATCTGATTAGACCGTTAGCATCTCCTTAAAAAATGACCAAAGATTTTCAATAATTTTCCTATTTAAAACTTGACTCTTCTGTAGTTACATCGTGTACTAAGACCGACGGAAAATGAAAAGTTGTGATTTTCTAGGCCGATATGGCTAGGAACTATACTCTCATCTGGCGTAATAATCAAGGAACTTTGCGCCTGCTGCACCCATGGTACGGCAGCAAAGTTCCTTGATTATTACGCCGGAATGAGAGTATAGTTCCTAGCCATATCGGCCTAGAAAATCGCAACTTTTCATTTTCCGTCGGTCTTAGTACACGATGTAACTACAGAAGAGTCAAGTTTTAAATCAGAAAAATATTGAAACTCTTTGGTCATTTTTGAGAGAGATGCTAACGGTCTAATCAGATTCAATGAACTATGCTAAGCTATGCTAAAAGTGCTACCGCCAGACACGAAGATCGGCTGAATGGATTCGAAAACAGTAAAACTCAACTGTTTAACTCTAGGGGAGTTGGAAAATGAGCCTATTTTCCAAAAAAGTGGTGTTCCTTTAACAGTTTTTCTGTGAGAGAGTTTTCTGTTTAAGCAGCAAGTAGCCTACACATTTCAGAAAACATGTTTTCACATAGTGGATCGGGAACAAAATTTTGCAACTTTCGAGTCAGTTTCTGAAGCCTAGGGTACTGGGACAAATCCACACATGCAGTGAAATGTGATTGGAAGCCTGGGAAGCCTCTGGTGGCCGCTCTCTCTCCTAAAGAGCCTTCGTCAGCAGTTGGGGCGGGTTGTTTCTTCTGAAACACATGTGGGATGTGGAGCTGTGACAGGATCACAAAGAGTGCCATTCAGCCCAGAGAGGCTCTGAAAACAGCAGCAGCCTCCCTTTGCTCTCCTCCCTTTTGCTGCCTCCATCTGTGGCCTTATTTCCTCTCCCTTCACTGCACCTCACACACAACACATAAAACCTCAAAGATTACAAAACCAGACTTTGTTTCACATGAGGAAAAGGCATCAAGATCTAAATGTTTTTTGTTTGTTTTTTTTTGTTTTTTTAGGGCGTCTGGGGCACTTTTTCATGAATTTGGCACACAGTTGTTGTTTTTTTGTAGTGAGAACATTTAAATACGTTAGATTATAGACTATTATGTTACATAAAATTGACCTTACATGAAAAGTAAGTGGTTTCATGATTTTGGCCTGCATGTGTCACATTAGAGGTCTTGACCTTCTCAACTGTATCCAACAATTAAAATCATACAACAATGTCAACAATTAATGTAGTAAGTTTAACTGTTTGTTTGTCATTCATTCATTTGAAATTGTGTATTTACCTGGAAATTTAATGCAATACACCAATCAGTCTGAAATTTTGCTAATTTTGCGGAAATTTTGCTTGAATAGAAAATACAACAGCTCATATAATATTTTATATAATATAACTCCAACATCAACAATTAATTGTAGTAATTTTAACTAGTCATTTTATCTATTTGTTTATTTATTATTATTTTAGCATTTTTATTTTTTATATTGTTTATTAATAATTTCAGTGCATACATTTATTTATGTATTTATTTATGCATTTATTTATTTGTTTATTTATTTTATAAATATTTATTGTTTTAATTTAAATTGTGTATTTAACTTGAATATTTGTTGCTAGAAAATAAATAAAATAAAATAAAATAAAATAAAATAAAATAAATGTGCTTTTACTACACATAACATGGTCAAGCTACCGATACTGGCGTAAAAGCATGGTAAGTTTTGTGGCTACTGTCATTTTACTACACCTATTACAGTAAAACTAAAGTTACTGTGGTAAAAAAGTGTTGTGGTTACTGTGCTTTTACTACAAATACTACCACTTTCGAAGTTGTAGTCATCTTACCTTGCATTTTCTTTTAAATATTTTAATGCAGTGAATTTTCGTCACTGTGATCCGTGATTAAAGGAATCTTTGTGCATTCTCTTCATTCTAAGTTCCAGGATGTTCAAACTGACCTCCAAAGAACCTTGGAAACATCGTTTGGAAACATCCTGTTCACTAAGAGTTACTCAATCAGCTTTGTTCCCCTGAGAGGGAGTAGGTTTTTCTTTTTCTTTCTTTCTTTAAATTCACCACTGTTTTGTAAGCCCACGAACATGTTCTTAAATCGCTGTCTTTTAAAGTAGCATGATGAAAAATGTCTTTCCCCTGGCTCTCAAACAACAGCAGCTGAAATAATTGGTGAGTTTCCAAAAACATCAGAAAGTTTGTTATTTAAAACAACACCCTAATTATAAATTATGGAATATCCAAACGTTTTATGGGAAAGAATAGTTTTTGTTATGTGAATGATCTGTTCTGAAATCTGAATTGGAAATCATGCGATTACCACATTCTCTCAATTTCTTGGTCCTATACATGTATATACCACAATAAACGTAATATAATACAGCTACTCTGTCTGTCTGTCTGTGTGTGTGTCTGTGTGTGTGTGTGTGTGTGTGTGTGTGTGTGTGTGTGTGTGTGTGTGTGTGTGTGTGTGTGTGTGTGTGTGTCTCAGAGCACATGCACTTCCTCTTTTATGAGGTACTGGTACTGCTTTAAGTAGGAAATGGAGCAAGAAGAAAAGGGAAGTGAAACTGACCAATTGTGACATTAATGAAAACTTGAGATGTTTTTTTTTGTCTTTTGCTGTCGTAAGGTCTAAATCTATACTGTTGCAGTTCAGATCTTCCTGGGGAAAGTTATAAACATTATAAAACATCTAGTAAAAATATATCCAAAGGATATCAGCTCTCTTTATAAATGTAAAGACATCTACTCCCCGTCTAAAAGACCTCATGGGTTATCTGATGACGGAACAATATTTAAATTTATACAATACTAATTACTTTTCTTTTAATATGGACTTTTCCATTTAATATGTTTGCAACTTCAGCTGACTGGCAGCGTCCTGCCCATTGTTTGTCATGAGGAACGTGAACGTGATTTCAACAAGTACAGAATGTTCCTGGAACAAAATCACAATCAACCAATCAGATTTGAGGGACAAGTTTACAGTTTATGTCAAGTTTAGGCTTACAACCAGGGTTAAGTGCTTCTACATCAGTGTTATTCACCTATCATTTCCCTCTGATTTTAGGGATAGGTTATAAGTAGGGTTAGGTTTAGGGGTAGGGATATGGTTAGGACTAAATTTTCAGACAGGAATGTTGTTCCAGAATCAACAAAATATTACTTGGTAAAATCACGGTTAAACTACTATTTCAGCCATAGAAGATAAAATATAAAATACTACAGTAGCCTATGTGATAGAACACTCTGTTACAAGCTATTTACTATGGCATGATGAGCACTGTGAGCACTTTAACAACAGAGAATGCACAATGTTTGTATGTCACATATGGGGTGCTTGAATATGACTGTACTGACCTCTGGTGGTTACTTGGTTGTATATATCTGTAAAATGGAATTATTTAACTTTTCCATCCTTTTTATCTAATCTATATGCTACTGTTTAAAAGTTTGGGGTCAGTAAGATTTTTTTTTTAGCAAGGACACATTAAATTGATCAAAACTGACATTAAAGGCATTAATAATGTTATAAAAGATTTCTATTTCAAACAAATGCTGTTCTATTGAACTTTCCATTCCTCAAAGAATCCATTTGTAAATTTTATATATATATACAAAAATTTTAGTTAGTAATGTAATCTAGATTACTTTAGGTAATGTATTCTGACTACTTTTTGATTACTTTTTATATTACTTTTGACCTAACTCATTTATCACATTGATTTGAATAGGATAATCTTGTACCATATTGATATAAAAATACAAAGAGAAAGAAAATATATTCCATTCTTTGCTATCAACAACATGAAGTATATCAAATATTACATTACGTCAGGGTTTGCCAGACTGGAGTTTGTGAGTTTAATGAAAAGCTATTAATTAAATCATAAAAATTAAAACAAACATTTTAAAATGAAGACAATCAAAATAAAAAATTTACTAAAAAAAGATTTATTTAAAAATATATTTGTTTACCTGCATGTCATGTGACCATTAACCGACATCAGAGAACAGTGAACTTCATATTTGGCAGATAAACTATAAAACTACAACATATAAATCGTGTGACAACTTGCCCCAACCTTTTGGTTCTATCTTTTAATGTAGCTGAATCTTGCTTTAATGTATCCCAGTGTGGTTTAAGTGGTTATTAGAGTTTAATGGTTTTGTGTCTCCTTATTTAACCAACTTCTATAACCAAAATGAAAAAAAAAAGTTGAAATTTAAAAAGTACTTATTTGAATCCAACAGAAACAGTATACTACTAGATATGCAATAAGGCTTTTTACTTAAAACCATGAAGTCATAGACATCATCCGAATGTAAAACTCTTATCAGTCAAAATGATTCCTTTGCACAAGAATGTTTCATTCCAAAAACATGCAAGTGTTTTTTTCCCCCTGCCTCATTGTCTTACAGTAGCCAGGTTGAGTTCCCCACCCCCAGCTCCCAGCATACTCCTTTCCGCTCACGGATTCCATTCTACACAAGAGCCTGGAGAGCATATGTTTGACCCACAGTCCCAGTGAATGTGGCCATCTGCTCGGGATTCCATATGATCCGGGCCCTGTGTGAGAATGCGCCTGGCTTTGTAAAAACTCACTAGGCGATGTGGGAGAATCTTCCCCACACACAATAGAGAACAGTAAGACAGTTTTAACCCTTTCCCCGGTTCGCCTCTCTCAAAGGACGCCTCCCCGAACCATTGTCCTCCCTGACAAGTGAATAGTGAACAGAATCAGTTTCTTGTTACTTAACTGTCAAAAGCTTTCATGGGATTCAGTTTCAACTCTTCATAACACCTACAGGACCTTCACATTGAAGCTAAATGGACAAAGTGGGAGAAATGAAGAAAAGGTAACTTCAGAGTAGTGCCACAGGTTATTCTGAGAAGAAAAACTTAATACTGTTTTGCAGCAAATAATTCTATATTTGGCACCACCAACCACTTAACATATGGATGGATAGGCAAATGGTGAGTAAACTAGATAAAAACAAAGGGCTTCTCATTTCCATACTAGATGTGAACTGCTCACACCTCCCCCAACCACAAGCCACAATAAATGAACGAACAAACTCACAGCACTGATAGAGATACTAGTCTGCAGTCAAAGCACTATTTAGCAAATCAAGTCATAACGCATTCATGGAGGAACTATTGCATGTTGCTTCAGAAAATCCTCACATGCTAAATGTTGTGCAACAAAATCTGGTATTTTCATTTTCTTTAGGTTTCACATGATTATTCCAAACACATGTTTTAAGTCAGTCATTTTGGGAACTTACTCATTAAAGTTTAATTAAATTGGGTGAGATTTCAGATTTCCCACAAATCAGTTTTATAAAAAAAAAAAAAAAAAAGTCATGTCATTCAAAACCTGTATATCTTTCTACTGTGGAACACAAAATGTATGATTGGGACATGTATTTTTTTGTCCTAGTCTATCAGGCCCATTGTTTTTGGAAAAAAAAAAAAAAAAAAAATTCCACTGAAGTTGGTGAAAAGAAACACCTCAAGAGTCGATGTTCATCAACAGGGTTTATTTTCAGTACAAAATAAGAGGGGCAGCAGGGAGAAGAAATCAATATATTAAACTTAATACAAACGTCATCAAAAAACATGTTTTCTATAAATACAATAAAATAAATATAAAAAAGGAAATTAAGTTACTTGAAACTCCATCATGTAACACAAAGCCAGCAGGTGCATTACAGACAATCAGATGCAAAAAGGGACCCATCAGAACCAGCTATAAAATAACTAAACAAAATAAGGCCACTAAAGGCTCATACTGTAATAAATGGATTTGCCTAAACTCACAATATCAACAGCTACACAACCAAAAACTATGACACAGGCAACTCATTCCAAGTAAAGCTCCAACTGTGCACTTCCAGAGGCCCAATATGGATCCTCAGAAACTTAAAGGCAAGTAGGTCTGGGAACGAACCAAATGCCAATCTCAAAAATAGGAGCCGGAAGAACTCAAAACAATATTGCAGACTAACATCAATTAATAAAATCAATTCTAACTTCAGAAACAGTTGGTTCTACGATAGTACACAAACTGTGGAGTAACAAAAAAACTAAACAAATTGTTTGGCCTCTAGTTACAATGAAATTCTCATATTGAAAATGACCTTTTTAAGACCTGGTCATAACCTCTCTTTGGCTATTTCGGTACAATAATTTCGTAAATAGCTGATTGCTAAATGCATCATAAAAGTTAACAGCTTCATATGTTCCTAAACATCTTGATGCCAGAACTTTGCAGGTTGTAGAGTTAAATCTTTTCCCCACTTGTCTTTTTCAGTCATCAAAAATAAAACATGGTGAGTCACTTTACTTAAAAGCACATGAAACCCCACTTAAAGAATCATTTCAACATTCAGTACCTGCAAACACTGAGCTCAACTAAAATGTCAAGTATCAGCCATATAATACATTAGGTATACCACAGTATACAGTTCAGTCCCTGTCAGGAGTGACGGTCTACAGGAAGAAGCTTGTGCTAGAGTTGCTGTGTTCGTTGTAGACGGCGTCATCCGGAACTGAAAGCTGGCTGAAGATGGGAAGTCTGCGCCCGCTGGCTTCCGGTCCGAAGGAGGATTCAGACCCGCTCATACTGCTGGATGAACTGCAGCTGCCACCCTCGTGGTCTGAGAGAGAGGTGTGGGATAGACTCCGCGGGCCTAGAGAAGCGCCACCGGTTGGACTCTGTCGCAAACAGGCTTCAGGCTGGGGGGAAGTGAGCTGGGTGGGCGACAATGTGGGCGTCAGTCCCGAGTGAGAGTACCCAGAGTCAGGAGAGGGAAGAAACTGAGGGTGCAACTCTCGAGCCTGGTCCAGAAGTGTGTTGGGGTCTACATCGGGAAAGGCCAAGGAAAGAAGGTCGGAGAACGCGGTTGACGGAGTTGAAGCGGAAGGTGCTCGCAGGAATGAGGAAGGCGCTAGAGGGGCTTCTAGAGGTTGGGGAGTTGTGGGAAACCCAGCAAAGCTGAAGCTCTGCTTGAGTAGGGGAGGCCGTTGGACAGCCGGGTTGGAGGTCTGGGGTCGGGATTGTGCGTGATCGTCTTCGGCGTTGTGAACGAAATGGCAGCGAATACCGTAGGGGCAGAAGCCAATTGAGTGGAAAGTGCGGCAGGGTTCAGTCTTATACTTTGGGTGACGGTTGAGGTCTCGCAGCTCTTCAGGGCCGTGTGCGAACTGACACTTGCCACCATATTTACACACACCTCTTTCGGCGAACGTGCGGCACAACTCCGTCTTGTAGCGTGATGAGGTGGCTGAGATCGAAGATGTAGAGTTGGAGAGGGAAACGGCACCTGACGTGACTGAAGATTGCTTTAAATAGCCGGGTTCGGATGAGGACCAACCCAGACTTCCAGTGTTGCCCTCCACCATGCTAACGGAGCGCTCCGACCAAAAGGGCATCTTGCCCCACTTCGACTGAGATGATACTTTCTGGGTGCCCCAGTAGCTTGTGTTCATGGTTCCACCCTCAATGCTGTCAATAGAAAGTTCTGAACCAGTGGAGGAAAGTGTGCAGGGACTGTCAGGCTTCCTATATCCAACAGCAGCTGCCTGTGTGGAGGTCTTCATCGGCTCTCGAAGATCAAGATTTAAAAGGTGCTGCAAGGAGAAGAACAAGAGGGTTACATATCTTGGAGAAGATGACAAAGTCTGGCAGTTCTCATTTAAAACAGCAAGAATTGTTTTACTGAACATGCAGTAACTAAATGGAAACATGGGAAGTGATGAGTCTGATTCGTTTTTGTTCCTTCAAAAGAACCGGTTCAAAAGCGATTAGTAGCGTCGAGTGGTTTCAAACACTTCAACAAACATACGCACATTTTTTTTGTCTTAAATTTTAATAAAATGTGTTTTCCATGCGCACCAGTTGTAACTAATATTCAGTTTTAATCAGCAGGTTCTACTGAGTCGACTCAATAGAACGATTCGTATGCGAATCGGAGACTACAATTCGTAATGTTTCAATGAATGCAGCAAGAAAAAAGCTATGCTTTCAGACTTTAAATCGCAGTTTGCGTTCTATTCACACATGCATTTCAATTAAGATTCAGATAAACGCGAAACAAGAAGGGGGAAGAAAAAAAAAAACTTTTCAGCGGCAGGTTTTTTTTTTTCCTCCAACTCCGGCCAATCAAGTTGTTTACGTTTAAAAATCAAACAAAGTTTAAATATTTGCACACTAAATCTCAACAGTTCCACAAGCATTTCGCTTTCGTGTCGTTATGTTCAAACTTTATGCATGCAAAACCAGCAAAACATGACTAGAATGTCTGATTGCAATAAAAAGGCGCTCACTCGTGGCCCACGTTCCGTCTCTGATAAATAAGTTGCTAGCAGCTTCTCTAATTGATTCGATCAGTTATCTTGAACCTTACAGAAAACTTTTGCATTAGTCTTTATACGTTTCCTGCAAAATGCATTCAAATGCATTGAAAACAAACCGCACTATAAACATGATTCAAGCCTATTTAGCTAACTTACGTGATCAGTCACACTGTCGTTATTAGTAATTCATAAACGCTAAATATACCTTGCACAGGACATCATCCAGGTCAATAAACTGATTGAGCGCGTAGGATGGCATAATCCTGACGAAGACTTTATTTGCGATTCCTCCGTGATCCCACACAACTCCCTCGTAGTTTTCATGAACTTCACGCGTTCAGCTCAGCACGTGTTTTTAAGGCTGCTGTACGGCGACCACACCTCCGCGTTTTCTTGGCCCCGCCCACTCCACACTAAACTGTACAAAGCGCGCGGATGAGTTGTTTGTGTTTGTTTATACCATATTAGAAACATATAATGCTTGTTTTCTGTAGTTTATAAATTGGAATAGTGAACTTTATCATCAAATTCCAATGGCATCGGGGCATATTGTCAAAAACTGTCCTTGTAAACTCAACATGAAATATATTTGCCACCATTATATTTGAATTTGGAATAATTAAATTTTATTAATGTTATTGAAAGAAGCCTCTAATGCTCCCAAAGGCTGCCTTTATATACAGTAAGCAGTAATATTGTGAAATAGCCTAAATGCTTTCTATTTTAGTTGGCCTATATTTTAAATTGCAATTTATTGCTATGATGGTAAAGCTGAATATTAGAATGATTTCTGATGGATCATGTGACACTGATCATTTGAAATTTAGCTTTACCATCACAGGAATAAATAACAATTGATGATTTTGCACTCAAAAAACATTTCTTACTATTATCAGTGTTTATATATATATTTATACATATGTATATATTATTATTATTATTATTATTATTATTATTAATGTTGAAAACAGTATGTATATATATATATATATATATATATATGTGTGTGATATATATATTTATGTGTGTGTGTGTGTATATATATATATATATATATATATATTTATATATATATATATAAATACTGTTTTCAACAGTGATTATATATATATATATATATATTATTTTTTTTTTTTTTTTTTTCTTTTTTTTTTTTCCTTTTATTTCCCCTTAAGCACCAAATCAGTATATAAGAGACTTATTCCAAAAACATTACAAAATCTTAATTATTCCAAACTTTTGCCCGGTAGTTTATACACTATTCACTTTATTTTAACTATGCATTGAGTCTCACTCTATTTTACAAGCTATACCCAATTAGTTTAAGAAAACAATGTTTGAGGCTATTGTGACTCATCTGACTGCGTTAATACATCTCAAGGTTCGATCACGCCACCCTGTTGCTGTCAGAACTGGAGACGACGACCCTCTGAGGTGCTTTGATACAACCTAGAGAAGGTGTTGAAAGTGTCACCCACTGGTGAAGAGGTTGACATTAAAGTAATTTTATATCCCTTTTCCTGGTGACGACAGACATTCTGGTCAGCTGATCCCACTGTGACTGGAGACGTGTCTGGCTCAGTGTGCTATGAAGACCTGAAAGTTTTTAACAACTAAGGTAGATTCTCTGTAGTTCTTAGTTTTGCAGTTATACTTTATATCCAAATAGCGACTTGACCCTACAATTTATAGTAGCCTATTTTTTGGACATGCTTATGAGGTCTGTATTTAAGGGTCTTCATCAATGGTTACCAGCGCAAAATAGCCATCAGTTCTATTTAAAAGAAATGCATTGAAAGTTAAACTTTAATAAAGCTTCTTTATTGGCATTGAAGAACCTTAACATCCATGGATCCTTTCCATTGCACAAAAGGTTCTTTATAGTGGAAAAAGGTTCTTTAGATTATTAAACTATTTTTTATACTAAGAAAAAAACGGTTCTTTTAATAACAATTCACTAAAATGTTCTTTGTGGAACCAAAAATGGTTCTTCTATGGCATCGCTTTGGAACTTTTATTTTTAAGAGTGTCCAGCTTTATTTGAATTGTGTATCATGGTTTCCACACAAATATTAGGCAATTGTTTTCAACATTGATATTATTAAGAAATGTTTCTTGAGCACCAAATCAGCATATTAGAATGATTTCTGAATAATACCCTCTCTAGATTTTGAGGTAGCTTGTTAGTGACTGTAATTTCACTCTCTCAACATGTAGAGCCGCACTAATAAGATTTCCTCCTTTGTTAATGAAAAGCAGAAAAGACCAAAATGGGCAGGGAGGAGGTTCCAACAAACCAATATGTCATCCTATGAAGGGCTTGTAGAGACACAAGGGCTCTTGTGAGCTAGCTGACTTAAGTCTAATTTCCATCCATGCGGCTGTAACTTTACCTCACAACTGAACAAAATAGTTACTCTGTCTAATACCTATTGTTAAAGTTCCTACAGCTTATAATTAGAAACATACTTTAATGAGGAGGTCAAGGAACCGGGGACCCCATTATCGTCCTAATAAGGAAAAACAACAAGTGCTTTAGACAGGCAGTGATGTAATGGTTCGGTGGGAGTTGTGGAGAGACTTGTAGAGAATAGGAAAAGTCAAACTTCAGAAGTTCATTAGCAAGGCACAAATGATTGAAAACTATATACCTTGCAGACCAGAACACTAAACCTGTTGTCTTCAGGTCATTAGAGTGTGATGAACAGACATCTGGTCAGTTTGTTTTGGGTACTTGGAAGAAGCATTAAGGGACTTCAGTGTTTGATGCAATGTTGTTGGCAGGCAGGGGAGTGAAGGCAGGGTGTGTGGTTAGGGAAGAGGGGGCTTTTGGGTGGGTGTGGGGTGTTTCCCTCCTGCTCCACTGATTGAGCAAAAGACTTTAGAACATAATGAGTAAAAAGTTCTTGGGCTAAAAACCTCCCCCCACCCCCAGGGGAATGGAGGACTGGTAAAAGGGGGTGGTGGGGGCAGGGAGGGGGTGATTGTTTGGGGAAAGGGGAGAGATGGCTGAAGACCCTCTCCGGTCTAATCTTTAATCACAACAGTGTCAGGGGGCGAAAAGGAACATCACCCGAAAAGACACCCCCCACCTTTTGCAGCACTCATCCCAGATGACCAGGAAATTATTCAACAAACCACAGAGCCACAGTGTGCAGGAATGTGCATGAACAACTACCAGCTAACAAAAATATGTTTGAAGAATGTTTTCGAAAAACGTTAGCCGTGTACTTTTGAGTAGGTACTACATTTGAATTTAAATTTACTTCACGACCATTGAAAAAGTACGTTCTATATAGTACGAATGCGTGTAGTATGAATGAATTCAGACGTACTACATCCGCCATGTTGTTACTGTCACATGACCTACCAGCGTCAGTTACGTCCCTTCAACTCCATTCACAAATGCTCTCCCGTGGCCTCATGGGATAGTAAAGTGTCCATCGTATGCACACTTCAGAATCTCACCGGAAGTAGTAAGTCATTCGGGTACTTTTCGTCTACTGTTTTTCGAATACTATGAATTCAGACATACTACTCTGTTCACATACAGTTTTTCATATACTATATAGTAGAGAAGTATTCGATTTCGGACGCAGCAGTTATCTCTGAATGTTCTCTGAACGTTCGAAACCTCCATGTTTAAAAACGTTCTTGATTATACAAACGTTAAGGAGACATTCCATTTTATTAATCTGCAAACATTGGGAAACGCTACTTTTGAATGTTCTCTGAATGTTCTGAACATTTCTAATCAACTAAAACATTTCAGAACAAAACACGTATAAACGTTTTTGTGCTAACGTTTTGAGAACATTATTACAGACCAGATAACTTTGAACGAACATTCTATTAACATTACTGGAAGAATGTTTGTTCATAAATTTGAGAGAACCTCATCAGAAAATTAGCCAAAGTTCTGAGAACGTTTACTGTTAGGGTAAACTCAACCCCATCTCACGGCAATTCATACGTATTTTACGAGGCGGCGAATTCATACGCATTTGTACGACCTCACTCATACGAATTCGTATGATTTTTGCTAAATCTTATGTATTTTACGAGTTGCCAAATTCGTCTGAATTCGCACAAATGACCTACCCCTTACCCCGCCCCTAAACCTACCCGTCACTGGGGTTTAGACAAATTGTACGAATTTGTACAAGTAAGATTGTACGAATTCGTATGAATTAGCAACCTCATAAAATATGTATAAACTGGTCGTGAGATAGCGTTTAATATGCAATTCATACACTCTAAAAAATGCTGGGTTGTTTTAACCCAAATTTGGGTCAAAAATGGACAAACCCAACTGTTGGGTTAAATTTTTAAATTAAATGTTTAACCCAACAGTTGAGTTTGTCCATATTTGACCCAAATTTGGGTCAAATGCATTTTTTAGAGTGTACGAACATATAGTATACTTGAATACGTCTTTTCTGTGATGAGCATGTTTTTAATTTCTGAATGAAACTTGGGTTGTTGGGGGTGATAAATTCAAAAAAGTAATGCAAGCATCCTGATATTATTCTGAAGAATAGAAGCCCCATTTAAAAATAGCCTAAATTAAGTAGTTTGGCATATTTTTTTATATAAAAATTTTAATATTATTTGTTATTTTAATATTCTGTCTTTTTTTAATATTATTAATATTCAAAAACCCTTTGTCCACCAAAAAAGTCATGTAGTGTAACTGACACACAGGAAAATAAAACATAAAACTGGAAATTATATCATAGAGAAGACCCATGCAGACTCTCATGATTGTACATTTCAGATTGTAATCTGATACTTGTACTTATGAATTTATAATTCATTATATTTGTAAAAAATAAATAAATAAATAAAGTCTTTCTCTTAAAAAATGTTTTTACACATACGTATTCAAAGTGTAACTAAAATATGTTAATACTTTTTACTTCATGGTTACACTACATGACTTTTTTTGAAAATATTATAAATTCGAAATCATTTGAAACCAACATGAATACAAGGAGTACATTTCTAAGAACTTGATGTGTGTTTTAAACTAGATTTTTTTTTTTTTATGTAGACACATGCATAACTTCACAGAAAACAATGCGACTAAAAAAAATGACCTTTCATTTCAAAATCTCCCCAAACAAAGTCCAGAATCTCAACAAGTGTGCTTTCATATGACCTCAATCCATTACCATGCACCACATGCCATTGCAAATGACCTGTAAACGTCCCAAGAATGATGTCAATCAACTTGTAATGGGCTCTGCAGCTGCAGAGGCCCAACCTTGCAAATGGGAAACCATTACATGACATAAAACCTCGGCTCATGGAATCCAGCGGTCTCGAAACAAACCAAAGCCACAAAATGCTTCGCCTTGACAGGGATCTCCATCCTTTAGCAGAGCATGAAAAGAATATTTCACACCCGCCTCTCAGGGCTGTTCTCATGCAAATGCAGTGAGAACGCATGGGAAACACACACAGGCATGAGTGACAAAAGAGCGTTCAATGGTCTTATACACTCATGTCTAGATTAAAATGAAAGGCCTGAACATATGATCCATGTCTTTTATGACTTCTAATGATTTGCAAATTTAAACTCCACTGCAAGCATTCTGATGCCTCAAAATTGCATTCCCATACAAAATAAATAACTTTAGATTAATGTTAAGGACCATGCATTAGCAGGAGATCTGAAATCTGTCATTTCAGTCTAAAATGTCCCATTATCCTCCACACAGGCTCCACATTAGCATGTTGCCTGCGGAGGGCTTGTGTGTTGTTTGTCCTGCGCACTATTAATCTGTTTTAATTTCATTTGCAGGTGCTGAAGCACACACCCCTCTGCATTACCCCTCGGCGTGAGGTCACCATGGGGGTTTTGGAGTGAAAGCAGACAGACATCCATCTGAGATGTCCCTGTCACTTAAAAGCACCAGAGGATGAAACTACACACTCCAATGCAACTACTCTCTCAGGAAAAAATGTGCAAAAGTTTTACCTTCAGCAGAACCTTAAGGGTTCAAATTACTAC
This sequence comes from Mylopharyngodon piceus, assembly GCA_039654765.1. Classification (NCBI taxonomy): domain Eukaryota; kingdom Metazoa; phylum Chordata; class Actinopteri; order Cypriniformes; family Xenocyprididae; genus Mylopharyngodon; species Mylopharyngodon piceus. Next base: position 7,408,317 of record CM077447.1, read on the forward strand.
TCTGATATGCACCTTTTAGGGGTATAAGAGAAAATGTTGTCCCTTTAAGGGTACTGCTCCAGTGACAACCCCTAAAGGTACAATTTTAGCATATTTTTACTGAAAATCAGTGTGACTTGTGTCTAGGTATGATGGACTTTCTTGAAAAAGACACTCAGCTAGCTTTTAATAATAGTTCAGTTAAATTCTGTCATAAACTCACCATTGTATTATTCGAAACCAATGTTATTTTAGTATCAATTATTTAATATTTTAGTTTTTGTTAATATTTTGAATCAGATTTTATTTTCTGCATGTTTTCATTTTAATTTTAGTTGAAGTTTTAGTAATTTTGTGTGTATTTTTGTAATTTTTATTAGTTTTCAGCTGTCCAGACATGTCACATGACCTCCTTAAACATATTTATAGCAGGAATTGGGGAAAAATATATCTCTTTAACATGACATAAATGTGCGTATGCATACAGCATAAGCTATGAATACTAGGCATGTTGAAATGACAATACAAAGTAAGTATTTGTGCAAAAAGCTTGACCAGTTCAAATTTAAAAAAAAAATAATAATTTACCTGAAAATAGAAAATCTGTCGCCATTTACTCACCCCATGTTGTAAGAAACCTGCATAATTTTTTCTTTTGTGGAACTCAAAAGGAGATATTTTGAAGAATGTCCAAGTTGCTCTTTCATATAAAGAAAGCAGAAAATGATTTATAACATTAAGCTTCAAAAAGTCACCATTAAAATGGCCCTTAAAATTTATTGAAATATTACATTCCAAGTATTCTGAAACCATATGATATTTTTATGTGAGGAACAGACTGAAATTTAAGTCATTATGTACTGAAAATACAGGATTTGAACATGGTTATTATTATTAACTAAAACCTAAAACCATAAAAAACAATTTTTATTACTTGAAAAACCAATGATGTGATGTTTGGGCCAGGGCAATCTGTTTTTCCAACCAATAGAGGAGCAGGGCAGTGTTCAGGAAACCTGTTTGAAAACCATGATTAAATTTGCAGTTCCATTTGGTGCCACTAGAGGCACATAAAAGGACACACTTCAGCTTGAAGGTTTAAACATGTTTATCCTTTTAGTGTGGAACCATTCCATCATCCTGACACAAAACCAGAACAGGTGATGCAGACAAGCCAAAACAATCTGCACTTAAGACAGTCTACAGGGTAAACTATCCACACTCGTGTGTGTGTGTGCGTGAGAGTGTGTGTATGTATGTGTGTGTTAATAAAATCACTTTTGTATCAGAAACCTTGTGTTAAACATATGTGTGAGCATCAAATATATCCATACCTTCCATGTTAAAGAGTTACATAATACATGTGTGTTTGTGTGGAAAAAGTGTGATAATCACAGTGAGAGCATCTGTGGAGCAGATAGCGGCTAGTTTACTGAAAAACAGTCCTGGAGGGAAAAGGTGTCCAGTTACGCTAAAGAAAACAAGTGAACCTAAGAGAAAGGCAAACCTTTACCTAACATACACATGCAGTGATCACGGTAGCAAGGATGTTGTTAAATAATAGCAGCCACTCTTAACTGTCATACCCTTATAAATGACGTGCTGCATTTTATCTATATTTATCTGATCAGAGTTGCATACATAATACAGCCACTGAATAATCACTGTTGTCAAAGCAAAACTATTCTTAAGGAATGAAAAACCCTGCAGTGTTTATTGAAGGAAGGACAATATGCATCACTGAATATTATTCTGGGCACGAACATTGGCTAAATGTCTAAATGTAAGAAATTCACTGCAGTTTCCAGCTGAAATGAACACTAGTAGATGTAAAACACCAACAACTTTTATGCCTTTTCACACAAATTATGATTTTTGAATTACAGAGGCCAATTATCAGTTAATTAAGACTTATTTTCGTATTGGTTCATTTTGAAAGTGTCATGAAATATGTAAGATGTAATGCTGAATCTAGCAGTGTTCTCAATAGAACAATAAGCGTGTATTACAGTATATGTTATGATTTTTTTAAATAATAATTTGTAATAAAAAAAAAAAAATGGTCACCACTTTGTTGCTCTCAAATTTTTGTTGATGTTAATCTATGACCTAAAACCCATGTGGGACAGAGAAGCAGTTCCTCATTGGCAAACAGTTAAGATAAGCTAGCTTTTCATCTTTATTTCTCAAGTTAGTTTCTTATTTTTCATCCCTCACCCCACAGGAAGTCTCTTCAGGCTGTGTATTGTGCACAGCGCTCTGGCTCGCTCCCTGCCGAGGGCCCAATCTCGCTACGCAATGAGGAGACTTGTTTTCAAAGCCTCCCCCTGCTGGTCGCCTTTATGACCGCCTCTTTAAAGGCTACTCAAAAGCACGGAAAAGTGCACTTATATGAATTTATTTGGAACGGGGAAGAGAAACTAGACTGGCCCGTGTACAGAATCCCATTTACGGTGCATTGAGTTAATGAAGAGTTACGACATTTAAGACCTGTCTCAGTGGATTTCCCAGAGTTACTTGGCCACAGCAAAACATCTGCTTCCTGTATGGGAATGGGACTAATTCTGTCCCCCTACACACACACATACACACACCCTCGGGCTTACCCTGCACTCTTAGGGCCCTTGCTTTCTTTTCACAAGGCCGTCCAATCATAATAAACTTTGGAAAGTCCTCTAATGAGATTCAGGGCAGCCCTGGAGATGCATGCCTGAGCACCTACATTGTGTTTTTCCACACGGGGAACAAAGAGAACATTGCACTCTTCCAGAGGAGATCTCTCTTGCTCAGAAAGGACAGGCTTTAACTACTGAGCCTCCCATGGGTCAAGCCTCAAGAGAGCCAGAGACACAGTTGTGAATGCGTCAATACTACTCATCAAAAAAGGTGAACTTGTTCACTATGTGGTGTGCATTAATAAGGCTTTTTCCGCCAAAGACCATCCTGAAGATGTTTTTTTCTTTCATGTTTCTTTCAAGTGTAATGTACATCTATGGTCAGGTGCATGTGTAACGGAGGCCAGCTAGTAAGAGTTATGCGAGTAAACCTCACTCCCCCGTCTTTAGCGTCCTTGTTAGCGTGCCTGCCTCCTTCAATGCCAGAAATGCTGGTTCAAATCCCACTTGGAGTGCTGCAAGTAGAACCGGAGTGGTTACATTGGTGCCGTGACCCGGATGGGAGTAAGGTTTAGGAAATGGAGGCCAGCTAGTAAGAGCTGTGCAAGTAAATCTCACTCCCTTGGCCTCAAAATGGCGCACTGGCGACTGATGCTAGAGGCTGTGGTCTTTAGTGTCCTTGTTAGTGCACCCCCCTCCCATATCGAAAACGCTGGTTCAAATCCCACTCAGAGCGGTGTGAGTAGAACCGGAGGGGTTACGTTGGTGCCATGACCTTGTTGGGAGTGAGGTTTAGGTAGGTGATTGTAATGGAGGCCAACTAGTAAGAGCTGTGTGGGTAAATCTCACTCCCATGGCCTCAAGAGGCGCACTAGCGACTGATGCTACAGGCTGCAGTTTTTAGCGTCCTTGTTAGCGTGCACGCCTCCCATGCTGGAAACACTGGTTCAAATCCCACTTGGAGTGGTGCGAGTAGAACCAGAGGGGTTACATTGGTGCCGTGACCCGGATGGGAGTGAGGTTTAGGGGGGTGATTGTAATGGAGGCCAGCTAGTAAGAGCTGTGCAAGTTAACCTCACTCCCCTGGCCTCAAGAGGCGCACTGGCAACTGACGCTAGAAGCTGTGTCCTTGTTAGCGTGCCCACCTCAAATGCCAGTTCGAATCCTGCTGGGAATGGTGCGAGTAGAACTGGAGGGTTTACACATGCAATAACTTGCTATAGCTTTCATCTAAAAGTTGTACAAAGTTTTGCTTTTTGGTTTTGTTTCAGTATTTTCATTTGACATCAATACAATACCCAAGTTGTTTTTTATACAAATGTCAACCAAAATCAAACACTGTAATAGGCCCAACAAATGAACAATAGGCTGAATAGGTAAGCTATTAATGAACAGTGTTTTCTAAAGTAATTTTGATGGTTTCTTGTTCTAGTCTTCACAAACCATGTTTATCTTCACTGCAGGTGAACCCTTATTTAATGTAGTCTGGATTGTATGTATGTACAGTAGTGGCCAAAAGTGACTTCAGATTTCAGAAGTGATTTGATTAAACCATCAAAATATGAGAAAAATATTTTATATTTTAAATATTTTAAATGTGGAAAGAACAAAACACTAAACTTGGAATTTATCTGACAAAACTATTTAGCAAAAAAAAAGGGGTAAACTACAGCAGCAGGTTTTATTTTACTATGCAAAAAATGCATAGAAAAACAAAAAGCCACAGGAAAAAGCATACATTGACTACAATATTAGAAGTTATTAATATTTTGTTGGTTCTCTCTTGTTTTTGAATGTGTTCATAATTTCTTTGTGACAGCCTGGCCAAAAATGATGTCCGCACAATTTGTCATGTTTCATTACTTCATCACAAATAAAACAATTGACTCCAAGCACAACTACGCAATATGCTTACAAAATCTTTAACAGTTTTTTAATAATTTGAATAAAGGGTGAACATGTCAATTTTCCTAGGCCGGACATCACTTTTGGCAACTATACTCTGCTGCTTAACATAAAATGTTATGCTTATTATGCACATAATTTCAGTACTCTGACTGAGAGCAAATCTTTTACCCTTCGCTTTGAAGAAATGAAATAATCAATATTCAAGCATTGTTAGTATCATGTCACATTGTGATCTTTATCATTGTCCACTGTGTTTTTGTTTCTAGAAGCATTTTTGTTTTGAACATTTGCTCTGGAACAACTCTAAAAAACTGACCCATCCCCACCCCCACTGCTCCTGCATAACGGCATTTAAACGACCCCTGAATCCAAACCAGGCCTACATTATCCAGGCCTGTCCTCCAGGCCTGTTGTTTATTCCTTCTTGAAGGCACTTGACAAATAATCAAGATATCGGTCTGATTTGCAACTCCTGAGGGGCGACTGAGGGAGGGCGTCAACACTCTGGACGAAGGTCTGAAATTTCTTTGCCCCTCCTATAGAAGTAGGACATAGGAGCTTCAGGGTTGATACTTGTGGAGACAATAAGCTCATATCCCACAGGCATCTCCTACTAAAACCTTGAGTTTTCCATTACTTCTCATAAATGTCTTTGCTAAATTGGAAACTGAAATTTTATTTTGATTAATTTATCATGTTAATAATTTAAATCTCCAATTATATATTTTGTATACAGTTAAAACAGAACATGTTAAAGTGTGACCAGTGTAGTCTGATTCTCAAAAAGAATGATTCTTATAATTGCGTTCTTTTTAGTCAATCAAAAATATACAGCGTGACCAATGTAGTCTGATTATAGAATGAAAGCCTCTTATTAGTTGGCTCTTTTTAGTGAATCAAAAACATAAATGTAAACACACCCAGAATTGTTTTATATGTAGTGCTGTCAAATCGATTGATCGCAATTAATCGCATCTAACATAAACGTTTGTAATATATTACAACTTTTATGTTATATGCGATTAATCGCAATGAATTGATTTGACAGCACTACATATAAAACAATTCTGGGTGTGTTTACATTTATGTTTTTGATTCACTAAAAAGAGCCAACTAATAAGAGGCTTTCATTCTATAATCAGACTACATGTTGTTTACATGGACTTTATATACATTTATACGGACTATATTTATATATATATATTCATACACACACTGTAAAACCCGATAAGTTACAGTAACTCAAACCATTTGAGGAAACCAACTGCCGTAAACCATTTAAGTTTTAAAACCAATAAGTACAAGTACTGTAAACTCATATACATTGAGTTAAATTCACATTTTAGTGTTGGTTTAGTCAATCATTAGAGTAGACTCAACTTTACTCAACTTTATCATTAGAGTAAACTCAAAAGATTTTAAGTTTATTTTATTCATTCAGTTTGAATTCATGTAACAAATCTAAGTCTTAACTATATATATCACACACACAAACTTTCATGTTAGATGCGATTAATTGCAATTAATCGATTTGACAGCACTATTTATATGTATCCCCCCCCCCCCATAACATCTATTCTTTAAAAGTTCTAAAAGAGTAGTTAATGGAACTATTAAGGAACCCAAATGACAAGGAATCGGAACTGAAACCACAATTTCTTTAAGATTTCCATCTCAATTCGAACTGACTGTTCATATATTAGAAAAAGTAGAGCATAAAATTCTTACTCAGTCATACAGCATGATCCTCTTAGAGGATCAACACACTTGCAGTGCTGGACTTGCATGTTGTTGTCACGAATTACTTTCTTCTGCACTTTAAAGCGTCTGATTAAAGTGAAGTTCTTCATAACAACAGCTGTCATGTACAGCTTGTAAGAAGGGTTTCCTATAAAAGACAAAATAAGAAGTCTCCTTCCCAATGCTCCAGCTGGGACTCATTACAAACACAGTGCTAATTCATCCCAGTGCCCAAGATTTGACACTAGTTGGCCATGCCCAGCAGGTTCTACGCTGGGATCAGAGGTCCTGACCTGTCCTTTGCCCTCCGAGAGACCCCCTTGCCTCGATGCTCTTCATAACAGCAATCCTGTTGATTCAATTAGAACCGGAGGAACGCAGCGAGACCCTGGACAAAAGGTTCAGCGCAATGCGGACTGTTCATGTAAGAGCCAGCGAGGCAAAAGGACCATCTATCAGACCGTCCATCACTGCACAAATGCACAAATGTTCAATCACCATGGAGAAGCCAAATGGGATGACGGGGCAGAAGAGGTGGGGTGAAGATGGACAAAGGAGACATTCTTTTATTATTATTTTTTTCTTAAGGAGGGTTCCTACCAGACCCTAGCAGTCTGACATAGAGTGAATCAGCTGAGAAGTTTGAGTGACTGCCAATGAAGGGATTTCCACTGACACAGCATTTCATTAGGTAAACAGTGAAGGATAAGCAAGAGGAATAGCTTTCCTTTAGTCTGAGGGTCGTGCGTTTCTATTTTCTATACTGTGCACTGCTGAAAACACTTTAAACCTTGTAATTAATCAGGGAACATGATTAAATTATGTAGACTAAGCAAAATGACATTTAACTCATTTTCTCATTTCACATGCAATGAAGTGTAAGTTGTCTATATATAAAAATACTTTAAGAAAACAAAAGAGGCCTTCCCAGCTAACAAAAAATATGTTCTAAGAACGTTTTACTAACGTTCCCATTAAGTTGTGAAAACGTTATTTCTGAATGTTCTCTGAACAATCAAAATGCCCAGTTTTTTAAATGTTTAAAAAAAAAAAATTGGCTACTGTATGTGAACCAGACATGAGCGTCGCGATGCGACAAAAGCAAATAGAACCCATTATTATCAGTGATGCTGTCTACACTGGATGTGGCGACAAATTCCCTGCTGTAAATTTGATGCACGTTCTATTTCTGACATTTTCTAAGCGCTCACGCTACTTCTGATATGAGGGACAAATGGATTTGGATTTCAGAAACCCTTGTTATTACACCGGTGGCCATTAAGTGAACTGCAGCCAGCAACTTATTTATTACTTGTGCTCGCACTCGTGTACACGTAACGTACAAGAGACTGAACGTGATTCAAGTCCCCGATATACTCTCTTCTCTTTCGTTTTTCACTTAGAAGTAAAAAGTCGGAAATACCTTTGCAGTGAAAATCGCGATGCTGTCTACGCTGCTGAGAGCGACGTTTAGATGAAAATGAATATGTGCTACACACTTTCCCCTCAATAACAAAATAAACACACAACAAAAATGACAGCGGTGAGAAATGGGATTGGGGTCCTAACAGAGACCCGATTTCGCAGAGGACCTGATTTGTCACCATACTGGCCCGAGTTTTTCACATAAAAATCAGTCTACAGGCTTTCAAATCAGGGTCTCGTTTTTTAAGTTTCGTTAAAGCTGTTCACACGTTGGCAATACAAAAAGCGATTAATACATGAAAATTCTTACATATCGCCCCTTTAAAAAACGTTAGATGAACGTCCAACTAAAATGTTTTAGAAAAAAAAAAAAAACGATGTATAAATAATGTTTTTGTGCTAATGTTTTGAGAACATTATTAAAGACTTTTTTATATATAGATTGGCTGATGGGACTGTCTTGATATAAAAAACACAATTTAATGCTATTTTTGCATAAACCAACAAAAAACAAATTGTGCAACACAAAAAAAGTTTTAAAAAAAAAATAAAAAAAAATAAAGTATTTTGACAAATGGGCAAAAATAAAGTAAAAAAAAGAAAAGAATGTTGACCAGTTGGTGTAGCTTTTTAAAGGTCATTTACGGCAAATGACATCAGAAATTTTGACATAAATTTTTGGAGCTTTTGGAGCTGATTGGTAAAAATATAGATAAACAATATAAACAGTTGGGTGATTTATGTGGTATATATAGTTATATTCATTGGAAAATGCAATCCAGCAATTTTAATGCGATTAAACAGGTTTCTTAAGTGAGAAGTAAATGTATGTAGCCTAACACATAAAGAGTTTCTGAAAATGTGCACAGTTCAAAAGTTTGGGGTCGGTAAGCTGTTTTAATGTTTCTAAAAGAAGTCTCTTATATTTACAAAGGCTGCATTCATTTGATCAAACAGTAATATTGTGAAATATTATTACACTTTAAAATAACTTTCTATTTGAGTATATTTAAAAATGTAATTTATTTTTGTGATGCAAAGCTGAATTTTCAGCATCATTAACTCCAGTCTTAAGTGTCACATGATCCTTCAGAAATCATTCTAATACACTGATTTGCTGCTCAATAAACATTTTATTATCATCGGTGTTATAAACAGTTGTCCTGCTTAATTTTATTTTTTTGTGGAAACTGTGAAACAGGATTATTTGATGAATAAAAGTTCAAAAGAAAGTTCAAAAGAGCAGCATTTATTTATAAATCTTTTGTAACATTGTAAATGTTTCTGTCATCACTTTTGATCAATTTAATGCATATACCTGCTGTAAGAAAAGTATTAATTTAATATAAAATAAATAAATAATAAGATAATAATCTTACTGACCCCCAACTTTTCAATGGTAGTTTATATTCAATTGTTTTTAGTTTTATTATTATTATTATTATTATTATTATTATTATAAGTATAAATCTTAATAAAGTTTGTTAGATTTATTATTTAAACAAAAAAAAAACAAAAAAAAAACTTACTAATACTTTAAGAAAAACAACTAGTTTAAGATACATTTGCATGGATAGACCAATGGACCTTAATCAGGGTCGACATCATCATATATAATGGTCTGTTCAAGTTTGGAAAGATGTATTTTCAATGCTTTGACTGCTGGTCACCATAATTATGACATCCATTATATTGCATGCATGCAGATTAAATGTATTCATAAATCCCACTAAATCTTGCACCAATGCAGTAAACATTAGATGTCCATCACCTCAAACTACATAATGAACTCAGAGAGACGCACAGAGCTCAGGTAGAAGCTCCTTTTCAGGCCCCAAAGCAACTCTCAAATCCTCTTGATATCCCTCTACGCTACGCTCGACTCCCCCTCATTTAATCAAGCAAAGGAATTACCAGGGGAAGTGATTAGGTACAGGTCTTTAGTTTTTTCTCTTTCTTTTTAAAAGCATAATCCTTTCAGCATAGTAAAAAGAAAGACTCCACAGATATCCCGGCATTGTGTCCCACTTTCTCTCTCTTTTACAAAGAGACTGCAGGCAGCAGTTCTCTTTTGAAATAAGAGTGGCAAATTAAAAGTTATTGTTTGCCACTTTTAAAAGCATTTTTCCCCCACCCACCCCTCAACCCCTGGTCCACGTCTGGGATTTGTCCTGCTGAACATCTCGGCAATTTATGTAGAAGACAAAAGGGGAAAGGTTGTTACCCATTTTTCCTGTCAATCAAGATGTTAAACAGAGCTCTGATGGCCTGACTTCATGACTTTATATAAAGATGCTCTAGTGGCTTTTGAACTGAATAAATCTTAAACTATATCACCTCACTGAAAAAAAAAACAACAAGTTAAAGATCAGTTTTCTGATTGACACTACCGCTGATCTTACTATGTTTCACAATTCCACCACAGTACATGTAATAAGGTTTAATGAGCAGGCTTGTTAAGGCATCACAGTAAGTCGTACACTTAAACCAGTGGAGTGTTATAGTGGGATTTTGTGTTCCTCTTGCTGCATTCACGGACCAGCTGCAGCTCGTCTCAGTGGCTCGAGTTCCCATAGTTCCATTAATCCCCCAGCAGCACTTGAGGAGCAGAGGGAGGGATACACACACACACACACACACACACACACACACACACACGCACACAGGAGGCAGAGAGGAATGGGTGGGTTGTATTGTCCCAGTCTAGTTTATCATTTATATGCTCCTCTGTGAGATATTAATGCAAGTTAGCCAAAGAAATGCAGAACAGCTTTTTCAGAAGGCATTTCAAAGCAGTATCACATGCATCTGACAGATGGGTTCATTGCTAACAGGGGGATCTGCCTTCCATGAGGGAATGACAATACAAACACCCCTAATATGACCAAAGTCAGACATAAAAAAATGTTTTGGCCTGCATTACAGTAATAAGAATTTTGGGAGGATATGCTTTATTATTTTGTATAAATAAATTAAAATGTATTTACTTTATTAGAATTAAATGCAATTGTAAATAAAATAATGTAAAACAATGCAAAAGCTTGTTAATGGTGTTAAAGCAAACATTTTCTTTATGCAATATATAATTTCCTGTATAGTTTATTATTTTTATCATTTGTCCTTTAATTTTGGAGTGAAATCAGTGTTATTTTAGTTTTATTTTTATTTTATTTTTATTATAGTTTTATTAATATTTTGAATTAGCTTTTATTTTTATATTTTAAAATGTGTTGATCCTTTTATATTTAATTTTCATGTTAATTTTTATTGTGTTTGTCATTTTATTAGTTTTTTTTTTTTTTTTTTTTTTTTTTTAAATTGCTATTTGGGTTTAATTTATTTTTATTTAAGTTGTAGTTTTTATTTATTTCGAGTTAATAATTTTAGTGCTTCAACTTAAACTTATTTCAGTTTATTGCCAAGGTAACATTTCTAATTTCTGTCAAATTTAAGTTTTTCCAACGCTATCTCACGACCAATTTTTACGTATTTTATGAGGTGGCTAATTCGTACGATCTCACTCGTACAAATTCATACGATTTGTCTAAACCCCAGTGACGGGTATGTTTAGAGGTGGGGTTTGGGGTAGGTCATTCATACAAATTCATATGAATTTGGCAACTCGTAAAATACGTACGGATTTAACAAAAAATGTACGAATTCGTACTAATTAGCCACCTCATAAAATATGTACAAAGTGCCTTGAGATCGGGTTGGTTTTTCAGCTGATATTTATATTTTATTTTATTTCAGCTTTAACAGGAATGGTTTTAATAGTTTTAGTTTATGTTAATGATAATAACTTTGGGTGAAATATGACCCAGATATTTCTTGACAGTTTTTTACTTTTTATCTTACAATCAAGATTCACCATCACCCATAACTGAAAAAGAATGAAGAATGTAAGTTAAATTATTTTTACAGCCAAATTCAGTAGGCCTAATATTTTATGAAGTTGCTGGAGCCCCGCATGTGACAAAAAAAAAAAAAAAAAAAAAAAAAAAAATATATATATATATATATATATAGTGACCATGAATTAAGAATTCGTTAACTCGTTTTTGTTAAATCGGGCCACAAATTAAGAATTTGTTCTTATTTATTTGTGGCTTATTAATTCGTTCCCTCATTTTAGTAATTCATGGCCAGGTTAAACTAAGGGTAGGTTTACACGAATTTTTTCTTTGCACATTTTTGTTAAGTTCTGCAGACACACTTTTTGCTAGCTAATCGCTAGCTAAACCACGTGCTTTTGCCACAAACTGCTGTGCTGACTTGAGAATATGGATGAAAAAGAAGAAATGCACCTTGAGAACTCGAGAACATTGAGAACTCGAACCCTATTAAACAGATAATCAGCTCTCTCGAATTCCACAGTAAACAGGTGAAGTGTTTGAAAGGAAAAACTGACGAAAGGAAAATTGGAGAAAGAAAACGTCGAACTTCGTGACAAATGTGACGATTTGGATGCTACAAGAGAAGGTGGAATCTGCGTGTCGTTGGTATGAGAGTTCTAGGAGAGAACGTGAAGCAGATGATCATCGACCTCTTCAGCCAGGTCTCCCCAAGCATCGCTGCTGATCTGCACCGCGGAGTTGACATCGCTCATCGGCTGGGGCCTCGTTCTGCTGCGGAAAAATCCTCCCGTCGTATAATAGTCCCGTTTTCGTCGCGTTCCCAGCGGGACAAAGTTTGGAAAGACGCCAAAACCCCCGACTTACTCAGGGAGAATAAGAGTATGATAAGGTATAAGGAATAAGGTATTCGAGGATCTTTCTTAGAAAGACAAGGATGCAAGGACTCTTCTGTGGCCGAAGGCGGGAAGGGAAGAGGGCTGACTTTCGGTCCTTTCGCTGTCATTGAGGGTAAAAGACTGACAGCTAAAGATGTAGCCAACAGGCCTAACGTTACTTAGTGCACTAGTAACGTTGATTTTTATTTTTATTTAAAATAAATAAAAATATTTATTTTTATTTTTTAATTTTTTTAAAAAAAAAATGATTAGCATACGTTCTGCTTAGGATCTGTGTTACATTTATTTTATTTTATTTTTTTATTATTATTATTATTATTTTTTACCTTTAAAAAATAGGAATGGATGCGTAAAGTTAAATCTTTGTTTTCCTAGTAATACACGTTTTAATATCTTAATGGTATTAAGCATATTTATTTCATATCAATATCAATAATTAGTTTTAAATAGATAAATATTGTTATTTTTATTGAAAGCCTGTTATGATTAAATATTGGTTTAATTTTACTTATCCTTTTTATTTATTTATTTATTTATTATTTATTTTATTTTATTTTATTTTATTTTTTTATTTTTTTTTTACTTTGGGCATTGAAATGGTTACTACTTGAATACAGAAATTTAAGTTTAGTCTTTATTTTCTGAACTTAAATCTGAGCACTTTAGTACCAGGTGGGCATTTTTTGTGGTTGTTTTTTGAAAGTGAGTTGAACAGGTGTACTCTTTTAGTTCACTCAGTTACTTAGTTGTAATTGTTTTTTTTGTTTTTTTTCTTTCCTTGCATTGTTCGTTGTTCATGTCATTGTCATTAATATCTTTTAAGGCCAGGGGGCTCAGGGATAGTGTCAAACGGAAAGCTCTTTTTTTGTTTGCTAAAAAAACACAAGTCAGATTTTTGTTTCCTTCAGGAGTGTCATTCTACTAAAGATGATTACAAATGGTGGAAATCTCAGTGGGGTAATGACATTTGGAGTTCACATGGCACTGAACACTCTGCTGGGGTTAGCATTTTGAGAAATACATTTAATGGGGATATATTAGGATCAGATTAAGATAGTGATTTCACTTAACCAACAAACAGTAATTCTGGGAAATATATATGGGTACAATACTTCTTTGGATAATAAAAATTTTCTTTGACAGGTTAGATGAGAAACTCACATATTGGTCGAATAAATTCCCTAATGCATTTTTTATACTAGGAGGAGACTTTAATGTATCAATTAATAATTCTTTGGATAGGTATCCACCAAAGAGGACAGCGTGTTTTAGCCCTGCATTGCTAGGGCTAATAGATAAATTTGAATTGGTGGACATTTGGAGAAAAAGATATCCTACCAATTTGGAGTTTACCTGGGCCAACAAAAATGGATCAAGACAATCTCGAATTGATTATTGGCTCATATCAAAATGTATGTCCAAATTTGATCTACATGTTGGCATTCAATGTACTCTTTTGACTGACCACAAAACTATCTTTATTAATACCCCTTTAACGGCAGATTATGCACCAGGCCATAGCAAAGCCTCTTTGTGGAGACTTAACAGTTCACTCTTAGAATTACCAGATGTAAAGGATAAAATTAAAGAATTAATTGCTAACTATTAGAAAGTAGCCACAATTCAAAATTCTTTTTGTACTAATTTGGAGCTTCTAAAATTTGAGATTGGAGTTTATTTAAGGAAAGTTGGAGCAGTCTTAGCCAAAAAGAGAAGGGTTCTTAAGGACAGCCTGATCATGAAATTATCTCAAACCCGTAACTTTAGTTGTATGTCTTTGGAGGAAAAATCTGAAATTGCAGCTTTACAAACTAAATTAGATGATGTATACTTATCGAAGGCTAGGGGTGCTTATAACTAGGGGTGCTTATAACCACTAAAAGACTAAAATAATGTTTGGATAGCATTATAGATGAGACTCAGTCTGGATTTATGAGGGACCGGCACATAATGAACAACATTAGATTAGTTTTAGATTTATTTGATTATAGCAATTTGGTGGAACGTAATAGTTTTATTCTTTTCCTGGATTTTTATAAAGCCTTTGATTCAGTAGAACATCATTTTATTTTTAAATCATTGCAAAAGTTTGGTTTTGGTGAATATTTTTGTAAGGCGGTAAGAACTCTTTATTACAACTGTAATAGTACAGTCAAATTAAAATATGGTACTTCTCCTAGGTTTTACTTGTCACGTGGTATTAGACAAGGGTGTCCAATATCTCCTTATTTGTTTTTATTAGTTTCCCAGATATTTGCATCTTATATTTCTAATAGTAGTCTTCGTGGTATCTCTATTGCTAACAAACAGATACTCATCAGTCAGTTGGCTAATGATACCACACTTGTTTTTGCACGATGCTAACCAAGTTCAGTTAGCACTAGAGAATATCCAGCAATTCTCCAAAGCTTCAGGCTTATCCTTGAACCTTTCTAAATGTGAATTGATGTCCATCAAAGAGTGTAGTTTGTCAGAAATTTGTAATATTCAAGTTAGAGATCAGGTATCATATTTAGGTATTATTATAACAAAAAATGAATTGGGAAGATGCTCCGTAAATTTAAATCCACTGATTGAGAGTACACAGATAAAACTTTGTATATGGCTCCAGAGAGATCTGTTGTTAAAGGGCAGAATTTTACTAGCCAAAGCTGAGGGCTTGTCAAGATTAACATACGCCACTCTTTCTTTGAGTGTTGACATCACCATTCTTAAAAAAAATGGATACAATGCTCCTCAACTTTGTTTGGAAGAATAAAACTCATTTTGTCAGGAAATCTGTACTTATGAACACCATTGAGAAGGAGGGTTTAAATTTTCTTGATTTTACCACTTTAAACAACGCCTTTAAAATAAATTGGATAAACTTTATTAATAAGCCCGCATCTATCTGGAATTTGATCCCTAATGTTATTTTTTCAAAACTAGGTGGTTTAAAATTCCTATTAACCTGTAATTATAGCATAATAAAAATCCCTATCAAATTATCCCTTTTTCATAGGCAAATGTTATTAGCTTGGTCCCTCATTTTTAAATACAATTTTACACCTTGCTCATATATAATTTGGAATAATAAGGACCTAATGTATAAACATAAATCTCTTTTCTTTGATAGTTGGTTTAAAAATGGAATTATTTTTGTATCTCAATTTTTAAATCAGAATGGTTCAGTTTGTAATTATTCTGAGTTCTTAGTAAAGCATGGAATTCCTGTTACTCCAAAAGAATTTGCGATTGTGGCTGATGCAGTGCCACAAGGAGTTCTTATGCTTTTTAAAGGGTTTTCTTTTTCATCTTTTTGTCACTCAGTGGATCTATGTAAAACATTTGTAGGTAAACAGTGCCCTTTCTTCACCTAAATCAAAAAACAATAAGAAAATTAGAGTCTTGTTTCAGGAGGAATCTGTTTCTATGCCATATGTAATTTCTTACTGGAATGGACTTTGGAAAGTTTGGACATTACCTCACAAGTATCTGATAACTAACAAAATGAGAGAAATAACCTTTAAGTTAATTCATAGGTTTTACCCAGATAAGTGCTCTCTCAGAAGACTTGAGAATGATATTAATACCCTCTGTTCTTTTTGTTTAGAGAAACCTGAAACTACTTTACATTTATTTTGGAATTGCTCTCACACACTGACATTTTGGTGTGACATTTGTGACTTTATTAAATGTTATGTGAATCCAAATTTTAAATTTACATACAGAAATGTAATTTTTGGCTTTCATGAATGTGAAAAGAAAAATTATATTTATTTTATAAACCTTATTTTTCTGTTAGCCAAATATCACATTCTTAAATGTAAATTTTCAAAGTGCAAACCTCTTTTTTTAAGATTTAAACATGAGATTAAAATGTATTTTGAAAGCTATGAGAACAGCGGCTGTGTTTAAGGACTTGGCACTTAATCTGGACTGAAAGACTGTTGGACTCTGGCATATTGTTTTATTGTTATATGACAATGATGACAATTGTTGTTACTGTTTTTTTTTCTTTCTTTTTTTTTTCTTTCAAGCATTTAATAAAAACAAAAACAAAAAAACAAATCCTCTCCCGTGGTCTCATGGGATAGTAAAGTGTCCATCGTATGCGCACTTCAGAATCTCACCGGAAGTAGTAAATCATCCGGGTACTTTTTGCCAACTGTTTTTCGAATACTATGAATATACTACTCTGTTCGCAAACTGTTTTTCGTGTACTATATAGTAGAGAAGTAGGCTATTCAATTTCGGACGCAGCGTACATGCCTGCGCATATACGCATATGCATACTGTCACCGTTTTCACAGATTCGCATTTTTGTAGTTTACACAGTGATCGTTTTGCATTTTGAAGGCCCCCAAAATACCGTTGTTGTGTAAATTAACAGCTAAAACACAACTAAAAGTTTTCCATTTTTAGTTGAAAATGGTGTCATATAAACGGCCCCTAATTCGTTCCCTCTTTTTGATTTAGGGGTCATTTACACGACACCGTTTTCATGTAAAAACGGAAAGCTTTATGTGTTTTGGCTATTCATTTACACAACGACTGGGTTTTGGGGCATGAAAACGCAAACATTTGGAAAAAAAAAAAAGTGCAAGTTTTTGAAAATGATACCGTTATCTCTGTGTAAACTACAAAAATTTGTGAAAACGGCGAGTAGTGTTTCTTTACAAAGTGACATCGCCAACTACTGGCCTGACAGCATAATACAGCGTTTTTAGTCATTTTCACGGATTTGTGTGAACGAGGATCATTTTGACAATGTTGTCATCTGTATGTGAAGAAAGCAAATGAAAAACTTCCATTTTTCATCCATTTTTAGTACATCGTTGTCATGTAAACGTGCCCTTAAACTAAAACAAGGGAATGAATTATTATATTGCGCCCGCGATTTAATTAAAAGGAGGGAATGAATTAGTAAAACGCGCTGACATAGTAAGTTGTGGGGATGAATTGTTAATTCGTGGCCAGGATATACATATTTCCGCCCGTCTAAAATGCAATAATACTGCAGAGAGTAACTCGGTCCTAAAAGACCAACAAACTGTCTGTTGGGCCAAAAGTAAGGGGTGAAAGTGAAGAGAAGATGTGTATGTGTTTGGATATTTGCTTGAATGTGCTGTGGGACAGAAGTTGTGTTTGAAGTTGGCCTTAGTTGGACTCCACTGTAGACTCCCTTGCCTCAGCCCTTCCACTAACCCTTTCATGACATGGCAGGAGAAGTGAGACAGCTGGCGCTCAGGCTGAGGGCGTTTATTTACCTCCACCGGCAGCAAAGGAAAACCGCTCCACAAAAGAGGGCTCATGAATGGGCTCTCACTGGGGAAGCCTTCCTAAACTTCTTTATGTGGGCCTTCCATTTAAGCACGGCACTTTTTGTTTGTTTCTTATAACAGCAGAAGAAGGCTTTTGGGACATATCGAGAGGAGAAGAGCGCATGACCTTACACACTAGGTCTGATAGGAAAAGAGGGAAAAATGCAAACAAGCTACAAAATAACAGTCTGGCATTCATAAACCGAAAAAGAGCATTAGTTGTGTTTTGTGTTGCTGAGATTGACATATGCAATAATTATGCAACATAATAATTAATGTAAAGTCTTGTGACTGGCATGTTTTTCTTCAATGACTCTGCAACGTGTGTCATCTAGATTCTTTGTTTCTATGCCGAATTCATCGTTAGTATTTGATTTCCTACATCTGTAGAAACTTTTTTCTCATATATATCAAAACAATTGTTCAGGATATTTAAAAATCATTTTAATCTGAGCTAAGATCATTTGAAATGTTTTCTTATGATCTACTATGTTTCCTACAGTTTCTGTGATAGTATTTTCTAAGTAAACAAATGGCTGAAAAAAAAAAAAAAAAAAAATTTTTATTTAAATGCCACATTGGTGGATAGAAGCATCAATCTCTTTTGAAAACAAACAAAAAACAAATGTCTAAACTTTTGGCTAGTACTAAGAAACAAAATACATATCAGAAATTATAGAGAAATGTACTTATGTTTATTGTTATATTGCATTTTGAGCATTTATTAAAATCCATCATTCATTCAAACCCTTAAAAGCACTTTTTTTAATCCTTATTTATTTGAATGGTTATAAATTCAGAATTGTGCAGTAAATAAACAAGCATGGTACACAGAAAAACTGTACCGACTAGTAAAACAAAGCTTCAGTTAATTGAAGTACCAGCTGTAAAGAGTTCTCAGACTAACTTAAGTGCCAGAAGCTTGTACCTAGATCAAATGAAACTTTTATGATAAAATATTTTTGAGTTTTCACTCTACAGTAGATGCCATTCATCTGACTGACAAAGGTTGCCCTCTTCTGGTGAAATCAAGAATCAATTTTTTTTCTTAAAAACTTCACCAGTGAGATATAACAGTAACATTCCCAAACTATAACAAAAGAGCTGTTTTTCTTCAAATAATCAGATGTATCATTACTAAATAATAGCTTTAGATAATTTGTTTGAGAAAATTGTAGACATTAACTGTCCCAAATATAAAGAAATAATTTACATTTACAATAAAATGGTAGAAAAACAAATATACATCTAACACATTATTTTAAGTTTTTTTTAATGTCTTATCCAACCAAAGTAAAATGGCCAAAATATATTAAGTGACCCAAATCTGATATACAGTTGCAAGAAAAAGTATGTGAACCACTTGCAGAATCTGTGAAAATGTTAATAATTTTAACAAAATAAGGGAGATAATACAAAATGCATGTTATTTTTTATTTAGTACTGTCCTGAGTAAGATATTTTACATAAAAGATGTTTACATATAATCCACAAGACAAAAAAAATAGCTGAATTTATTAAAATAACCCCATTCTTAAGTATGTGAACCATTGACTCTTAATACTGTGTGTGGTTACCTGGATGATCTACGACTGTTTTTTTGTTCTGTTCTTCAGAAAAAATCTCCAGGTCCTGCAGATTCTTCAGTTTTCCAGCATTTTTTGCATATTTGAACCCTTTACAGCAGTGACTGAATGATTTTGAGATCCGTCTTTTCACACTGAGGACAACTGAGGGACTCAAACACAACTTTTAAAAAAGATTCAAACATTCACTGATGCTCCAGAAAAAAAAACATGATACATTAATAGATGGGGGGTGAAAACATTTGGAATTTGAAGATCAAGGTAAATTGTATTTAATTTGTCTGCCGGGAAACATGCAAGTATTTTCTGTTGCTTCCGAAGGGCAGTACTAAATGAAAATAAAATGATATTCAAGCGAAATAGGAAAAATTTGGAACTCTTCATCCTGTTCAAAAGTTTTCACCCCCGGACTCTTAATGCATCATGTTCCTTCTGGAGCATCAGTGAATGTTTGAACCTTTTTTAATAGTTGCGTTTGAGTCCCTCAGTTGTCCTCCATGTGAAAAGACGGATCTCAAAATCATTCAGTCACTGTTGTAAAGGGTTCAAATATGCAAAAGATGGTGGAAAACTGAAGAATTTTTGGGACCTGGAGATTTTTTCTGAAGAACAGAGCTCAGTTTAACTGCTCAGAATAAACAAGGGACTCATGAACAACCATCACACAACAAAAAAACAGTCGTAGATCATCCAGGTAATGACACACAGTATTAAGAATCAATGGTTCACAAACTTTTGAACTGGGTCATTTTAATAAATTCAGCTATTTTTTTGTCTTATGGATTATATGTAAACATCTTTTATGTAAAAATATCTTACTCAAGACAGTACTAAATAAAATAAAAAAACATGCATTTTGTATGATCTCTCTTATTTTGTTAATTTTTCACAGATTCTGCAAGGGGTTCACAAACTTTCAAGTGGCACTGTATAATGTATAATAAACAATTCAGAAGTTACAAAATGTCACATTTATGAAAATATGTTTCCATGATTATCCGTTTCAGTAATTTAGTTTATAATAAGAAGTGTTGAGGTAAAATATGACATTCAGAATATTTCCAAACAGGTCAACCCTTTGTATTTAAGTGAGAAAAATATGTATAGAAATGTGTGGGAACACTCTCACTGAAATATAACTTGAAACCGCAAACAGCATTATATCAAAAATAATGTTGTAAATGTAAACATTTAGAATCTAGGTCCATCTAATTCACATTGACAAAGTTAACTGAAGAAACATTGCTGTTCATTGCTCATTTAGTCCATCTTAGAGTTTCTGAATTACAACTTGAAATTTACCTATAAAGAACAGAAAAAGGCAGTGAAGACATTTACAGTCTCAATAACAGTCAAATCAGTCAAAATCAAGATGAGAAATATATCAGGTTGATAAGGTTAGCATAAACTTACATGATGGCATTAAAGAAACCTCTGCAGTCACTACACTCTCCAAGCCCAGGTTTGAGAGACCGCCCCGAATCAGCCCACAGGAAAAGGCCAAGTACTGCAGAGAGGACACATATATAGATCTATTAACATTTAATTTCTCATGGTATAAAAATAATTTACACAAAATAATGTCAGAATATGATGTCATATGGATGGGCCTAATATCATTCTCACTTTTGGGGCCTCCTCAAGGTATTGCTTTCCACTGGAGAGTTGAGTAAGAAGTGCAAATTTATTATCCTGTAAGACATATGTGCCCTAGAACAAAGCCAGAGAAAAGGAATCACAATAATGCTTAAATGTGTTGCCACATTGCCCTATTATGCTATTTTAAAGGTTCCTAATTTTTAACCTAAAATAGGTTTACATCCATTCAAGGTCAAAAAACACTAATTTTCTCATAACATACATTGCAGCATCACTTCTATTTTCACAGTGTCAGAAACCGTTCGATAAAGGGTTGAGTCTCTATAAACCCCTCCTTTCTGAGAGCTTTCTCTGCTCTGATTGGTCAGATTGGCCAGTCTGATGTGATCAGTCTACCGCTTACAGTGCGTGTCGGAAATGAAACGCCCATTACCATATCTGGATTTCAGCTCTTCCTCAGCACTTGTATACACAGTGATGCGAACAGTAATGATGGCGTCGGTTTTACTACATCAATTTGAGCCCGAGTCCTCATCCTTTAGAAGTGCATGCAAAGTGGATTTGCTTTCGCAGTGCAGAAAATGGCGTCTTGTCGACAACACAAACCAAACTCTTCCAAGCCTCAGCTACAACTACAGTGTTTCAGGACGAATTAAAATAGATGTTGTGCACGGGCAGCCAATGAAGACCATAGGCTGGGATTATGCAAATCTGTTACAAACCAGTTCAGCATCAGTTCTTTTAGGAGACAATGACTTTATTTGTCGTGAACTTTGAAACTTTGCAGACCTTTTACATTCACAAACAGCTATATTACACACTACGTGAAAGGTAATATAACAAAAAAAAAAAACACTTGAACTTTCAGACCTGATGGTTAGTCCTCAAGTTGTCGATTTGTTTTTTGAAGATAGTGCTCCAGAAGTCTTTACAGAGGAACTTCATTATGTCCAAGTCATCCTTGAAAGTGGGGCAGTCTTTTGTAAACCTTCTCAAAAAAACATATGCAAAATCAGGCCATCATTAGGTTTATAACCTAATAATAATACAATGTAGTGCATATAAAAACAACGTGTATAACGTTTTGACTCTGTACATCAGAATACCTTTCAATCAGTCCTTGTCCAACTCTGAAGCCCATTGCCTCTAGAGTAGATACACACGTCACTCTCTCCTTAAGAAATCAAATCAGAGCATGATACAAATACAAAAGAATATAAATAATACAAAATGCTATAGACCTTATGTGCCAGAGAAACAAGCGTGATCGTCTTTAGAATATTGTGTTTGAACTTCCGTTTTTGCGGTAGATCTGTATATTTCTATGGCATCGCTGTCGAAGAGTAATTAACAAAAGTTATAATGAGCATTGATGTCATAACAAATGTTTATTCATAAATTCGTAAGATCTTACCTTCATGCTGTGGAAACACAAACCGGAAGACAGAACACAAGCGCAGCACTGAAAAGGGGCGGGGCTACATAAGGTCTATAACAAATCATACTTAAAGCAAAGAAAAAAAATCTCTTATGTGCAGTATGGACATTTTGTAGACTGCACTGTAAGATGGTACCTTATCAATGTCCTCCCGGGTCGCCTGCTCCTTGTACACGTGAGCAACAATCTCCATGTGGAGGAATTCAAACAGAGCGTCATCTGCCATATCTGAAAGAGAACATCCATGGAAAGTTCCTCAAACATCTGGAAACACTCAATGGCCATTTCTGGGTTTAACACATTAAGACCCACAGGCAAACTGAAGTGGCTCTACCACTCTTTTTTCCACCTGTGAATATTTTTCACAGGACAAGAGAGGTTTTAAAAACAGCTGGCATAGAAGTATACAATCTGAGAAACAGTTTTTGACAACTTGCTGGATAATGCGTCATGTGTTGATATTTAATTCCGTGGACAAGTTTAGAGAAAAAAAACAGTGTAAAAAAATTAAAACTAAATATATAATAATAAGATTAAACTAATTAAACAAATAGATTAAATAAACTAATAATACATTACACAGTAACAGGACAGTACTATAGAAAAAAAACTACTATAAAAATATTTGTAACATGTATACTTAATTTTTTATTATATTAATTTTTACCCATATAAACTGAACCTTATATATATATATATATATTCAGCTGCATTTTAATTTTAGGATGGGGGTCTGTCGCACAAGTATGAGCGGCATCTAAAAGATTGAAAACCCTGCTGTAATATACAATATACACAATGAATCACTCTGCCATGCATCCTTGCGTATTAGTTTTCTCCTGTAAATAACGTTTTAGACCTTTAATGTTATACATTAAACCTTTACAGAGGCAATATATTGTGTCTTCAGTGTATGTTTTGTGTATGTGAATTAGTGTCAAATACCGATGACTGCAAGCTTGCTGTTAATAGTCTTCTTACAATTGGGATTTTTTAAATATATTTATTTGATACGTGAACCTAAAAATCGTAAGCATACATATAAGTGTACATAAGCGAAGGCAGCTGCTCAGACAGCTCAGCTAATGTTACTGCACCTTAAGCGATAGAGCTGTTAACGTGCTCTGTCTGTTGACGTTAAATATGATGTGGCGTTAACATAAACACACGTTTTAAATTACTTACTCATTGCACGTATCTTCAGTCATGAAATAAAAATACATTTATGAAAAACACCCAGATGCACAAAATCCGCCTTCAGTTCTTCAGTGTAGTATCGCTGGTACGTACACAACCAATACTGCCACCTGCTGCTATGGAGAAAATACCCACAACTGGATCTGCTATCTGCGCTCATTCAGACAAGTTAATTTCTCTTCTCTCATATTACAATTCATTGTAATAATATATCACTGTTTCAATGTATTTTTCATTAAATATATGCAGCCTTGGTGAGCACAAGAGACTTCTTTCAAAAACAAAACGTACTAAACAGTAACTTTTGAACACTATAGCATGTGTATATATACACCGATCAGGCATAACATTATGAGCACTGACAGATGAAGTGAATTACACTGATTATCTCTTCATCGCGGTCATTAGTGGGTGGGATATATTAGGCAGCAAGAGAACATTTTGTCCTCAAAGTTGATGTGTTAGAAGCAGGAAAAAAATGGGCAAGCGTAAGAATTTGAGCGAGTATGACAAGGGCCAAATTGGGATAGCTAGAGGACTGGGTCAGAGCATCTCCAAAACTGTAGCTCTTGTGGGGTGTTCCCGGTCTGCAGTGGTCAGTATCTATCAAAAGTGGTCCAAGGAAGGAACAGTGGTGAACCGGCGACAGGGTCATGGGCGGCCAAGGCTCATTGATGCACGTGAGGAACGAAGGCTGGCCCGTGTGGTCCGATCCAACAGACGAGCTACTGTAGCTCAAACTGCTCAAGAAGTTAATGCTGGTTCTGATAGAAAGGTGTCAGAATACACAGTACATCGTAGTTTGTTGCGTATGGGGCTGCATAGCTGCAGACCAGTCAGGGTGCCCATGCTGACCCGTTTACTGCCGTAAGTGCCAACAGTGGGCACGTGAGTATCAGAACTGGACCACAGAGCAATGGAAGAAGGTGGCCTGGTCTGATGAATCACATTTTCTTTTACATCACGTGGATGGCCGGGTGCGTGTGCGTCGCTTACCTGGGGAACACATGGCACCAGGATGCACTATGGGGAAAAGGTAAGCCGGCAGAGGCAGTGTGATGCTTTGGGCAATGTTCTGCTGGGAAACTTTGGGTCCTGCCATCCATGTGGATGTAACTTTGACACGTACCACCTACCTAAGCATTGCTGCTGACCATGTACACCCTTTCATGGAAACGGTATTCTCTGGTGGCCACAGCACACCTTCAGGGGTCTTGTGGAGTCCATGCCTCGACAGGTCAGGGCTGTTTTGACAGCAAAAGGGGGACCAACACAATATTAGGAAGGTGGTCATAATGTTATGCCTGATCTGTGTATATATACAGAGAGAGAGAGAATGTGAAAATCTCAGAAAATTGTGCAGATTCTGATTAAAAAGGTTACTTTACCATGATATTATAGATAAAATCTATTTATTAAATAAAATGATGAAAAATAATTATATAACTAATAAATAATTTTATATAACAAATTTATTATTAGGTTGCTTTACAATTTAATGACAAAATATCTGTTGTCTTTATTTTTAAGTCAATTTCAAAAGCTACGTAAAATAAGTTGCTTTACTTCATTACAATTAAATGTGTTTTTTGTTTTTTTTTACCATTTCCACTCTAGTATGTTTTTAGCTAGACATAAATATGATTTCTCAGTATCCTGTACGTACACTAATGAGAAAGATCTGATTGCTGGAATCAGTGCCGTCACAACTAACCCAAACCTGATCTATTTTGCATGTGAAAAATGACACATTTCAGTGAAATATTACTTTATAATAAGAGGCAAGCAGTTATTGAAATTAACAGACTTATAAGTTCATACTAAACCACATATGAGTTGACATTAGATGATGAAATTCATGACAACGCACACTCTTTTGTTAAAATCAGTCTTAAAGTGTGTCCCAAACATTATTGGAAGAAATTCATACTTTTACACATCTTTAAGCTTACCTTTTTTTCCTCAGATAATGTTAGATGATTACAGACATAAAGCTACCTTGGTCCGAACTGCGATTTCGAAACGATCACTGTTGAGTTACTTACCATCTAAGATTCACATCGACTGTTAGTTCGCAAACAAACCAAAGTAAATAAATAATTAGCAATAAGGCTATTGTTCTATTTCTCCAAAGTGTTACTGATTAAAACATCAGAGCACTGAATACTTTCCTATGAAACTGAAAAAAAAAAAAAAAAAAAAAAAATGCACGTTGATGTTTCAGATATTGCATCAGACAAGCAACCTCCTGAAACATGTACAGGACAAAAGACTTGTGGTGGTGTTGTTCCTACTGAATGCATAACGTCCCAATAAATGAAACTCATTCAATCGTGCTTCCACAATCCATTCTGCACAACAACGTTCTTGGTTGAGGATGAAATCTCTAAAGAAGGTGGACTAGAAGTGCTTTCTTTGCACCCCTCCGTGGTTTGAGAAGTCTCAGTGTCACTGCCCGATTCAGAAGGTGACCTTTTGTGTACTTCCACGAGAGAGACCTTCCAAGGAGTAGCTGTTGGTTCCATTTTGGGCATGAGGAACATGGGACATGGCTCAAGAGTCTGTGTTTGAGCTTCATGCACGTTCAGACTAACTGAAGAGTCCGTCTTCGGAGATTCGAACTGTTGGTGGTTCCTGGTGAAATTGGAGAGCTGCTCCAGAACCTGGATCTGGCGATCCATCATTCCCAGCATGCTGCAGTGGAAGGCTCTCTGCTCGGCCAGCTGTTCTCCAAGCCGGTGGTTCAGGATGGTCAGCTGCTGGAGGATGAGGCTGCTGGTCTCCTCTGAAGTTCCTGCTAGGATAAAACAAGAAGAACCGTGACTCGTGAGGTCATTTAGTTTGTTGTACCACACAGAATTGAACCAGTAGGTCACCTGGGAAATCGTCGTGGCTGCAGTCGGCGGCGTCTCTTGTACTTTCTGTACTGTTGGGAGTGCACAGGGATGGTGGTTCGGTCTTCACTGCATAGAGGTATTCTCCTGACAAGCCCAGGGTCATAACTTCATCTGGTCCTACAGCCCAGCTTGGAGGCTCAGAACCGGCCACGTCATCTGGATTCAGACTCTCGTCAACATCAGGTTCAAGTGTAGAAGACATGCTCTCAGGCTCACATTTTGGGATTACGCCTTCAGGCCAAGGACCTGGAAGAAGAGATCAATGGACTCGCATAAACAGACTTGTATTATACAATTATAAGAAGCAACTCTAGAGAGAGACCCTGAAGACATTTAAAGCAATACTTCACCCAAAAATGAATACAGGTTTGGAACAACATGAAGGTAAGCAAATAATGCCAGAATTATCAATTTTGGTTGGAGTAATGCCAGAATTATCATTTTTGGTTGGAGCATCAAACCTGTATCAAAGTCTGTGTAGAAAAGAAAAATCTAACTCAAAGTTTCCCAACCCTGTTCCTGGTGGCACACCAACAGTGCATATTTTGGATGTCTTCCTTATCTGACACATCTATTTCTGGTTTTGAAGTCTCTACTAATGAGCTGAGTTAAATCAGGTGTGTTTAATTAGGAACACGTTAGTTCGAAAATTTGTAGTGTTGGGGGGCGTTTACACAACAGCATTTTCAACTCAAACTTTTAATGCATTTTGGCCGTTCATTTACACAACAACAGTTTTTGGGGGCCTGAAAACACAAACTTTCAAAGTGCACGTTTTTTGAAAACTATATTGTTATTGTCTCCGTGTAAACTGCAAAATTGCAAATTTGTGAAAACGTGTTATGTGTTCAGTCTATAGCAGGGGTGGCGAACATCGGTCCTAGAGAGCCACAGTCCTGCAGAGTTTTGCTTTAACCCTAATCAAACACACCTGAACAAGCTAATCAAGTTCTGAACGACTAGACTGTACTAGAAAGCTACAGTCAGGTGAATTTTTATCAGGGTTGGAGCTGAACTCTGCAGGACTGTTGCTCTCCAGGACTGACGTTTGCCACCCCTGGTCTATAGGCACGTTATGTTTCTTTACAAAGTGACATCACCAACTACTGGCCTGGCATGAATAATACAGCATTTTTAGTCATTTTCGCAGATCCGTGTGAACAGGGATCAATTTGACAACACTGCCGTCTGTACAGAAAAAACGTTTCAGTTTTTAGTACATCGTTGACGTGTAAACATACCCTTGTTGTGCCTCCAGAAACAGGGTTTGAAAACACCAGTCTAATGCCCTGAAACAAGGCAATAATACCAAGAACGTGATCAAATTAAAAGGTTAGTTCACCCAAAAATTAAAATTCTGTCATAATTTACTCACCCTCATGTTGTTCCAAACCTGTATGACTTTTGTTCATCATAAGAACACAAAAGATATTCTGAAGAGTGTATGGACACAAAGAAATTTCGGAAAATTTCTTCTTTTGTTCCACATAAGAAAGAAAATCATATGGATTTGTAATGACACAAGGATGAATAAATGATAACAGAATTTTTTTTTTTGTTTTGTTTTTTTGGGTGAACTATCCCTTTAATATATTGTATAAGACCGTGATTCTCAATTGGTAGGTCATGGACATCAGGGGAAAAAAGCGAAGTACAAACAACAAAATATAACTAATCATATAATTGTGCAAAATTACCAAAATTGATTAAGCCTATCAACTTATAATTGGGAGCAGAAAATTGTTCTTATATCTGTTTTCTTTTTTTGGCGTCAAAGGATGCATGTTAAGGCTGGCCAAATTATACAGTTGCCAACCTGGAGAGGTTGTGTGACATGGCGCCATCCATGAAAACTATGAACAAAGTAAGAAAATACGACCGTATTTTCTTATAAAGTAAGAAAATACAACAGGGTCTTCAGAATTTCTAATGTAATAGTTTACCCAAAAATGAAAATTCTGTCATCATTTATACACAAAAACCCATGTGACTTTCTTCTGTGAAACTCTTTTTGTGTTCCACATACAGGCTCTTTTACTTGCAATGAAAGTAAACTGGGAAATATGCTAATTTGATACCATTAATGTCAAACCTGCTGCAACAAGTCTTGACGCACCATATTTAAATATATGTGAATGTGAATGGGATTTGAGAGCTGTGGTGGAGGTGAAGATTATCAGTGAATAACAACTTGCACCTCACACAAAATCGTACGACTTTAGAAGATCCTCACATCCATTGTAAGGAGAAGAGCAGCATCCCATTTTAACATTACATACAGTGTTCCACAAAACACACAGGTCTGGAATGACATGAGGGTGAGTAAATGACCAAATTTTCATTTTTGGATGAACTATTCCTTTGCACATAGACAAATAAACTGCAAGTCATGCAAAAAGGCAATGGGCATCAGTACTGTCTGTGTGATCATCCAGGTCTGCGAGTGACCGTCCAAGAAGGGCGTGACCATCTGTGAGGTCGTCCTCCCTGCTTCCCGTCTTTGGTCTGCGCACCAACATGTGATCCAGCATATGGAAATAGCGGAAAGACTCGATTGCAGAGAGACGCGCAGCTGGACTTCGGTAGCTGGCCAGTTTGATCTTACGGTACTTGTGTTTGAGGCTCTTCCAGCGGTTACGGATCTGGGTGACAGTGAAGTGGATGCCCCGCTTTGCCAGACTCAGACGGAGGCGTCGAAAGAGGGATTCGTTGCGCTGACGCTTCTTGTCCAGCTCGTGGACCAGACCCATCTGCTCTATGAGGGCCAGCATGGCAAACGTGTCCGGTTCTGTCCACCACTTGTTGGGCTTCTTCTCGTTCAGGTTCATGGTCTCCTCCCTGTTTGAGGCCCCTAAACATGTAACCCACTTCGGAAAGAGGGTAGATTAAAGAACTCGTTCAGATGATCTAAATTTAAAATGCATTTAAAAAGCATCTCCATGAAATAAGAATGGACAACTCTTGTTATTTATGGAATATTGCAGTATTTCTTATAAATGATTTATCCTTGCACATCATTATTTAAAAAAAAAAAAAAATGTATGTGCCCTCATAATCTTTAATCAAAATAGCTTCCCCTCCCTCTTACATCTCTTCTCTTCTCTGATGACATGTATACTGGTGCAAGGGCGGGACAACCTGTCACTCACATGAGATCCACCAATAGCAAACAACAACCATCCAATCAATTCCCTATGGACAAAATCAAGTCCAGCCCGACATTTTTTATTATTATTTTTTGGTTCGAGAAGCCGTTTCACTTGGATATACGTCACAACAGGGAAGAAAAGATTATCGCAACTTCCATTTCATGCTGACTTTAATGTATTTTTTCATATTGTTAGGCCTGAGACCACAATTAAAATCTAGGATACAAAATCTAATTTGAACCTGAAAATAACTTTAAGTTTTAGAATTTTCTAAATATAAAACAAAGAAGCACTGTGATGTAAAATTAATAAGAAAAATTTCATATTCTGCACTATAAGCGGCAGATCACACAGAATGTGTTTTTGCATTCCACTGTGCTTTTTTCTGTGTAAAATTGCTAGATGGAAGTGTTTGAACATTGTGTTTGCGACGTGTTGTATCTTTTGCGGCGTCTCGCACGTGATGTGGTGTTCTGAAGATGTGGCACTAAGCTCAATTTAAAAAAAAAAAAATTAAAAAAAAACTTGTCTAGAAACCTTGCGTTTTTTCTTAATTTAACTGTGTTTTACTGTAAGAATAGCCCCTAACTAGGTCAAATTTTTGACACTGACCATGTAAAGCCTTGCAAGCCCTTTTTTGTCTATTGTGATGTACATCTGAGTGAAACGACTTCTCAAAGAAGAAAAAAAAAAGTAGAGTGGGAGTTAATTTTATCCATTGAAAATTGATTGGATTGTTGTCGTTTGAAAATTGCTACAATCAGGTTGCTGGAGGGGAGGAATTATTACTGCCCTGCCCTCATGCTGGTGTACACGTCATCAGAATTGCGAGTTAAAGGGATAGTTCACCCAAAAATGTCAATTCTGTCATAATTTACACACCCTCATGTCGTTGACCGAGTGATGGAGATTAATATTTGGTAAATAAAGTGGAAAATTATGTTGTTGTTTTTTGCGCAAACAAAGCACTCACATTGCTTCCTAAAATTGAAGTTAAACCACTGGAGTCACATAGATTACTTTAATGATGTCTTTACTACCTTTCTGGGGCCTGAAAGTGGTAGTTGCGTAGGCTGTCAATGGAGGGACAGATCAATAAGATCTTCATTTGTGTTCCGAAGATGAACGAAAGTCTTACGGGTTTGAAACGAAATGAGGGTGAGTAAATGACAGAATTTTCATTTTGGGGTGAACTATGCCTTTAATGTGTTTGATTAAAGATTATGAGGGCACATGAATTTAAAAAAAACAAAAAAAAAAAAACTATGATGTGCACAAATAAATCAATTCTAATAAACTGCAATATTCCATAAACAAACAAGTATTGTCCATTTTTATTTCATGGTGATTTTAAGACATTTTTAAATTCGTTTAAATATTAAAAATTGATAATTAAAATGGTTGTGTCAATCATAACATTCACAACTCAAAAAAAAAAAAAATCATAACATAACACTAATAAAAAAAATTAATTTTGACTAGTGGTCTCAGGTATTTGGACCCCAATGCAAGTCATTAGTGTACGTTATACATTATTAGGTCTAGTCATTATTAAAACACATGAAATTAAGAATAAACCTCAACACCATAAAGCATTCCCAGTCTACACAGACCTGTTAAGTTGTAGGCCTCCTGCACATACTGTAATGCAGCAGGAATTCATCGAAAACACCTCCGCATCGGCCGAAACGCGGTAAATTGGCGAAATGACAGGCTGCGTAAAAACATTTAGATGGTTGTTGATTGTGAAATATTTTGAATGATATCAAGACACTGAGAACATCTGTTTACTTCATACTGTGCCTTTCCCTTCTTGGTTTCTCATAGAAATAGAACGAGCGGGTAGAACGGCCATTAGCCTGAAACATGAAATCTGACATAGGCAGAGATTAGCGGTCCGAATGATGTTTTCCAATTAATCAGATACGATATGTGTACAATTATTATGACTCTTCACTGTGTATTTTTAATTTAACAGCATTTAAAAATTACAAATGTGACATTTTTCTAATATTAATTATTGTCCAGAACGTTACTTACGTTGGTCATTTAACCGGCATTGTCACGTGATAAGTGTTACATTTTACAGCGCTGATTTGGATGAACCAATGACAGTTGTTTGTGATTATTTAATAAGGAATTTTGTAAATACTCATGCGCATATTATTATGGCGGATTTCTGTTTTATCTGTCATATAGGAATCTGTGGACTGAATTTAATTTCATGATTATTTATTTAGGTGTACAAATGTTCACCGTAAGACGAAACAAACCCTGAGATTTGGATGTGGCTTAATGATCGATTCTGCTTTCTGGGCCGTCAAGCGCCCCCTGGTGGGAGAATACTACTTTAATAGAAAACAGTAACCTTTTGCTTTGCTTTGCAGTGCGATTTCTGCTGCTCCCTCTTGTGGTTGAATAACATTACACTTGTGACCTCGTTACTGCCACCTTGTGTATCGGAGTAAAGTTATATTCTCACAGTGCCGTTTTCACTTTAGGAATTGTAAATAAAGTCTTCACATTTTTAATAGAGATTCAACATTAAAAAAAATCAAAAGAAGCAAAATTTTTTGCATGACATTCATTCTCCAATGACAATCAGTGGGAGAATTACTGAATGGCAACATTAGAATTACGAACATAAGAATTACTATACACCTAGTTTTACTACACATATTTTTTTAAGTACTGTACAGTACAGTATGTATGCTGTGCAGAGTGCAGATTTGCCCATTTTAGTATATATAACCAGTGAACGCTGCAAATAAATAAATGCAAAACATGAATATTTTAATCAAAATTACAGTAAAAACAGTAATATTGTGAAATATTAATGCAATTTTAAAATAACTTCTCTATTTAATATATTTTAAAATGAAAAACAATGTTGAAAACGATGTGGAAACTGTGATACACTACCATTAAAAAAAAAAAATAGGGTAAGTAAGAGAGAGACATCAATAATCAACATATGAATCTCAACAATGGTGACAATCAACAAAGCTTTTTTGTGACTTTAGCAGCTTGTTTTGTGACATTCAGAGTTGATCTGAATTTTTTTATTTTTTATTGTCACCATTGTTGAGATTCATACGCTGATTCTTGATGTCTTGTGTGAGTCTGCATGACCTTGACAAAACATTTTCTGCATAATGATTTAATAAAATTGTTTGTAGTATTACAGCACTACAGTAGTATTGGCATGTGAAATTACAACTAATATTAAACAGTTTAGTCAGAAACCAGACTCTGGTATCAGTGAATTAGACCACTTTCTGATGACTATACCATCACTTAAAAAGTGACCAACATCATCTGATCTCAGTTTCTCTTGCTTTTTTTTGCTATAACAAACATGTATCAGAAACACACAGTTAAAGTAGTCAGAGAAACATCAATATTAAAGAGTCAAGGGTCAAGAGCCCAACTAAAGCAAGCACTGACCACCAGAATGGTGACTTCAAACTTTATTATTTTATTCAATAAAACATCAACATCTAAACCTCTGTTACTTCTCAGTAAGAACTTTAGTATAAATAAAGTATAATAAACTTTAGTATAATAAAGTCTGGATTGTAATAAGTGAAGATGCTGAGATCTTGAGAGATCTGTTAGTGTTTCATGTTCTGTTGGGATTTAAAGGGTTTCTGTATCATGTGTTTTGTGGGTCACCATTGTGCTGGAGAGTAGAGCCTGTGCTTCAGTCCAGGATGAGCCAGAAAACACTGTTGTACTGCATGTTGCTTTATTTCAGATGCAGTAACATATAATTACATTAATTCTTTCATGTGTGCTCTTTTTGGTTAAATACAAGAGATTCACATTTTACAGTAAATGTATTTTATTAGTAACAATTCAGGATATACCTATAAAACAACAGTGTTTTTTTCTGTAAGAGTGTTTCACACTTTGTTTAAATTAAGATATTTTACATTTGTTTTACAGACTTTGATTGGTAGCGTTTGCTGAAAGTCATTTGACTTTTTTTTTTTTTTTAGATTTTTTAGATTATGTTTTGCAGTGAAGGTGTTTTATTGTAATAATTCAGGGAATACCTGTAAAATAAGTGTTTTTCTGTAGAAAAATTTTATTGAAAATTTCTGTTAAAGTTTTTTACACTTTCTTTAAATTAGAATATTTTACTTTAATTTTTTGTTTGGCAGAAATCACATTTCATCAGGCTTTTAAAGTTAATTTTTGACTTGAGATGGTTCAAAACAGGGTTTTAGGAGTTTCTGTTCATCCGAACTCTACAGCTATGGACTCAAGAACGGTGTTGGTCTTATTAATGGAAATGGTTATGTTGACATTACTATTGCAATCAGTTCAAACGTACCACAGGATAATACGCTCATTGATAAAATCAAGGTGAACATGCTTTTTATTTTATTTATTTATTTATTTATTTGTTTATTTATTTTGTCTATTTAAACCTTAGACAGAAATATACAGTATATAATCATATTTTGTTGATAGTATTTGTGAATGAACAAATTAAATAATAATTACTTTTGTATACACTGAGCAGAGTTTTTTCTCATTTTACCTTTTCACTTTCCTTCTGACAGGACATGGTCACTGAAGGGTCGTTTCATCTTCATCAAGCATTGGAAAAAAAGGTATTTTTCAAAGAAGCAACGATACTCGTTCCACCCCACTGGAATAGTACGGAATTTACCAAAGCAAGAACAGAGTCCTTTGGAATGGTACAGAGAATTATGGCATTATATAAAATATTAATTTCCAGTCATTTAATTCACATATGATGTTGCTGACCCGATCTCTATGTCAAACACAGGCCAAAATAAGAATTGATACTGCTCAATCAGATGAGCCATACACTCGTCAGTATGGTGAATGTGGAGATGAGGCTCAGTACATTCATTTCCCCCTAAACTATCTCCTAAATGACTCTGTCATTCAGACTTATGGATCAAGAGGTGAACGTTATTTATCTTTTTTCAACATTTATCATGAAATAAGATCTGAAAGGTGTTTGAGTTGGACTTTGAGGGGCCGTTTACACAACACCATTTTCAACTAAAAACTGAAAACTTTTTATGCATTTTGGCCGTTCATTTACACAACAATGGCGTTTTGGGGGCCTGAAAATGCTAACTTTTGAAAACGGGTTTCAAAGTGCATGTTTTTGACAACGGTACCATTATCGTCTCAGTGTAAACTACAAAAACGTGAATTTGTGTGTCATGCGGATGCGTATTATGTGTTCAGTCTATAGGCGTGTAGTGTTTCTTTACAAAGTAACAGCCTGGCAGCATAATACAGTGTTTTTAATCGTTTTCCCGGATCCGTGTGAACGGGGATCATTTTAACAACGCTGTCGCCTGTATGCAAAAAACACGAAAGAAAAACGTTTCCGTTTTTAGTACATCGTTGTCGTGTAAACGTCCCCTAAGTTGGTTTTGCAGATTTCTGTTGTTTCCTATGTTTCCACTTAATTATCTCATTAACTTTAACACTGCATCAGTGTTCATTTAACACTCTTATTTTAACACTTTAACACTATTGAGTGTGGCCTCACATATACTCCCAGGAGAGTTAATTTAACACTGGAGTTTTTGCTGTGTAGGCATGCGCGTTCGGCACGAGTGCTCTGTAAAAGAATGTGTATGTGCGCAGACACAGGGGCGGAGCTAGGGGTGGGCTAAGGGGGCTGGAGTCCCGAATGTTCTTCCAAAAGCCCCGAATCTTTCAGGTTTGAGGTTTCTTAACAGTGCTGTCAAAATATCATTTTTTTCTAAACACATCTCTCTATTAAAATATGTTAAACAGTTCAATATCGCTTTTCTGCAGTATCCATACACCGTTACCGGCAGCGCTTTCTCTCTCTTTTCTCCGACAGCGAGTTCACGCACACTGCAGTTGTACACAGAGACAGACACGCCTCCTGTCACTCACTCAGCCTCAAAACTTTAGTTCGGTCCGGTTGAAGGGTTTTTGTTATGATATAATAACTGATATGACAACTTTAGCACATTTGTCAGCTAAACATTCATTAAGTGTTTCCCATTAATGACCCTATGCCGCCATTGTTTCATAATGAACCGAAAATTTAAACCATACATATCCTAAATGGTCTCTAACGTTGTATTTTGCCAACGAACTAAAATCGAAACCGTGATATGGCTTTGTGCCTTTATAAAACAGCAAAAGACAGTGATTAAGTATATATACAGTTTGTTTGTGCTGCGTGTTTTAAAGAGAAGTGTGCAATTTGCTCACGTGAGCTGCAGCTGGTGATCAAAATAAAAGCTCAAAGGTTTATCTCTTGCAAGTGAAGAAATTAGTACAAAAGTACTGTAATTTCCCTATACTGTATTGTAAAGTAACTACTTATAAAATTTTCATTTATTTTACAGTGCATTTGTTACAATATATGGATATTACTGTCATATGAATAATTATATAGGCCTAAATCATATTATTATATTATTGTAATAATTTATAATTTATATATTATTGTAATAGCTTGGCATCCTAAAACACCAGTGTCAATGTAATGTAGACTGAGACTCTATATCACAACTTAAAAGATATTTGAGCCCTCTTTAATGTCCAGGTACAAGTCAATGCTGTTTCTTTGGTCAATTTGCACACTGTACATGGGCTTAAGCTCTCAGTTAGAGCTCTCAAAGTGCACCCGATTGATGCATTTAACCTTAAAATGTACAAAATTTTCTTACGGGGGGGCATGCCCCCAGACCCCCCTAGAGGAGGTACACCCAACATAGTTTTACAAATTCCTGTGGGAAACAATGTACATTTTATGAACTTTACTCCAGCATACTACAACAAAGCTCCTTTCATGACAGTAAAGCTGTTAACGGAAAATTTAATTGTCACTGGACAAAATAGATTTGGGCTAAGCCCAAATGTTTACAATGTCTGGCTCCGCCCCTGCGCAGACATATAGTCTTTCTTTATAAAATGACATCGCCAACTACTGGCCTGGCATGCATAATGCATTTTTAGTCATTTTCACGGAGCCGTGTGAAGGGGGATCATTTTGAAAAAGTTCAAAGGTCATCTGTACAAAAAAAAAAAAAATTCCATTTTTAGTACATCGTTGTCGTGTAAACGTACACTTTATATGGTGATTCATTGATTCTCTGCACCTGTTTCTCACCTGTTTCTCGTTTCCTTTGATTGGTCTGCATTTGTATTTATAGCCCTGTGTTTGTTACGTTTGTGGTCAGATCTCGTTTTTACAAGGTGGTTGTTCTGTGTGCTGTGTTTTGTATCCAGAAATCTGAGAAGTGTTATTTTGAGTTTGCTTTCATTAAACATCAACTGCTTGTGATTAGATCCAGCCTTTTATTTTCGTCATTGCCTCAACCACCCGTGACAATTTTAATATGGTAGTCTGTTTGTTTTACTAGCAGTTTGTTTGTTTGTTTGTTTGCAGGAAGGGTCTTTCTGCATGAATGGGCTCATCTGAGATGGGGCGTGTATGATGAAAACAGTGAAACAAAGCCATTCTATCACTCTAATGGGCGCATTGTAGCTACAAGGTCATAAACTGTTACTAAAATGAAAGAATATTTTTAAAATGTCCATGGAAATTATAATCACTATTGATTTCTTGCTCATTTTTAGGTGTAGCAAATACATTGATGGACTGCTTTATAATGTTAATGCTGATGGATCTCTTAAACTGTGCAACATTGATCCACACACTTTACTACCTACCAAGGGGTGCAAGTTTTTTCCAAACAAAAATCAATTCACAGACAGCTCCGTAATGTTCATGCCCAGCCTGGATTCTGTAAGTACAGATTTTACGTGTTTCCACACATATTGCGTTTAATTAAACTGCTCATAAGATAAAGTAATGCTAGCACCACAAAAGTCAAACACATTCGGACAGCTTTTTATTAACCTTATAAAACTCTATCAACTGTTAAAACAAAACATCACAACTAGTGGAGCCTAAAAACATATTTAATCGTATGCATAACACACACACCTAACAGTTAAACTCTGGTAACCTATCAAAGGCACAATATTTGAATTACTTATAAAATAAATAAATAAATAATTATTAAACAAATTAAATAAAAAAAAGGAAATAAAAACCTCACAGATATCACAGGCGTTTATGTGGCCTAGCTAATTGACATATTACAAAAAGAAAATAAATAATATTAAAAAATATTAAACGTACTTAGCGAATGAATTAAATAATGAATCACTTGGCCTTGCCTGCTATGGAGGAAGAGAATGTTACTGATCAACTGCGGTGAACTTCATTTATTGACTCCGGAGCCCGTGCTGTATATTTTGACCGCCCACTCCCACCCACAGCAAAGGTAAAACCACCCGCTCCCGTGAGATTTGCGTTGGGTCCCACGGAATCCCAATCCTAATGCAGCCCTCTAATCTGAGGACACAAAGATAATCAAGTTCTTTTTTAACTCCCTCGTTAAAACGGACACACTGAGTGAAACTGATTGTTTGGTGACGTATTTTTGTTTAGTGACAAATTTTGTTTTTTAGGTGATCACATTTTGTCGTGAAAATGAACACAATTATGAAGCCCCAAACCTGCAAAATGAAAAATGTGGCAAAGCAACATGGACTGTGATATTTGAGGATTCTGTTGATAAAGACGCACTTCGTTCTCTAAAACCAATGTCATCCTCTCCACCAGCACCAACTTTCAAAGTTGTGCAACGAATGCAACGGGCTGTTTGTCTCGTCCTTGATGTCTCAGGAAGCATGCGAGTATGCAAACACTTTAAAAACCTTAACATCATTTGAAACAAGATTACCTGCATAATTTTAGCCTTTACACACTGAATGTCAATGCTCTGAAATGAGTTCCATTTTCTAGGGCTCCAGAATCCTTCGACTACAGCAGGCTGCCTCACATTTACTGCGGAACATCATTGAGGATCAAGCCAGTGTAGGAATTGTAACCTTTAGTAATGATGCTTCTACTCTGAGCCCCTTGACTACTATTGACAGTGAATCCACACGAGAGAAACTCATCAAATTGTTGCCAAAAGTAGCAGATGGATGGACATACGTGTGTAAAGGCCTCAATCTAGGCTTACAGGTGACATTTTAATTGTTAATTTTATGTTTGTAATATGTAATATGTTAATATGTGAAGTGTATATATAGTTTATTCTAGGCAAATTCTCTCTATTTTCTAACAACCAGGTACTTTCAACAGACAATGGGGAGGTATTAGGAGGTGAAATCATTTTTCTGACAGATGGTGAGGCGACGGACAACATTGATGTTTGTAGTCAGAATGCAATAAACAGTGGTGCCATTATACACACACTAGCTTTCAGTGACAGTGCAGATAAATTACTGGAGGAAATGGCGGAACAAACTGGTAAGAAAAAAAAAATGAGTATCAATGTTTGAGTAAATCGTTTTACATTAGTGCCAGTTTAGTATGTAATGCAAATTGTACCATGGTGAAAATAGGGGGGATTTTCCGCTCATCCAATGATGAGTTCACCTCCAACCAGTTAATGGATGCATTTGGTTCACTTACATTATCAACTGGAGATTACACAAAAGACCCAGTTCAGGTTTGGCAAGTGATCACTCATTGTATGATACAATTATTACTTTGAGAGTGTCATCGATATTGAGTATTTTAATGTTTCTTTTTTTAATCATTCTTTAGCTAGAAAGTGTTGGAAAAACAACATCAGACTGCTTCAATGGGACAGTATCAGTGGATCAGACTGTTGGTAACCAAACCAGCTTTGTAATAATCTATGAAAAAAGTTATCCTAGCATTTCCATCCAGTCACCAAGTGGCTCAATCTATAATCAGACACAAATGAGCCATGATATATCTCTGAAAACAGTCACCTTGAATGTTCCAGGAACTGCAGAGGTATGACAACTTTTATGAACCAATTAACTAGTTCACACCATAAACATTTAGGCTAAACATAACCTATTATAACACAATAAAAGACATATGGGCCAAGAATTTTAGATTAAACATCATCAAAATATGTTCAACAACAACTTCAGACTAAAGAGTTTATCACTGATAACAAACCCTTATTTTTCTAATTTCCATGTTTTTTTCTAGCCTGGGGACTGGAAGTACAGTATCCAAACTACAACACTTCAGTCTCTGACTATAACAGTAACGAGTCACGTGGCGCGTGCTGATGTTCCTCCTATCATAGTCAAAACCCGCATGAACCAGCAGTTCAGTGACGGCACTAAACCCATGATAGTGTTTGCTGAGGTCAGTCAGAATTACAGGCCTGTAATAAAGGCTGAAGTGTGGGCTTACCTGGAGTCCCAATCTGGGTCTGCACAAGAATTACAACTTCTGGACAATGGAGCAGGTAAATTACCCATAATTCTTGTTCCAAGTGTGCACTTCACTTAAAATATAAATAAATAATGTAAATTTCCAAATTATATAACTCAGAGATCCATCTTTTTCAGGAGCTGATGCTTTGAAAGATGATGGCGTCTATTCCAGATATTTCACAAAGCTTGAAAAAGGTAGAATCAGCTTGAAAGTAAGAGTGAAGAATCAAGATGGACAAGCTAGATTTTCTCTCCAAAAAAAGAGTGGTGCCCCATACGTACCTGGATACGTGGTAAACGGTAAACCCTTGGTTGTTTTGGAAATCACATCTGAAAAGAAAAACTTGCATTCAGACCAACAGCACAATTATGAGTGTGATATCATTGTTATACAACAGTTCAATAAGAAAAAAAAGTTACTATTGAGTAACTTGAGTTTTAGACACAATATTGCCAGTTACATTTTATTTCTGCCAGCAGTAATAGTTCCAAACAAAGCCAAAGCAGAATTGTTTGTAAAGTCACTTGTTTCACTTCTTAATGAATTGAGTGAATTACTAATGGATTGAGTGCCCTACAAAGTGGACTTCACAGGCTATTCCACCATCTTAAGTGAGACTCATGTTCTGTTCGAAGGGCACTGCAAATGGCATAGGAATTATAAGGGTTACATCGATACATCACTTCAAAGGAAGTGGAAAACAAAATGTGCCTACCATTTATTGTGCATCACTCCAGCACTTTGAAGTTTGAATAAAATAAAAATAAAAAGAAGTTGAGGCTCTTATTGCGTTTAATTAGTCCAATGTCTGGTTTGTACGCAGCTGTTCGCAGGTATAAAGTGTGCAAGACACAAAATTAGATGAAAGACATATCTATATAAAAAAATGTTATTTTCTTATTAAACATTGCAACAGATGTATTGGATGCATAGATGTATTATATACACATGTAGGCCACATTACACCAAATAACATATGGTAATTTTTATTATAATTATTTACAGAAGCATTAATAGGCCATCATACCTCAAACTCTGGTAGCACTTTGTTTTACAGTCCTGTTCCCCATGTACATACAATGTACTTATTACAGTAATTGCAATAGCTGCATGGGTAATAACTAGATACTAACCCTAAACCTAACTTTAACTCCTGTCGTTACCTCATATTACCAGTATTGTCTTAGGTAAGTACACGTACTGTAAAATAAAGTGCAACCCAAACTTCTTATTTAGTCAAATGAAATTATCTTTACCAGGTATCCTGCTCAGTGAATAGAGAGATGTGAACACTGTGTAGGGACCCTGATAATTGAAATGCAGCTTGTGACTGAATGAATGATTGTTTTGAACGAAACGTCTGAGATAATGATTCAGTTACTCCCTCATAAAGACACTTGTATCTATGTAACCTGCAGCAAGAGTCAATGAATTCATGCACAAACTGGAACTAACATGTCAGTATATTTAGCTACACAGCTGTTTGGAGAAAACCTTCAGACGGAATCAAACAGATTCATGCGGTTCCTCTAATTTCAGGTGTGGTGGAGCTGAACCCTCCAAAGCCTCCAGTTTCTGAGGAAACACTTGAGGTTGGAAGCTTTACCAGGACAGCCACTGGAGAGAGTTTTAAGGTGGATTTTACAGGCTCAACCCCACCAAATTTCCCTCCTAACAGAATCACAGATCTGAGTGCTGAGATCCAGGAAGACTCTGTGCTTCTCAGCTGGACGGCTCCTGGTGAGGACCTCGACCAAGGGACAGGTAAAGCATACAGTTACTATACCAGAAATTAAAATACAAGGTTTTTCATTTCTTTAATGTCTTCACTGACAACATAGAAGTAGTTTCAAATTTAGATCATGAAATAATGTCAATTTTATTGTCTTGCATGGTATGTTTCTTTTCCTTTAAGCTAAATCCTATGAGATCAGATGGAGCTATGACCTTCAAATGCTTCGTGAAAGCTTCAGCAATGGTCATGTAGTCAACGCAGCTGCCGTCTCACCGCAGGAG
Organism: Mylopharyngodon piceus; assembly: GCA_039654765.1. Taxonomy (NCBI): domain Eukaryota; kingdom Metazoa; phylum Chordata; class Actinopteri; order Cypriniformes; family Xenocyprididae; genus Mylopharyngodon; species Mylopharyngodon piceus. The sequence continues at coordinate 7,450,246 of CM077447.1, forward strand.
GCTGGATCAGTTGAACAGCATTCATTCAATCTCAGTTTCACAATCCAAAATGGCACCACACTTTTCTTTGCAGTTCAGTCTGAGGACGAACAAAATGCGAAATCTAAAACCTCCAACATTGCTCAAGTTTCAAAGATCCTCCCTGATCCAAAACCCCCTGCAATATCAAACCCAGGCTTGAATTTGACAGTTCTAGTAATTTCTTTGTGTGTAGTAACTATGGTCATATGCTTTGTTGTTGCTGTAATCACATGGTCAGTGAGACGCAGAAAACGCCTTGGTTAAAGCACTGTTTTCGTTAATTCCAGTTTTAAACTGGATCTGATGCAAATGATCAAATCAATCCTTATGTCTAATTTGAACATAACTATATACATGCAACAACTTTAGAACATTTCTTAAAACAATCATCTCTATCAAACAGAATTTCTTACTTTCTGAATATTTTTTCAAGTACATGTATTACTATCTCATGTAGAAGTCTCATTTATAATAGATTCTCAATCGATTTATGTTCCTCTGAAATGTGAGCGACTTTAAATACAAATGAATAAAAATATTTCTGTACAGTAAGACATGTATTAAACTTTCATTATGATGATTTAAAGCACATTTTTAGTTAAGTCATTCTTTGAATTTTAAATGGGGACCTATTATGCCATTTTTCAAAGTCTTGAATGTGTTTTTGGGCTCTACTAGACTAAGTTGTCATGCTTGAATGCTAAAAAAAAAAAAAAAAAAAAAAACTTGTAATTTACAGTATTTGAAATTGTTGACCTCTCTGCCCAGTCTGTTAGTAACGCTTTGTGTAGTTCCTGTCTCTATGAAGCCCCTCCTTCGGAAAAGTGCGATGTGCTCTGATTGGTGGTGTGTTGTGATTGGTCAACCACTTCAAGCATGTTTCGGAAATGTCACTCCCCTTACCATAACCGTGAGTTTCAACACACTACTACTAAGGGTACGTTTACGCTACAACAACATGCAAGAAACAGAAAAGGTTTTTCTTTGTGCAGATAACAATGTTGTCAAAGCTATCCTGATTCACACAGATCCATGAGGATGACTAAAAATGCTCTATTATGCATACCAGGCCAGTAGTTGGTGATGTCACTTTGTAAAAAAAGACTACACTCCTGCACACGTACACATTCTTTTACAGAGCATTGCGCCAAACGTGTATGCCCATAGACTAAACATGTAATAAGCATGTGCATGCTGTCACCGTTTTCAGAGATTTGTGTTTTTGTAGTGTACACGGCCAAAACGGCCCCTAATACAACTCGACCAGGCCCCTCCCCCCTTTTTTGCGTAAGCCTTGGGCAGGAATTATTTAAATGAGGAATATCATGATGTGTATGTTCCTGGAAGAAACTCAAGACAATCGAGACATTAAAGGGTTAGTTCACCCAAAAAATTCTGTTATCATTTACTCACCCTCATGTCATTCCAAACCCGCAAGACTTTCGTTCATCTTCAAAACAAATGAAGATATTTTAAATGAAATGTGAGAGATTTCTGTTCGTCCACTGACAGTCCATGCATCTACCACTTTGACGCTTGAAAAAGTTCATAAAGAGATCATAAAACTAATCCATATATGTGAGTGGTTTAGTTCAAATTTTTTGAAGAGTCTCGATTGCTTATATGATGAACAGATTGAATTTAGGATTTTATTCACATATAAACATTGATCAGTGAACACAAACAAAAGCTCAACCGTACTTGCTTGATGCGCGAGAACAAACCTCATTGGTTCTTGCGAAAGCTCAAACGTGCTGCTTAACACACGAGAATAAACCTTATTGGTTCTCGCACGTCAAACAAACATGCTTGAGCTTGATTACCATAACTGATGTGTGTTGATGAATATTTATATGTGAATAAAAGCCTAATGACATCTCAGACTGTCTGACAGCAGATATGTAATAATGAGGAGGACTTATGAGCGATTTGTTACTGTTTTGTACACATTGTCATATTACAATTCAAATAGATTGTGTTTTATTGACCACAATATTATTGTTGATAATTGTTGAGAGGGGCACTTTTGATTCATTTTGAAAAAGGGCAGGTGCTTGAGAAGTTTACCCAACTATGACAACTTCTGCTTCTGAGAACACTGGAAATGTGTCCATTAATATTCTAGACCATTTTTTTTGAAGGGTTGTTGCAATGTTTTAATTTGTCATATAACTGTTCCAAGAGTGTGATGATCTAAATGCAGTAATTTATTGAAAGCGTAATCCACAATCGAAGTCCAAAAACAGGCAAAGGGTAAACAGTCACAGGGCACAGGAACACAGGTAAACAGGGAAAACCAAGAAACTGGGCAGAAAGTCAAAACCATGAACACGAGAAGTAAAAGACAGCACACTCAGAAATGCAGCATAGACACATACAAGACTTCACAATGAACGGCTGTGTGAATAGGGATTATATAGGCTGGGCTAAACAAGGTAATGAGAAACAGCTGTAGACAATCATGGACGATGAGACCAGGCAATGAGTTATGAGTGATGCAGTCTTTGATGTAATGGCAAAAGTCTGTGATGGAGTGCCCCCTGGTGGCTCTCAAGGACACTCCAGCTGGTGTTGGTGACAATTTATTACTGAATGGCAAGAAAAAAACAAATTATGCAATATTTTATTGTGGACCTTGGAACACCTTATCGCAATGAAGCAGTATTTATTGCATTTATCAGAATCAGTATGAGTTTTATTGCTAAGTATGTTTGCACACACAAGGAATTTTTTTTGGTGACACAAGAAGCTTCACGTACACAGAGACAGCAACAGTACACAGATAGCAAAATAATAATAAAAAAAAGATATATGTGAATAAGATACAGACAATGTAAACAAATTTGTATTTAATATAATAGAATTAACAGGGAATGGAATAAGAAGAGATAGGGTATTGTCAAATAAATATAAGTGATGTTGCATATAGTTGTCGTTGCACAGTGGGGAGAACATTTAATTGTTCATGATTGCCTGGGGGAATAAACTTTTCTTGTGCCTGGCTGTTCTGGTGCTCGGTGCTCTGTATAGCGCTGGCCAGACTGCAAAAGTTCAAAGAGAAGGTGGCTTGGATGTGACTGATCCAGAGTGATTTTTTGTGCCCTTTTTCTCACTCTGGATGTATACAGTTCTCTAGGTTTATAGAATACTTTCTTCCTTGAAAAGTTGTCATAATCCTTGAGGCCAATAAGTTTATTTAAACCATCATATTTGCATCATCACTTGGGCTAATATTCCCTAATGTTTTGTTTTTGTTTGTTTTCACTAGGATCATATTTTGTCATTTTTAAAAGTGTGGTGGCAGTTGGTTTGATTTAATGTGCAATGACTGTATTTTAACATACAATCTATAGAATCAAGAATCAGTGTATAAATCTCAACAAAGGTGACATGCTTCATGCTGCAATGCATGCTGGGAGCCATCATAGTATAAAACTCATCCATGGTTCCCAGCATGCATTGCAGCATGAAACATGTCACCGTTGTTGAGATTTATACGCTGATTCTTGATGTCTCTGTGTCTAAACATGGCAGTAGTTCAAAGTTTAGTTCAAGTTTAAAAAAAAAAAAAAACCTTACCAGGGCTCAGCCTCCTGTTGTAGTTTCAGTATTTATGAAATATGATATTTTATTGAGTTTAATGATAAAACATACTTTTGATTACTTATAAACCTTGGGATGATATCATCAGTACAGATCCAAAAGATTATTCCTAGTATTTCTGTTGGCTTCTTTTACCATAATAGCTGTGTTATATAAATACTGAGCTACAGCAGCCAAAGAAACACTAACATTAAAAGTTAAGGTCAAGAGCCCAACTAAAGCAAACACTGTTCACCATGACAGTGACATCAAACTTTATTTTTTTCAATAAATCATCCATAAACATCTGTTAATTCTCAATAAGAACTTTTGTGCACTTATGAAAATGATCAGGGCCCGTATATCAAGCCTCTGAGAATTACTTACAAGAACACTGCTAAGAATTGACTTAAGAGTAAAAAAAATTCTCGGCTCAAAGATGCACTTAAAAGTTAGTTATCAAGCATCTCAGCTGTAATTTAAGTGAAGTGTAGGACTAAATCTTAAGTGTCAGTCCAGATGATTCACGACACTGCTGTTCCACAAACGGGATTTTGGATGACGACATAGGCATGGACCAATTACTGAATAGATTTTCTTATTTAAGAATATTCTCAGATAAATTCACATTGAATGGTGAAATTCCTAAGAGGAGTTTACATTCAACACACATTTGACAATAAAGAATTTTCAAGAGAATACATGATGATATACACATTGGAAATGAAAGATAAACACGTTTTCCACCATGTCTTAATTGCAAATTTTAAACCAGTGTGCTGTTAACTGACCTGCCTATATGTAGCCTAGATTTTATGATATAATCAGCCACCATGGATTCCAAAAGAAAACCGAACTGGCAGGAGGAAGAAGTGCTACTGCTTGCTGAATTAGTCGAATAAGTTCAGCCCAACATTAACCAGCGCTGACAAAGATGATACCTGCTCTGTCCAAACGATACCGTTTGATTAACTGCTCGTCGTCAAACATTTAAAAAACATTCTTGCTCCTCTGAAAGGTTTGTGCACGTCTCTGTCCCCTCAGTGTCATCACAAGCCCCTTCTGGCAACTCCTAACCACTTGAGAGACCTCTTAAGCTGTCTTAAATAACTGGGAGAGTAAGAGTGATTCTTTAAGAAATTTAATAATTTGCTTTTATACTTAAGTGTTGAGAATTTAGGAAATTTACTCCTACTTTCAAACGTAAGACTAAAATAGCACTTTGAGAAACTTGATAAATACGGGCCCTGGTTAGTAATAAGGGAAGCTGGCTGTTTTTGTTGTTTAATCCTCCTCTGCTGAGATCTTGAGGGATCTGTTAGTGTTTGATGTTCTGCTGGGATTTAAAAGTTTTCTGTAGAGTTTTGTGGGTCACCATTAATTGTGTTGAAGAGTAGAGCCTGTGCTTCAGTCCAGAAGAAGACCTAGAAAAACTGTTAAAATGCTGTATGTTGCTCTATGTAAAAAAAAAAAAAAAAAAAAAAAAAAAAAAAGTAACTGTATTACAGTGATATTTTTTTGTACTTTAAGTAGATTTTTTTTTATTCAGCTAAAGTTCAAATATGAATAAAGTGTTTGAACAGTATCTGCAGTTTAATAAATAGAAAACTTGAGGAAACTGGGGAAATTTATTTTACAGTTGGCTGGTAATGAACAGGCACATAAAGCAGCAAAAGAAGCACTTCAGTTGGAAATGACAGAATGTAATATACCAGCATCTGACCTATACTGAATATGCACATTTACAATTAATGGCAAACGGAATGGAACGAATGCATATATAACAAACTATAAGAGGTGAATGCAGTACTAACTCAAGGAGTTAATTATTGTTATTATTTTGAAAATAGATATGACCAGGTTGTATATACGAGATGTTGAATTGGTCACTCAAGACTCACTCATTCATATTTATTGAAAGGGGAAAAGAAACCGGTTTGTGATTTGTGTAAGAATTTCTTGAGTGTAAAACATATTTTAATAGAATGTCTATTTTTAAATGATATTACTAGACAACGTTTTTATTCAGAAAATATATTAATGGACATTTGAATTATTATTTATGTTGTTGTTATTGGTATATATGTATGTTTTTGTATATTGATAAGGCAAAATTGTTAAATTATTGTAAACAATGTATTGAAGTGATATTGTAAAAAATGGAAACACTTTTGATTGCCATGAATATAGCCATTGATGCTGATGTGGAGTTAAATCATAAATAAATAAATAAACAACGTCAAGTCCATTTCAACATTCTTGAACATGAAGCTCTGTGGGATGCTGATCTCCTGGAGCACCAAAAGGGTCCTAAAATCTGAAACACGCAGATGAGGCCCTGATGTAAGTTCATAAGGTCCTTAACAATCTGGAGCACACAGACGAGGGTGCCTTGAAGTTTGCTCTCCTGAGCTTAACCTTGTTGCAAATGTCTGTTTGTCTTCTGCCTCTCTGGGCTAGAGACTTGGTCAATCCGCTTTTGTCTCTCTGGCATGGAGACTTGGAACGTGCTGCATCGGTTATTGTCTCGCTGAACAAAGTCTCTGAATGTAGTGTTTGTTAATGTCTCTTTCCTCACAGACTGGAGGCTCAGAACATGGCCGTATCTGTTGCTGCCTCACAAGCTGTAGACTCAGAGCATGGAATCTGTTGTTGTTACTCTGGACGAAGCAGAGGCTCAGAGTGGTATGGTGTATCTGTTATAGTCTCACCCTAATGGGCCGGGACTCAGAACAAGGAATGTCCTGTTGAAAGGGTACCTTTATCCCTTTCCGATGAGGAGATTTGGTGCTTCTCCATTCCAGTGCTGTGATTGGCTTCTTTACCCCCTGGAACACATTTGCATAAAGCACAAAGTTGGGAGTCTTTAAAGTGTCTTTAAAGTCTACCAATGCATTTCTCACTTTCCAAACTACCAGCAGAATACATTAGGCAATATTCTAAACAAATAGAGACCAAACATGATGGAAGAAAAAAAAAAAAAAAGAACTGTCATGCATGCATTCATCATCTCTTGCACTTCCGTGAGTCATCTGCTTACGTCATACACAACTCGTGTACGTGTGATACATCACATGTTCTGCGCTCAATTATAATACTAATTATTTTTATTTATACATAATTAATTCACAATGCATATTAATAGACCGTTTAAACTTTTTAATTAAAAGTGTAACTATTAGAATATACAATTATATTATTTATTTCTTTAGGCACCACATTTAACATGGGTTACACAGAGGTCTTCTTCTTGTACTCTAAGAGGTGTCTGGCTGTTGTCCTGGCATCTACATCTGATGCCGTTGGACAGTTTGTGTTAATCCACCGAGATCCAATCAAAATGTAGCAAACCTTTGTCCTGGAATGTGCTGTTCACCACACTTGAAAATATTTTTTTTACAATGCAGTGACAGACAGCACTCAGTCAATGCACTCATTTAAACAGCTTATGAGAGTGAATGACAGAGACAGAGAAACATCATGTGGAGTTATTTCGTTCTACTAAATAATGACCCAGCAGCTGATTGTGACATACATTTATTAATGTAAAGGGATTTGTGGTTTTTGATGTCACTTTGAATTATAGAGTGGCAAATTAAATTCATGTGCTGTTATTTATTTATTTATTTAAAAAAACAGATTTATCATCACAGGAATAAATTACATTTTAAAATAAATTCAAATAGAAAACAGTTATTTTAAATTATAATTATATTTCAAAATATTACTGCTTTTGTGGTCCTTGTGAGAGTAGCACTGTGCTTTCCTGTGCAATAACAGTCAAGTAAAGTGAATTAAACAGCTTGCTGTCTCCAACATTTTGCACCATGGCACTGTAATAATGTGTTTTTTATTGATATGACCCATTCCAGTTATATTGATAGCATAGAGTTCTTTCCAGTAAATTACATAATCAGGCTCTTAAAGTTAATTTTTGACTTGATATGGTTCAAAATGGGGTTTTGGGAGTTGCTGTTCATCAGAACTCGACAGCTATGGACTCAAGAACGGTGTTTGTCTTATTATGGATGTTGCTGTCGTCCACCTCCACTGGAATCAAACTAGATGGAAATGGTTATGTTGACATTACTATTGCAATCAGTTCAAATGTACCACAGGATAACACGCTCATTGATAAAATCAAGGTGAATATGGTTTTTTTTTTTTTCTTTTTTTTTTTCTTTTTTTTTGTCTATTTAACAAACTTTATGTGCATTAAATGTTTTTGAAAGATGTTATAGAAGATTTTGTGTTCCAATATGTTTTTAATCCAATTAATTTTGTATATATATATATATATATATATATATATAAAATTGTTGATAGTATCTTTGAATGAACAAATTAATTAATTTTGTATAAATACACTGAGTTTTCTCTTTTTATCTTTTCACTTTCCTTCTGACAGGACATGTTTATTGAAGGGTCGATTTCTCTTCATCAAGCATTGGATAAAAAGGTCTATTTCAAAGAAGCAACAATACTCGTTCCACCCAACTGGAATGATAAGGAATTTGACAAAGCAAGCACAGAGTCCTATGAAAAGGTACAGAGCATTATGGCATTATATCTTTTAAAATATTAATGTCCAGTCATTTCATTCACATATGATGTTGCTGACCCAATCTTTTTCAAACACAGGCCAAAATAAGAATCGATAAAGCTCAGTCAGATGAGCCATACGCTCATCAGTATGATGAATGTGGAAAGGAGGCTCAGTACATTCATTTCACCCCAAACTATCTCCTAAATGACTCTGTCGTTCAGCTTTACGGACCAAGAGGTGAATGTCATCTGTTATCCTTCAGCATTTATCCAGGTTAATGCAGTAATCTGTTTGTTTAATTACCAAAAATGTTCGTTTGCAGGAAAGGTCTTGGTTCATGAATGGGCTCATCTGAGATGGGGCGTGTATGATGAATACAGTGAAACAAAGCCATTCTACCACGCTAATGGCCGCATTGTAGCTACAAGGTCATAAACTGTTAATAAAAAGAAAGAATATTATTAAAATGTCCTTGGAAATTACAATCACTATTGATTTCTTGCTTATTTTTTAGGTGTAGCAATTTCATTGATGGACTGCTTTATAATGTTAATGCTGATGGATCTCTTCAACGGTGCCACATTGATCCACAAACTTCACTACCTACCGAAGGCTGCAAGTTTTTTCCAAACGAAAACCAATACACAGACAGCTCCATAATGTTCATGCCAAGCCTGGATTCTGTAAGTACAGATTTTGCATGTTTCCACACATTCCAGCAAATTACTTTAGTAACTAATTAAACTTGCAGCATACAGTACATGATTTTTTTTTCCTGGGGCCGTGGACTGTCTTCTTCTGTTTGCCAAGTCATTTGGACGTTACATCCCACAATTATTATCTACATCAATTTCAATTTGCAACATCTGCTTGACAAGTTACATTTGCAAAATATAAAGTTTGAATTATAAGAAGCTAATATTAATTTTTGTCAGACATTACTTGAGATATAAAGTTAAAATTCAGTGATATGAGGACTCAAAGATAATCAAGTTCTTTTTTTTTTACTCCCTGGTTAATTAAAACGAGACATTTTAAACTGATACGCTGAGTGAAACTGAGTGTTTGGGGACATATTTTGTTTAGTGACAAATTTTGTTTTTTTAGGTGATCACATTTTGTCAAGCAAACCAACACAATTATGAAGCCCCAAACCTGCAAAATGAAAAATGTGGCAACAAACCGACATGGAATGTAATATTTGAGGATTCTGTGGATAAAGACACACTTCGTTCTCTAGAACCAATGTCGTCCTCTCCACCAGCACCAACTTTCAAAGTTGTGCAGCGAAAGCAACGAGTTATTTGTCTCATCCTTGATGTCTCAGGAAGCATGTCAACAGTATGCAAACATTAAAAAACCTTCATTTGAAACAAGATTACCTGCATAATTTTAGCCTTTACACACTGAATGTCAATGCTCTTATATGAGTTCCATTTTCTAGGGCTCCAGAATCCTTCGACAGCAGCAGGCTGCCACACATTTACTGCGGATCATCATTGAGGATCAAGCCAGTGTTGGAATTGTAACCTTTAGTACTAATGCTATTCTTCTGAGCCCCTTGACTACTATTGACAGTGAATCCACACGAGAGAAACTCATCAAATTGTTGCCAGATACACCAGGTGGATCAACAAACATGTGTAAAGGCCTCAAACTAGGCTTACAGGTGATATTTTAATTGTTAATTTTATGTTTGTAATATGTGAAGTATATATATAGTTTAATCTAGGCAAATGCTCTCTTTTTTCTAACCACCAGGAACTTAAAAAAGACGATGGGGTTGTATTAGGAGATGAAATAATTTTTCTGACAGATGGTGAGGCGACGGACGACATTGACAGTTGTAGTCGCGATGCAATAAAGACTGGTGCCATTATACACACAATAGCTTTAGGTCCCAATGCAGCTAACGCACTGACGGAAATGGCAAAAGAAACTGGTAAGTAAAAAAATAAATAATACGTATCTTTATCTGAGTAAATCATATATTACATTAGTGCCAGTTTAGTATGTAATGCAAAATTGTTTCATGGTGAAAATAGGGGGGAAATTTATCTATTCCAATGATGCATTCACCTCCAACCAGTTAATGGATGCATTTGGTTCACTTACATTATCAACTGGAGATTACACAAAAGACCCAGTTCAGGTTTGGAAAGTGATCACTCATTGCCCATGATACAATTATTACTTTGAGAGTGTCATCGATATTGAGTATTTTAATGTTTCTTTTTTTAATCATTCTTTAGCTAGAAAGTGTTGGAAAAACAACATCAGACTGGTTCAATGGAACAGTATCAGTGGATCAGACTGTTGGCAACCAAACCAGCTTTGTAATAATCTATCAACAAAGTGTTCCTATCATTTCCATACAGTCACCAAGTGGCTCAATATATAATCAGACAGAAATGAGTCATGATATATCTCTGAAAACAGTCACCTTGAATGTTCCAGGAACTGCAGAGGTATGACAACTTTTATGAACCAGTTATTAATTTTATAGTTCAGTCCATAAACTAAACAAACTATTATAACACAATAAAAGGCATCTGGGCCAAGAGTTTTAGATAAATTTTTCTCAAAATGTGTTCGACAGTATCTTCAGACTAAGACTTATCTTAGAGGTTATCACTGATGATTCAGCTACACTTCCAGCAAACCTCTATTTTTCTGCTTGCATATTTTTGCTAGCCTGGGGACTGGAAATACAGTATCCAAACTGCAATAAGTCAGTCTCTGACTATAACAGCAACGAGTCACGCGGCGCGTGCTGATGTTCCCCCTATCATAGTCAAAACCCGCATGAACCAGCAGTCCAGTGACGGCACTAAACCCATGATAGTGTTTGCTGAGGTCAGTCAGAATTACAGGCCTGTAATAAATGCTGAAGTGTGGGCTTACCTGGAGTCCCAATCTGGGTCCCCACAAGAATTACAACTCCTGGACAATGGAGCAGGTAAATTACCCATAATTCTTGTTCCAAGTGTGCACTTAACTTAAAATATAAATAAATAATGTAAATTTCCAAATGATATAACTCAGAAATCCATCTTTTTCAGGAGCTGATGCTTTTCAAAATGATGGCATCTATTCCAGATATTTCACAAAGCTTGAAAATGGCAGAATCAGCTTGAAAGTAAGAGTGAAGAATCAAGATGGACAAGCCAGATTATCTCTCCCAAAAACGAGTGGTGCCCCATACGTACCTGGATACGTGGTAAACGGTAAACCCTTCTTTTTTTTTGAAAATGCATTTAAACTTGATCACATCTGAATAGAAAAACTTGCATTCAGACCAACAGCACAATTGTGTGATATTATTGTTATACAACAGTTCAATAAAAAAAATAATAATATTGAGTAACTTGAGTTTTAGACACAATATTGACAGTTACATTCTATTTTTGCCAGCAGTAATAATTCTAAACAAAGCCAAAGCAGAATTGTGCCCACCATTTATTGTGCATCACTCCAGCACTTTAAAGTTTGTATAAAATAAAAATAAAAAGGAGTTTAATTAGTCCAATGTCTGGTTTGTGCGCAGCTGTTCGCAGGTATAAAGTGTGCAAGACAAAATTCACAATGCAGCTATCATGATTATGATCAAATTAGATAAAAGACATATCTATATAAAAAAAAATTATTTTCTTATTAAACATTGCAACAGATGTATTGGATGCATGGATATATTATATACACATGTAGGCCACATTACACCAAATAACATATGGTAATTTTTATTATAATTATTTACAGAAGCATTATTAGACCATCATACCTCAAACTCTGGTAGCACTTTGTTTTACAGTCCTGTTCCCCATGTACATACAATGTACTTATTACAGTAATTGCAATAGCTGGGTAATAACTAGGTACTAACCCTAAACCTAACTTTAACTCCTGTCGTTACCTCAGATTACCAGTATTGTCTTAGGTAAGTACACTGTAAGTACACATAAGTACACATACTGTAAAATAAAGTGCAACCCAAACTTCTTATTTAGTCAAGTGAAGTGATCTTTAACAGGTATCCTGCTCAGTGAATAGAGAGATGTGAACACTGTGTAGGGACCCTGATAATTGGAATGCAGCTTGTGACTGAATGAATGATTGTTTTGAATGAATTGCTTGAGATATTGATTCAGTTACTCCCTCAAAAAGACACTTGTATCTATGTAACCTGCAGAAAGTCTTCTGAATTCATGCACAAACTGGAACTATATTTAGCTACACAGCTGCTTGGAGAAAACCTTCAGACGGAATCAAACAGATTCATGCGGTTCCTCTAATTTCAGGTGTGGTGGAGCTGAACCCTCCAAAGCCTCCAGTTTCTGAGGAAACACTCGAGGTTGGAAGCTTTACCAGGACAGCCATCGGTGAGAGTTTTGAGGTGGATTTTACAGGCTCAACCCCACCAAATTTCCCTCCTAACAAAATTACAGATCTGAGTGCTGTGATCCAGGAAGACTCTGTGCTTCTCAGCTGGACGGCTCCTGGTGAGGACCTCGACCAAGGGACAGGTAAAGCATACAGTTACTATACCAGAATTTAAAATACAAAGTTTTTCATCTTCACTGACAACATAGAAGTAGTGTCAAATTTATATCATGAAATAATGTAAATTTAATTCTCTTGCATGGTATGTTTCTTTTCCTTTAAGCTAAATCCTATGAGATCAGGTGGAGCTATGACCTTCAAATGCTTCGAGAAAACTTCAGCAATGCTCATGTAGTCAACGCAGCTGCCGTCTCACCGCAGGAGGCCGGATCAGTTGAACAGCATTCATTCAATCTCAGTTTCACAATCCAAAATGGCACCACAATATTTTTTGCAGTTCAGTCTGAGGATGAACAAAATTCGAAATCTGAAACCTCTAACATCGCTCAAGCTTCAAAGATCCTCCCTGATCCAAGACCCCCCGGAATATCAAACCCAGGCTTGAATTTGACAGTTCTAGTAATTTCTTTGTGTGTAGTAACTATGGTCATATGCTTTGTTGTTGCTGTAATCACATGGTCGTTGAGACGCAGAAAACGCCTTGGTTAAAGCAACAACTGGAATTAACAATCTGATGCAAACAAATAAATCAATCCAAATTCTAATTTGAACATAACTATATACATACAACAACTTTAGAACATTTCTTAAAACAGTCATCTCTATCAAACAGAATTTCTTTCTGAATATTTTTTCAAGTACATGTATTACTATCACATTTAGAATTCTCATTTATAATAGATTCTCAATCGATTTATCTTCCTCTGAAATGTGAGCGACTTTAAATACAAATGAATAAAAATATTTCTGTACAGTAAGACATGTATTAAACTTTCATTATGATGATTTAAAGCACATTTTTAGTTAAGTCATTCTTTGAATTTTAAATTGGGACCTATTATGCCATTTTTCAAAATTTGTTTTTGGGCTCTAGGGCTTAGGACGTTCCAATTCAGCCCATTGCAAAGGTTACGCCACTAGTGGGCACTCGTGCAACGTAAGCAATGACGTACATCCGAGTCAACGAGACTGAGGGAAGTTAGCAGGGAAGGTCATAAAAAAACGAACTGGAACGCAGCCCAAGAGCAAGCGTGCCACATGAGTCCTGAAAAGTGAAGCCAAAGCACCTTGATCGCCCCCAGGTGGCTGGAAGCAGTATAGGTCATAAACCCTGCCTTCTCCATGAAATGTAACACAAACTAAACAATCAAATTACACTTTAAACATTTTTTTTTTCCAAAGACGGTTTCTGTCATTTTAGGCAGTTTTTATCACACTGGTGTTAGTTCAAGTGTTCATTCTTTAAATAAGTTTGGTTTTAGTTAATAATTTGATGCTATAAAAACAGGGGTGAGACGTCATGATTGACAGCTGAGATTGACAGATTGGAGCTTTAACTTTAATTTATACATTTCCATAACTGTTTATTTCACACCAGCATATGAGTTGTTCTGAGTTTAGACGGGACCTTGATATCGCGGCTCCACTTCGTGCTCACTACTGCTCGAGACTTAAGATGTCAGCGCCATATTGGCACACTGGCGGATTCAGTTACTACAATGGAAGAGTGTGAAGGTGCAACTTCCATCTTTTTTTTACAGTCTATGATCAAGAGTCGTTAATATCAAACATGTTTGCGACAAGCTTTGAATAGGGCAGCCCCCCCCCCAATCATTCGGGGGTGCAAATCGGGCTCAAAATCAAGCTTAAAATATTCAAGTGTGTGGCCAGCATAAATATCTGGACCTGTCTGCGATTCAAAATCCTGCTGTGTGAAATGTGTTCTGACTGAAAATGACACTGGTGATGACCTACAGCCATTGAGAGGTCAAGATACAGGGCAGCGGGAAGTTCGGTTATAGTTCGGTTATTCAGTTAGTTATAGACCCACGTTTCCCCAACCATTTCCTCCTCCATAATCTTTTTTTCTCTTTCTCCTTTTCGCACCACACAGACAATTTGGATCACAAGCTTCTTGCGAGCTAACATTTTTAATAACAATTCCAGTCTCGCTCAAGAACTCCGATCTCACGTTATTTCCTTATCACTTCTCATATGTGTTTGGTTGTGAAATATAGTTTGCTGACCAGACAGAGGTGTCAGCAATTCTTTCCTCAACTTAATTATGAACCACTTTTATCCTTGTCACAGCAATAATGACAAGGTAACAATAATATGAATAATAATAATAAAAATAGACATACAGACAGTCAATGCAGACAAATTCCATGCCTGGAGCCCTCCCCTGGACAGCACGCCAAATAAGCATAATTTACTATATCTGATGTCATGTATGTGTGAAATTGTGAAATATTATTTCAGTGGAAAAAGGCAGACCCTCCAACACATAGCAGCTGGATAAAAGAGATGGAAAAGATTAAATACATGAATCGAGGCTGGAAACATAAGTTTCAGGTCATTGGAGGGAACTGTCTGAATCATTGGAGGGAGCGGTCTTTTGACATGCCCAGGAGGTTCAGTTTTCTCAAATTATTGAGATTGATTATTCACTGGAAATTGAATCAATGTTTTGCTATTCCAGTGATGAGGGGAAAAACTGTTTTCTTAAAAAAGAACAAATTATTAAGACAAACAGCACAATGTCTGCTTTCTGGATCAAACCTAAAAGGCAGACACCTAAAACACAAAGTATTGGTGTGGTCAGAATATAAATTGCCTGAATCACGCACCCTTTCACTTAAAATAATTACTTTTCAACTGTGATTTATTTATTGAAAGTGTTGTTTAGAAACATACAAAGAATACAGCGTATCTATGACTATGACATCCTCAACCTGTAGTGTGTAACTTTAAGTGTAATAGATAGATTTGATTAAAGACTAATAGTTGTAATAGTAGGCAAAAAGTTAATTTTATAATTGTTTTCAAATCTGTTGTTGAGTTTTTATGTAATAAACTTTTAACCTGTGATGGTGAACAAACTGAAGGGTGCATTTCCTGTTTTCTATGCGCTCTTTTGAGCCCATTTCAATGCACTGACACAGTATAGTCGCACCAAGTAAACTAATTGTTAGCCAACATTTTTCAAATGTACAATCTGTGAGCAAATTTAATATATGAAGTATATATACATCTTATGTTTTAAATGGACCAGAATGTAGTCACACCCCTGCATGACATTGAAGCAGACACCCTCTTCTCTCTGACTCCTCAAGATCATTTGTAACATTGTTCAAAACGGGGTTTCGGGAGTTGCTGTTCTTCAGAACTCTACAGCTATGGACTCAAGAACGGTGTTTGTCTTATTATGGATGTTGCTGTCGTCCACCTCCACTGGAATCAAACTAGATGGAAATGGTTATGTTGGCGTCACCATTGCAATCAGTTCAAGGTAAATATATACTTTTTTGTCTATTTAACAAAACATGCATTAATGGTTTTAGTGGCTTTTGTGAAAGATAATATTTTGTTGCAGTTTTTAAAGGAAATCATAGAAAGAAACATATAGGGTGAATTGAGGTTGATTGGGACACTTTTTACATGTCTCAATTGCAAAAATTGTCCCAATCACCCACAATTCACCCTAATCAAGTTTCATTAGGCTAACAGTATTTGTGAATGAACAAATTAGGGTGCGTTCGCACTTGTAGTTCGGTTCGTTTGGTCCGGACCAAAAAGAAAAAAAAAGCATTTAGTTCTGGTCCGATTAGCATTTAGATTGGCAATTTTATCACCCAACCAAAAGATACCGAACCTAAAGGCATAGGGATACGTTCACAACCTGATTGGTCGGATTTTATGACGTATTACCTAT
This sequence comes from Mylopharyngodon piceus, assembly GCA_039654765.1. Lineage (NCBI taxonomy): Eukaryota > Metazoa > Chordata > Actinopteri > Cypriniformes > Xenocyprididae > Mylopharyngodon > Mylopharyngodon piceus. The sequence continues at coordinate 7,466,670 of CM077447.1, forward strand.
TTTAAGACGGAACTTACCGAGCATACAAAACAATAGGCTCGTTTGAGATGAGCAAATTCTGCGCAGAACCGATCACCGGTGATCACCACGAGATGCATGCCGGTTAGAAATGTGTCCGAGGGTGGGCCGCCTTGCTCTGATGTCATGCCGACGTGTGTCAAAAAAGTCTCGCGATGGCGAGGCGGCCTCATCGGATTCTGCAGTCGGGCGCAGTTGCTCTCCACCGACTGCGCTGACCAAAAGCACGATGGGAAACGACTTGCTGACGACACAGCTTAATGCTTATTGGTTTAAACAACCGTGATGTATTGATCTCTTTTTAAAATGTTTGATTTTAAAACTCTAATATCATGATTTTATGTGTATAAATTATGTGTGAATATTCCTAAAGTCTATATTCCTAAAGACAGTGCGATCTCTCTGTGGGTTATGTGATTGTTATCATATTTATAAAAATACATAAAAACATGTCTGTAATTAAAATAAAAATGATTGATACACACATTCTTCGAATGGAAATAAATAACAAGTACTTTGGGTGTATTGTTCATTATGTTTATTTTCATATAAAAGCAACAGAACTTAAATTACATCCAGTTTATCAGCAACAAAGCGCGTGAGTGTGAATCCCGCGATATCCGCCTTTGATCTCGTAGGTGTCTGATCCAGTACAAGAACAGAGAACTGTCCGTCTTGCCTGTACTTTTTTCACTCCTCCCCTCACTGCAGCCGCCTACTCTCGCCTACATTTCAGGCGAGGCTAGGCGCATCTCAAACGAGCCTAATGCTGTGTGCTGAGGTAAATGCGCTTGTTGTGTGTGCGTAGCCTGCATATGATGGTATTTTGGCCAGCTGGGAACTTGTGAAGAGCTTATAAAATGTGTAAAGTTGTCAAAAAAGCGGCGGGAATCCCTCCGTCACACACACAAACGATCTGCTAGTGCGTCTGGGCAAACTCGCGACTATGACGAGAAAAATTCTGGGATTCTGTCCTTTTTGGGGTCTCATCTTCCTGTTTTTGGTTCGTTTTCATGTCTTTGGTCCGTGTTGCCTAAGTATAATTACTTTTTTATAAATACTGTATTTTGAGTTTTTCTCATTTTTTATTCTGACAGGACATGGTCACTGAAGGGTTGTTTCATCTTCATCAAGCATTGGATAAAAAGGTCTATTTCAAAGAAGCAACGATACTCGTTCCACACCACTGGAATAGTAAGGAATTTACCAAAGCAAGAACAGAGTCCTGTGAAAAGGTACAGAGAAATAGGCCATTTTTTCTTACATGTCAAATATTAATGTTTACTCATTTCATTAACATACTGCTTACAATTTCAATGTGAAATACAGGCAAAAATAAGAATTGATAATGCTAATCCAGCATATGGTGATGAACCTTACACTCATCAGTATGCTGAATGTGGAGCTGAGGCTCAGTACATTCATTTAACCCCAAACTTCCTCCGAGACGACACACTTATTAAGACTTGTGGGTCAAGAGGTGAATGTCATTTGTTATCCTTCAACGGTAACACTTTAGAAAACTGTTTCTTACTTACTGCATAACTAATAATAAATTACTGAAGAACTAATAGATAATTCTTCATTAACACTTAAGTCACTACTGTTAACTACTAAGGAAGATGTGTTAACTAATCAGTATGTAATAGAATTTTATGATTTTAAGTAACAGCTAATCAGTAACTAATGAATTCTGTCATACCTCCTGAAGAACTACTATTAATTATATACTAATTAAGGTTCAAGAAAAATAACTATGAAGTAACTACTAATGAACAGTCAAACAATTACATTGAGTTGTGGCCCTTTCTTATTTACTAATGTTATCAGTAGTAGTATTATGAAAATGCAATATTAATAAAATAAAATACATTTTATCAAGGTTTTTGCCTGAGTGGTAAATAATTGTTTTGTGAGTGTGTTCTGGAAGAAATCAACTTCGGAAAGGAACCCAACCCCCACTCTGAATGCCTTGCCATAGCCAACTTACCTCAGATTAGTTTTTATATTTCATATACAGTACTGTAAGTTTGTCTGTTTTCCTCAGCATATCACATTACCATTGAGTAAATTCCAGTATGTAAGGCAATGACTGAGGGAAAGTGAAAATACAGGGAACCCATTAGTAATTAATAAAGAATTAACAAATAATTCTGCAGGAATTACTTAGAACCTGAAACAGTATTCTAAAGTGAACATATAGGGAACCCATTAGCAATTCATAAACAATTATTAGATAATTCTGCAGTAATTACTTAGAACCTGAAACAGTATTCTAAAGTGAAGATTTAAGGAACCCATTAGTGATTAATAAATAATTACCACATAATTCTGACTCAAATCAAACTTACACTCTGAAAAAAACACTTAATCTAAAAACCTTTGTAAAATACACGACACAACTACTAGTTTACACGATAGATTTCTTTATTTCAGATAAAGAGAACATTTCTTAATACAGAATATTTTATTCCGTTTTAACATGTATACAATACTTAATTGTAAACTAGTTTAACAAACATTTTAGAATCAAAAGTTAAAACATTTAAAAGCAATTTAAGTGTAATCAACCGGCCTCTGTTATCCCGTTTCCATAGGGTAGCAGTGCTGGATCTCGTGCAGGAGCTGGGCTCGTGTTCGGCGGGGAAACTGCTAACTTCAGACCGCCGCCCTGTGTTTCACTCATTGCTGAAAGATGCTGTGACTGACTTTATTAGCTGCCCATAAACAAAAACAGCTCTGAGAACATATTTTAAGATCTTAAGTAATTAGATTTAGTATCTTTAGAAATAAAATTATGTGTTTTATCCAAGGGATCAGGCGTTTCCATCATGCAAAAAGACCGATGCGACACTCGTTAGTTAGGTGACTGACATCGCGTACCTGTATGTTGCTTTGCATAAAATAAAATGATTTCCAGCACAGCAATGATTTTTTGGATAAAATAAAACGTACAAAAACCTGTATTTCGGCAAAGAAATGCACCAATTAGGCGGCGCAGAGAAGAGGATGAAAATGCCCGTGCTCAGTAGGGGGGAGGGGCGGGGTTATAACAACAAAAAACTACCCAACACTGAAAAAAATAACCCAAAAATGACTCAACAGCCTCATCCCAGCGTTTGGGTAAGTAAATAAATAAATAAATAAAACATTTCATATCTGTGGTAAGTTGGATAGTTATGGCAAGGCAGTGGGGGTGGGGTTCCTTTCTGAAGCTGATTTCTTACAGAACATGCGCACAAAGTAGTTATTTACCATACAGGCAAAAACTTCTGAACAATTTGTAATAATGAGTCTTTTTGGGAGTGCAGCATATTATGCAGCATATAAATGCTTATTTAATTTCCATAACAATAATAAGTGGTGGACTGTAACAAAGTAGTTGTAATTTAATTTGAGTAATTTTGAAAATGAATCATTTTCTGTTCATTAGTAGTTACTTCATAGTTATTATTCTTGAACATTAATCAGTAGATAATTAATAGTAGTTCTTCAGGAGGTATGACAGAATTCATTAGTTATTGATTAGCGAACTGTTACTTAACATAATCATAAAATGTTATTATATACTGATTAGTTAACTCATCTTCCTTAGTAGTTAACAGTAGTGACTTAAGTGTTAATGAAGAATTACCTATTAGTTCTTCAGTAATTCCTTATTAGTTATGCAGTGAGTAAGAAACAGTATTCTAAAGTGTTACCCCTTCAACATCTATCCAGGTTAATGCACTAATATGTTTTAACAAGGATATTTGTTTGTTTGCTTGCAGGAAAGGTCTTGGTTCATGAATGGGCTCATCTGAGATGGGGCGTGTATGATGAATACAGTGAAACAAAGCCATTCTACTACTCTAATGCAGGGGTTCCCAAACTTTTCAGCCCACGACCCCCAAAATAACGATGCCAGTGACTCGCGACCCCCACTATCCTCGGAGGTGGTTAAAGTATACAAACGTTGTGCGCAATGGCGCACACGCACTAACGCCTGTTTCACACATACTCTGTTTGAAGTGCGCTTTTTTTTTTTTTTTTGTGCCCATATTAACGGATAAGAGCGTTCACACTGCACGCGGATGCGGTCCGGCAGTGCGTTCCAGGAGCGGTGCGTCTGCAGCAGTGCAGCGATCGTTTCCGCGCCGAGTCTGTTTTTGCTGTGCTGCACAGCGCTGAATTAAAACGATAGCGCATTGTTCGCATTAAAATAAACATGTATTGACGCGAAAAAACTAGTAATTTCACCATAGATGCATATAATTTAAAGTCTGTTACAGTTTACACGTGGCTTTTTTGCCTCGGGTAAAGCAAGGAAAATGACACCTTACCAGGCATTTAGGTGAACAAGGAGACATAAACGATAACACTCGTCTCTTCGTGAAGGTGGAAAAACAAAGTTCTTTATGACCTGAGGGATTTCTTGTAAAAAGATTTAAAAGGAAAGAAAAGACGAGAGTCGCCTGTTTTTGTCTATTTTAAGTTTTAATTTAAAATGTTTGTGATTTTAACATAAAGCTTATGTTTAAATGTTTTGCCACTTGCGTGAGCAACATAATATATAAATCTAAAGTAGGCCTTTTTATATAAATATAAAGTAATGAAATTAATAAAACGTTTAAATGTAGTGCGTTTAAACGTGACATCTATGAAATAATAGTGTATACAAAGAGAATCGCAATGCTGACACGCCATGTTCAGTAACAACTTTTGGATTTGAAATAAAAATAAGTAAATGTTGTGTTTGTGATATACAGCCATGGATCAGTTGCGCACTGCAAAAGCGGCATATGTGAAAGCACAATAGTGCATGCTGCATGTACTGCAAAGGCATGATGGTGGTGCTTCTCCGCTGGCCTCCCTGCGTTGTCTTTTTTGGTCAATATTAACCAACGTTTCATTTCGACAAAAATAATATCCAAATCTTTAAGCCTAAAGAATTACCTATACATGCACATGTCTGAATGTTTAACATGGTGCTGTAAATTGACCTGCTGCAACTGATGCTGTTGCTAATGTCGTTAATGTGTCGTAATCACCTCAAGAGTCACGGTCGAGGGGAAGGAAAATCGAAAGGTTGATGGCTTTTTTTATTTGCATGGTTTTTGATTTTAATTTAACTACTATTTTTAGTATTTTGTTACAATTATTGATAAAATATGCTATTTTTAATCGTTTAATTTTTTTTTTTTTTTGATTTCTGGAAATCATCTCGCAACCCCACCCTCGTTGTCTCGTGACCCCCACTTTGGGAACCACTGCTCTAATGGACGTATTGAAGCTACAAGGTCATAAAACTGTAAAAAAAAAAAAAAAAAAAGGAACAAAAAAGAATAGTTTTAAAATGTCCTTGGAAATTACCTCAACCATTGATTTCCTGCTTACCTTTAGGTGTAGCAAAAACATTGAAGGTCAGTTTTATGATGAATCACTTCGACCGTGCCACACTGATCCACAAACTTTACTACCAACTAAGGGGTGCAGTTTTTTTCCTAACAAATATCAAAACGCAGGCAGCTTCATAATGTTCCTACCAAGCCTGGATTCTCTAAGTATAGATTTTACGTTTCCACATATGCAAATTTTTTCTTTGACCATTTGAAGAATGAAGTAATTATTCGAAATATTTGGTTTCAGGTGAGCACATTTTGTCGTGAAAACGAGCACAATTATGAAGCCCCAAACTTGCAAAACCAAAAATGTGGCAGTAAAGCAACATGGACTGTGATATTTAAGAATTCTGTTGATAAAGACGCACTTCGTTCTCTGAAACCACTGCTGTCCTCTCCACCAGCGCCATCTTTCAAAGTTGTGCAGCGAATGCATCGGGTTGTTTGTCTCGTCCTTGATGTCTCAGGAAGCATGAAAGTATGCCATAACATTAACTTTATTTGACAGCAAAGATGCTTCCAATTATTATAACCTTCAATGCTCTGATAGGAGCTTAATCACTTTGAAACCTGAGAAAGCATTAAACCTGATATCACATGCATTTTTTTTATTGCACCCATTTTCTAGGGCTCCAGAATCCTTCGACAGCAGCAGGCTGCCTCACATTTCCTGCAGAACATCATTAAGGATCAAGCCAGTGTTGGAATTGTAACCTTTAATACTAATGCTAATACTCTGAGCCCCTTGACTACTATTGATGATTCCACACGAGAGAAACTCACCAAATTGTTGCCAAAAGTAGCAGTGGGAGCGACATACATATGTAAAGGCCTCAATCTAGGCTTAGAGGTGCCATATTGATCATGTTTATGATGTGTGAAGTATATAGCCTGCAGTTTGTTTCATGCCAATGTTCTGTATTTGTCTTCATAACTTAAAGGTACTCAAAAAGGACAGTGGGGATGTGATAGGGGATGAAATAATTTTTCTGACAGATGGTGAAGCGACGGATGACATTAATAGTTGTGTTCCCTCTGCAATTAAAAGTGGCGCCATTATACACACAATAGCTTTGGGTGATAAAGCAGATAAAGCACTGAGGGAAATGGCTGACAATAATGCGTACAGTGTTCCAAAAAAAGTAAAAAAAAAAAAAAAAAAAGTTCCATGTAATATTTATTTTTTTTTTTTTTTGTGGTTGGTCTCTAAATTTATTACAGTAGGCCTACATCTATAGGTGGATCTTAACATGAAAAAGTTTGGGATCTAACAAAATATCAAAGCAATTGGCAAATCTACAAACATGATGCTAGTAGAATAACAAATGATCTGAGCCACATTAGTAACTTTTAACCAATTGATCCCAAGGTGATTTTTGTTATATATTGTTTGATGTTTTGGTATGTATGTGTGAAAAATGTGGTGAATCATAATATTCACATAATGAATGCCTGTTCATTATCCAGTGCATATTTCTCATATGTTCTATGTTGGAATTAGGGGGGAAATTTATCTACGGAATGGATTTTCTTCACTTACAATACCAACAGGAGATCAAACAAAAGACCCAGTTCAGGTTTGACAAGTGATCCCTCATTGCTCATGGTAAAATACTTTAAGATTATTATGAATATTCTAATATTTCATTTTTTATCATCATGATGAAGCAGCAAAAACAGTCACTTTAAAAGTTCCAGGAACTGCAGAGGTATGACAACCTGCACAAGATTTCATTAACTTTCCTAAAACATTTTCATTAATTATTCATCTAATAATACTATTGTGTGTTTGCTAGCCTGGGGACTGGAAGTACAGTATCCAAATTACAATAAGTCAGTTTCTGACTATAACAGCAACGAGTCAAGCGGCGTGTGCTGATGTTCCTCCTATCGTTCTCAAAGCCTGCATGAACCAGCAGTTCAGTGACGGCACTAAACCCATGATAGTGTTTGCTGAGGTCAGTCAGAATTACAAGCCTGTAATAAAGGCTGAAGTGTGGGCTACGCTGGAGTCCGAATCTGGGTCCGCACAAGAATTACAACTTCTGGACAATGGAGCAGGTAAAGACGCAGAAAACGCCTTGATTTAAAGAAACAACTGGAATTAACAATCTGGAATTAAAATGCAAATGATCAAATCAATCCTTTTTGTCTAATTTGAACATAACTATGTACATCCAACAACTTTAGAACATTTCTTAAAACAATCATCTCTATCGAACAGAATTTCTTACTTTCTGAATATTTTTTCAAGTACATGTATTGCTATGTCATTTAGAAGTCTCATTTATAATAGATTCTCAATCGATTTATCTTCTTCTGAAATACAAATACAATAAGAAATACAAAAGAATAAAAACATTTTTGTACAGTAAGGCATGTATTAAACTTTCATTATGATGATTTAAAGCACATTTTTAGTTCATTCAAAGTCATTCTTTGAATTTTAAATAGGGACCTATTATGCCATTTTTCCAAGTCTTGAATTTGTTTTTGGGCTCGACTAGGTTGTCATGCTTGAATGCTCAAAAAACACTTTATTTTTCACATTATTTTATATTGTTGCAGCACCTTTCTTCCCAGTCTGTCAGTAATGGTTTGTTTAGAATCCTGTCTCTGTGAAGCTCCTCCTACTGAAAAACTCAGTGTGCTCTTATTGGTGGTGTGTTGTGATTGGTCAGCCACTTAGAGTGTTTTTCGGAAATGTCACTCCCCTTACCATGACTGTGAGTTTCAACACATTACTACTAAGGGTACATTTACATGACTATACTAAAAACGGAAAAGTTTTTTTTTAACATGACTAAAAATGCTGTATTATGCGTGCCAGGCTCCGCGAAGTGGAGTGCCTGCAACCCCTTCAGCTGTGACTTATTCACTATACTGCACTAGCCTCGAGTACCTTATTGCTTTTATAAAACAGTTACCACACAATACAAATATTAAAGCCAAATATATGTATCAATGCAATTTTCATGAAGTGAACTTTCACTAAAGCATTCCTTCCACCGGAAAAAAATAGTCCCTGACCGTGAACAGCAACAGAAGTTACATTATAACGCCATTAGATGGCGGCAAAGACTGTCTTTATAAGTGTGTCAGTCAGTAGCGACGACTTTTACATTGAAAAGACTGAATTTTTGAGAACACGGAACAAGACGCAACTGACAAATGCTTTGACTAGCGCTGTCAGTCACGGGAAAACCCCTTAACTGTTAAAAGGACAAGATAATACATCGGACATTTAAACAGATTTTTTATTATGAACATAGGACTGACCTGAAGGAAAATACTAAATCTGAATGCAGGTAATAAACTCGCTCAATCGATCAAATACTCTTCTAAATAATACAGTAAACTTCAATGAACAATATCAACTGAGAACAAACAGTTTACGTTGCTAAGAGTGGTTGCTAAGGGTGTTGTGTAGTGATACACAGAACCGTTGGGTGAAGCGGTCAGCCGTGTTTTATTGTGAATAAAACACTACTATTGACCAATCAGAATCAAGGACAGGAACTAACCGTTTTATAATTGCAAATAAAGCAGCGTTTCCATCCAGTGAGCCGAAGAGAACAAAATCGTCACTTCCTGATAAACTGGTAATAAAAACAAGTTGCTGCAGTAGAAGCCACTGTATATAATAAATTGTGTATATAATTATTTGCGCCTCAGAGCGCGCAGATGAAACACAATAAATTCTGTCATGTTATCTTGCATTCAGATGCCTGGTGTGTTTGTGAATGCAATCGTGTGAGGCGATTCTGGGAGGGATTTATACCGAACCACTTTGACGAAAGACTTTGCTCAGGCATTACAGAATGACCAAAACAGGATGCTGTGCAAACACGTCTTGCAAAGACGTTCATGCCTACTTGTACAATTTCTACAGTCGATCTTCAGGAAAGTATACCAGAGAACACAAGGAGGACTGAAATAGTAGATTTTTTTTTATGGCAACTGATTTTTTTTTTTTTTTTTTTTAAGCCTATGGCCATGAAAAGAGACAGTGTCATGTAAAAGATGTTAAAAGCTAAACTATTTTTTTATTTGTTTGTTATTATTCTATTGTTGAGGGCCAAAAGTTTAATAGAAAGGATGTATTACTTTATGTATTAAATTACAATAACATAGTTGCATGGTTGTGAACGCATTTGTCAAGGTAAGAAATTGTGTGACACAAAAGATGCATTACAAACAAATTTGATAGATCGCAATCTACTTCATTTAGCTGGCTAGCTGCTTATAGCATAAATAGGCTAGTCTCCAAGGCTACTAAACTGCTCCATATAACAAAGCAATTGTAAATCATCCAAAATAAATGCCATGATCACTAGATTTTATACAGGTGTTACTATAATGATTTTGCAAATAGTGATCATCAACCAAATATTGATAATGTGGAAGTTACAGCCATTTGCCTCACTTTTTACAGACAATACAAACGCAGAGTACATTAACTTCAAAATAGTGGTCAAATTTTGAGCTCAAGATTTTTTATGTAGATAATTTTCATTACTAAAACATCTAATTGCCAGATTTCCAGTGTCTTACCTATAATTAATTTGGCAACTAAAAGTCTTTAAAGTAATTTTTCTCAGTTCCACACTCTAGCTTGTTAATGTCTTTTGCCTTTTAGGGTAGAATTGTTTTCAAGTGTCTTGTTGAGTTTTTACGTAATACACAAACATTTAACCTGTGATGGTGGACACATTGAAGAGTGCATTTCCTGTTTTCTATGTGCTCTTATGAGCCCATATCGATGCATTGCCACAGTATAGTCTCACAAAGTAAACTAAGTAAGAGTTAGCCAACATTTTTCAAATGTACAAGCCTTGTGGGCAAATTAAGTATATGAAGTATATACAGTAGATCTTATGTTTTAAACGGACCATGATGTTGGCAGAATGTAGTCACACCCCTGCATGACATTGAAGCACACACCCTCTTATCTTTTTATCAGACCCCTCAAGATCATTTGTGAAATTGTTCAAAACGGGGTTTCTGGAGTTGCTGTTCATCAGAACTCTACAGCTATGGACTCAAGAACAGTGCTGGTCTTATTATGGATGTTGCTGTCGTCCACCTCCACTGGAATCAAACTAGATGGAAATGGTTATGTTGACATTACCATTGCAATCAGTTCAAGAGTACCACAGGATAACACGCTCATTGATAAAATCAAGGTGAATATATACTTTTTTGTCTGTTTAACAAAATACGAATTAATGGTTTTGTGGCTTTTGTGAAAGATAATATTTTGTTGCAGCTTTTAAAGAAAATCATAGAAAGAAATATATAGGGTGAATTCAGGTTGATTGGGACACTTTTTCTAACTCTCAATTGCAAAAACTGTCCCAATCACCCTCAATTCACCCTAATCAAGTTTCATTAACAGTATTTGTGAATTAACAAATTAAAGTATAATTACTTTTTTATAAATACTGTATTTTGAGTTTTTCTCATTTTTCATTCTGACAGGACATGGTCACTAAAGGGTCGTTTCATCTTCATCAAGCATTGGATAAAAAGGTCTATTTCAAAGAAGCAACGATACTCGTTCCACACCACTGGAATAGTAAGGAATTTACCAAAGCAAGAACAGAGTCCTATGAAAAGGTACAGAGAATTAGGTCATTTTATCTTGCGTCTCAAATATTAATGTTTACTCATTTCATTAACATACTGCTGACAATTTCAATGTGAAATGCAGGCAAAAATAATAATTGATAATGCTAATCCAGCATATGGTGATGAACCCTACACTCTTCAATATGGTGAATGTGGAGCTGAGGCTCAGTACATTCATTTCACCCCAAACTTCCTCCGAGACGACACACTCATTAAGACTTATGGGTCAAGAGGTGAATGTCATTTGTTATCCTTCAACATTTATGCAGGTTAATGCACTAATCTCTTTGTTTTATTAACAAGAATATTTGTTTGTTTGTTTGCAGGAAAGGTCTTGGTTCATGAATGGGCTCATCTGAGATGGGGCGTGTATGATGAACACAGTGAAACAAAGCCATTCTACTACTCTAATGGCCGTATTGAAGCTACAAGGTCATAAAACTTTAACAAAAAGAAAGAGTATTATTAAAATCTCCTTGGAAACGATCATAACCATTGATTTCCTGCTTATCTTTAGGTGTAGCAAAAACATTGAAGGTCAGTTTTATGATGAATCACGTCAACCGTGCTACACTGATCCACAAACTTTACTACTGACTAAGGGGTGCAAGTTTTATCCTAACAAATATCAAAACACAGACAGCTCTATAATGTTCCTACCAAGCCTGGATTCTGTAAGTACAGATTTTACATGTTCCCACACATGCAAAATATATCTTTGACCATTTGCAGTGCATTGCATGCAACATACAGAATGAAGTAATTGTGCTAAATATTTGGTTTCAGGTGAGCACATTTTGTCGTGAAAACGAGCACAATTATGAAGCCCCAAACTTGCAAAACCAAAAATGTGGCAACAAAGCAACATGGACTGTGATATTTGAGAATTCTGTTGATAAAGACGCACTTCGTTCTCTGAAACCACTGCTGTCCTCTCCACCAGCGCCATCTTTCAAAGTTGTGCAGCGAATGCATCGGGTTGTTTGTCTTGTCCTTGATGTCTCAGGAAGCATGAAAGTATGCCATAATATTAACTTTACTTGAAAACAAAGATGCTTCCATTATAACCTTCAATGCTCTGATATGAGCTTAATCATTTTGAAACCTGAGAAAGCATAAAACCTGAAATCATATGCGTGTTTTTTTGTTTTGTTTTTTTGTTTTTTATTGCACCCATTTTCTAGGGCCCCAGAATCCTTCGACTACAGCAGGCTGCCTCACATTTCCTGCAGAACATCATTGAGGATCAAGCCAGTGTTGGAATTGTAACCTTTAGTACTAATGCTAATACTCTGAGCCCCTTGACTACTATTGACAACGAATCCACACGAGAGAAACTCATCCAGCTGTTGCCAAAAGTAGCAGAGGGATGGACATACATTTGTAAAGGCCTCAATCTAGGCTTAGAGGTGCCATATTGATCATGTTTATGATGTGTTATGTATATAGCCTAAAGTTTGTTTCATGCCAATGTTCTGTATTTGTCTTCAAAACTTAAAGGTACTCAAAAAGGACAATGGGAATGTGATAGGGGATGAAATCATTTTTCTGACAGATGGTGAAGCGACGGACAACATTAATAGTTGTGTTCCAGCTGCAATTGATAGTGGCGCCATTATACACACAATAGCTTTGGGTGATAAAGCAGATAAAGCACTGAGGGAAATGGCTGACAAAACTGGTAAGTACCATCATCACATAATGACATACAGTGTTCCAGAAATAGACACAATTAGAAATGCATGAGCTACACGGCATCCAAAAATAAACATTCATCACAGTTCGGTTCACTAACAAAACTACTCTTATTAACCTGGTTCTTCTAATGAATCATTCAAAAGACTCACACGGGGCCTGTCCAAATACCTACACTTGCTGTTTTTGCACTTGACTACTTGTACACTTACATGACGTATTTCTTGTATTTAAGTGTTCAAGTAGGCGTGAAGACTGCAAGTGTCTGTAAAACTTTTTGATTTTAAAATAAACTTCTAAATGTTTGTTCAGTAGTCCCTATGTAAAAGAAGACACAATTTAAAATTGTGGTGCTTCTTATTAAAGGGGTAGTTTCACCCAGTTCACCCAATTCTGTCATCATTTACTCACCCTCAAGTTGTTCCAAACCTGTATGAGTTTCTTTCTTCTGCTGAATACAAAAGAAGATATTTTAAAGAATGTTGGTAATCAAACAGTTAACGGTAGCCATTGACTTCCATAGTAGGAAAAAAAAAAAGCAAAAAAAAACATGGAAGTCAATGGTTACCGTCAACTGTTTGATTACCAACAGTCTTTAAAATATCTTCTTTTGTGTTCAACAGAAGAAAGAAACTCATACAGGTTTGAAACAACATGAGGGTGAGTAAATTATAACAGAATTTTCATTTTTGGGTGAACTATCCATCCAAGCAGTTGCAAATATTGTACAAAATACACATAGCCTATACTCATCTTTGCACCAATAAAATGTGCAACACTTTATGTTTTACTACCAAGCTATATGTAATATCTAATTAATTTAACTCACAGTGGAATGTTTTCCTCAACATCTCGCGATTTCAGGGCACCTAAGTTCCCGAACATAATGCATGATGTGATACGCATAGCCTTGAATACCGTTTCGGATAGTGTGGGTTTATTGTGCATTCAGGGCACTGCGCTTTGCCATTTTTAAGACAATGGACAGTCTTGCACACTTACTTCCTGTCGCGTACACTCACTCTCAAGTGGCCAAGACTGCAAGTATGGGTGTTTGGACAGACCCCAACTCAGAAGTTACCGAATCAGCCTGACAAATCCTTCACTGAATTAACTCAACAAATCCAACAGAGCAGCTACTGAATGAATTAACTTATGATTCACTCAACTGAACTCCAAGTTCCATGTAAATGAATTTTTTGGCTGGTCTCAAGATTTATTACAGTAGGCCTACATCTATAGGTGGAGCTTAACATGAAAAAGTTTGGGAACTAACAAAACATGAAAGCAATTGGCAAATCTACAAACATATGATGCTAGTAGAATAACAAATGATCTGAGCCACATTAGTAACTTTTAACCAATTGATCCCAAGGTGATTTTTTGTTTTATATATCATAATATAGTATCATAATATATCTACTATCATAATATAGTAGGCCTAAATCATAATATTCATATTATGAATACCTGTTTATTATCCAGTGCATATTTCTCATATGTTCTATGTTGGAATTAGGGGGGAAATTTATCACAGCCACTGATGACATTGTCTCTAATCAGCTACTGAATGGATTTTCTTCACTTACAATACCAACAGGAGATCAAACAACAGACCCAGTTCAGGTTTGACATGTGATCCCTCATTGCTCATGGTGAAATACTTTAAGATTATTATGAATATTCTAATAATTCATTTTTATCACCACTTTAGATAGACAGTACGGGAAGAGACACATCAAACTGGTTCAATGGGACAATATTAGTGGATAAGACCATTGGTACCAAAACCAGCTTTACAATAACCTATGAAAAAAGCTTACCTGACATTTCCATACAGTCACCAAGTGGCTCAACCTACAAACAAGTACAGATGCGTCATAATGAAGCAGCAAAAACAGTCACTTTAAAAGTTTCAGGAACTGCAGTGGTATGACAACCTGCACAAGATTTCATTAACTTTCCTAAAACATTTTCATTAATTATTCATCTAATAATACTATTGTGTGTTTGCTAGCCTGGGGACTGGAAGTACAGTATCCAAACTACAATAAGTCAGTCTCTGACTATAACAGCAACGAGTCAAGCGGCGCGTGCTGATGTTCCTCCTATCGTTCTCAAAGCCCGCATGAACGAGCAGTTCAGTGACGGCACTAAACCCATGATAGTGTTTGCTGAGGTCAGTCAGAATTACAAGCCTGTAATAAAGGCTGAAGTGTGGGCTACGCTGGAGTCCGATTCTGGGTCCACACAAGAATTACAACTTCTAGACAATGGAGCAGGTAAATTACCCATAATTTTTGTTTAAAGTGTGCACTCAACTCAGATTTACACTATAAGGCCAAAAGTGCTCAAATAAATCAAGTATTGTTTTACAGGAGCCGATGCTTTCAAAGATGATGGCGTTTATTCCAGATATTTCACACAGATGAAAAAAGGGAGAAGCAGCTTGAAAGTAAGAGTGAAGAATCAAGATGGACAAGCCAGATTTACTTTCCAAAAAAGGAGTGGTGCCCCATACATACCTGGATATGTGGTAAACGGTAAACCGTGAGATTGAGACTCTTAAAGCAAACTGTACAAACATTTGTCCAAGTGGATGCTGCACACTGGTGGTGGTTGAGGAGAGACCCCCTGATATGATTGTAAAGTGCTTTGGGTGTACAGTAGTACATAGGAAATGCACTATATAAATACTTCTTTAATTAATTCATTCATTCAGTTCCTCAACTTTAAATTTATTCATGCGGTTCCTCTAAATTCAGGTGTGGTGGAGCCGAATCCTCCAAAGCCTCCAGTTTCTGAGGAATCACTCGAGGTTGGAAGATTTACCAGGACAGCCACTGGAGAGAGTTTTGAGGTGGCTTTTACAGGCTCAACCCCACCAAATTTCCCTCCTAACAGAATCACAGATCTGAGTGCTGAGATCAAGGAGGACTCTGTGCTTCTCAACTGGACGGCTCCTGGTGGGGACCTCGACCAAGGGACAGGTAAAGCATACAGTTAACACAAAATAAATGTGGGGATCACAAAATAATGTATATCTTTTATAGGCCTCACAAGGTGTTTCCTTTCTTTTAAGCTAAATCCTATGAGATCAGGTGGAGCTTTGACCTTAAAGTGCTTCAATTCAACTTCAGCAATGCTCACGTATTCAACACAGCTGGCGTCTCACCGCAGGAGGCTGGATCGCTTGAACAGCATTCATTCAATCCTAATATCACAATCCAAAATGGCACAACAATCTTTTTTGCTGTTCAGTCTGTGGACAAAGAAAATGTAAAATCTGAAATCTCCAACATTGCTCAAGCTTCAATGATGGTCCCTGGTCCAAAACCGACATGCGAGTAATAGACCTGAAGTTGATGTTCATTGCAATTTCTGTTTGTCTGGCAACTGTGGTGATTATTGGTATTATTGCGATAACAACATGGGCGTTGAGTCGAAGAAAACTTTCTGGTTCTTAGACTACAACCATCATTAATATCTGATGCAAAGAAAATCTTTCTGTTGTACAATTACTGCGCTGAATTTTCTTTAGTTGTACACCATATGCTTGGCAAAAATATAAAATGCAAAATACAGTTTGGTAAATTGTTTTGATTTGTTTATATTGGAAATGTTTGTGGTCTAGAGGCATAAAATTAAATTCACTCAGATGATGACTGCTGTTCAGTTCTTGTTTTTGTTTTTGCTTTAGCTATTGTTGTGTACTCTGAATATAATCAAATAAATGTGTCTAAAAGCATTATGTTTCCATCATTTCAGATTATGTCCATATCTACAAAAGATGTGTGCACTCCCATGATAGATTAATAAACAATTAAAAAGTGAATAAAGAATGTGAGCAGCTCTCTCCTCCGTGTGAGAGGAAAGAACACTGTTGAAATGTGGGGGTTTTATTACAAACTGCAGTCTGTAGCTTTGCATTACAGTTCACAACACCCACTCGGGAGCCGAAACAGTCTGCCAGGCTGAATAAATAGTTCTGTTACTCAGCAGAAAACTTGTATAAATATAAAAGATACATTATTTTTTATTCCCTAAAGTCAGAAAAAAAACTTGCAAACAACAAATAGAATCAAATTTGATTCTGCCCTCTGTTATAAAAGCTTACTTTTGTTGATTCGTTCCAAACACAGTCACTTTGCATGATATCCACAGACACATTAGCATATTAGCATATCTGTTATGATTTACTGTATGTGTCTGATATATTAGTTATTAGGTGTTTTATATCATTTTTAACTTTTTTTAATCATGAAGAAGTGTTTCACCATCTTCCACTTGACGAGTCATGTTTAATGTCGTTGAGAGTTGCTTAATATATTTCATCAGATCCTATGAGAGGATTAAGCAAATAAGATGACATGTAATGTAGATATAAACATATCAGTATGCCTTATAGTCATGTTTGAGGGGTTGTAGGAAAAGGTCTGTATGGCTTTATGGATGGGCTGATTGTGGCATTTGAAAAATCATAAGGGTCATCTGGGTTCAGTCATGACATTGTTTATGAGGACTTTATAGTGTCATTAGATCTCATTATGATCATTCATGTTATTGTGCTTTCTGCCAGCGATGATAATTACATTATATGGCAGCTATTCAGTCATATAGTTAGATGAGGGGGCAATGATCTTGTAAAAGGAAAATCATAGTCTAAATAAAAATGCAACTGCTGGAAAATGACAATAGATTTTCAGCCATTAAGTTACAACAAACTAGAGACCTGCCCACTCCCGCAGGATTCTGTCCCGCTCCTGCAAAAAAATGGTTTATTGTCCCACTCCTGCCCGCGACATTCATGTTTTGTCCCACTCCCGCCCGCAAAATCCCGCATAAAAGTAGCTTATATAGATTTTTGGGTAACACTTTACATTAAGGTTCCCTTTGTAAAGGGTTTATATAAATTTCAATATAAAATGCAAAATACAGTTTGGTAAATTGTTTTGATTTATTTATATTGGAAATGTTTGTGTTTTAGAGGCATAAAATTAAATTCACTCAGATGATGACTGCTGTTCAGTTCTTGTTTTTGTTTTTTGCTTTAGCTATTGTTGTGTACTCTGAATATAATCAAATAAATGTGTCTAAAAGCATTATGTTTCCATCATTTCAGATTATGTCCATATCTACAAAAGATGTGTGCACTCCCATGATAGATTAATAAACAATTAAAAAGTGAATAAAGAAGAGATTTCCTCGTTCAGAATGTGAGTAGCTCTCTCCTCTGTGTGAGAGGAAAGAACACTGTTGAAATGCGGGGGTTTTATTACAAACTGCAGTCATATTAGCATATCTGTTATGATTTACTGTATGTGTCTGATATATTAGTTATTAGGTGTTTTATATCATTTTTAACTTTTTTTAATCATGAAGAAGTGTTTCACCATCTTCCACTTCCATTAGATTTTCAGCCATTAAGTTACAACAAACTAGAGACCTGCCCACTCCCGCAGGATTCTGTCCCGCTCCTGCAAAAAAATGGTTTATTGTCCCACTCCTGCCCGCGACATTAATGTTTTGTCCCACTCCCGCCCGCAAAATCCCGCATAAAAGTAGCTTATATAGATTTTTGGGTAACACTTTACATTAAGGTTCCCTTTGTAAAGGGTTTATATAAATTTCAATATAAAATGCAAAATACAGTTTGGTAAATTGTTTTGATTTATTTATATTGGAAATGTTTGTGTTTTAGAGGCATAAAATTAAATTCACTCAGATGATGACTGCTGTTCAGTTCTTGTTTTTGTTTTTTGCTTTAGCTATTGTTGTGTACCCTGAATATAATCAAATAAATGTGTCTAAAAGCATTATGTTTCCATCATTTCAGATTATGTCCATATCTACAAAAGATGTGTGCACTCCCATGATAGATTAATAAACAATTAAAAAGTGAATAAAGAAGAGATTTCCTCGTTCAGAATGTGAGTAGCTCTCTCCTCTGTGTGAGAGGAAAGAACACTGTTGAAATGCGGGGGTTTTATTACAAACTGCAGTCATATTAGCATATCTGTTATGATTTACTGTATGTGTCTGATATATTAGTTATTAGGTGTTTTATATCATTTTTAACTTTTTTTAATCATGAAGAAGTGTTTCACCATCTTCCACTTCCATTAGATTTTCAGCCATTAAGTTACAACAAACTAGAGACCTGCCCACTCCCGCAGGATTCTGTCCCGCTCCTGCAAAAAAATGGTTTATTGTCCCACTCCTGCCCGCGACATTAATGTTTTGTCCCACTCCCGCCCGCAAAATCCCGCATAAAAGTAGCTTATATAGATTTTTGGGTAACACTTTACATTAAGGTTCCCTTTGTAAAGGGTTTATATAAATTTCAATATAAAATGCAAAATACAGTTTGGTAAATTGTTTTGATTTATTTATATTGGAAATGTTTGTGTTTTAGAGGCATAAAATTAAATTCACTCAGATGATGACTGCTGTTCAGTTCTTGTTTTTGTTTTTTGCTTTAGCTATTGTTGTGTACCCTGAATATAATCAAATAAATGTGTCTAAAAGCATTATGTTTCCATCATTTCAGATTATGTCCATATCTACAAAAGATGTGTGCACTCCCATGATAGATTAATAAACAATTAAAAAGTGAATAAAGAAGAGATTTCCTCGTTCAGAATGTGAGCAGCTCTCTCCTCTGTGTGAGAGGAAAGAACACTGTTGAAATGCGGGGGTTTTATTACAAACTGCAGTCATATTAGCATATCTGTTATGATTTACTGTATGTGTCTGATATATTAGTTATTAGGTGTTTTATATCATTTTTAACTTTTTTTAATCATGAAGAAGTGTTTCACCATCTTCCACTTGACGAGTCATGTTTAATGTCGTTGAGAGTTGCTTAATATATTTCATCAGATCCTATGAGAGGATTAAGCAAATAAGATGACATGTAATGTAGATATAAACATATCAGTATGCCTTATAGTCATGTTTGAGGGGTTGTAGGAAAAGGTCTGTATGGCTTTATGGATGGGCTGATTGTGGCATTTGAAAAATCATAAGGGTCATCTGGGTTCAGTCATGACATTGTTTATGAGGACTTTATAGTGTCATTAGATCTCATTATGATAATTCATGTTATCGTGCTTTCTGCCAGCGATGATAATTACATTATATGGCAGCTATTTAGTCATATAGTTAGATGAGGGGGCAATGATCTTGTAAAAGGAAAATCATAGTCTAAATAAAAATGCAACTGCTGGAAAATGATAATAGATTTTCAGCCATTAAGTTACAACAAACTAGAGACCTGCCCACTCCCGCAGGATTCTGTCCCGCTCCCGCAAAAAAATGTTATATTGTCCCGCTCCTGCCCGCGACATTCATGTTTTGTCCCACTCCTGCCCGCAAAATCCCGCATAAAAGTAGCTTATATAGATTTTTGGGTAACACTTTACATTAAGGTTCCCTTTGTAAAGGGTTTATAAAGGTGTTTGTTAATGAGTAGTAAGTAATTTACAGATGCATTATAAATCATTAATAAGCAGTTATAAATAGGGCGAATGAATTATGAATAAAAAGGGCGACTTTAATGCAATACCTGCCAAATAGTGAGCCGTTTTTAACGCACATGTTATAAATGCCTAATAAATGTATTTATTCACACTTATTTAACTCAAAACCACATTCTTGATTTATTTCATGATGCAGCAAAAATTGACTATCATAATTAGACTGAAGGGTGTTGTATTTGTGGTTTTCTTATTAATATATCACGACTGCCACTTTTCTTACTATGTTGCTTACCAGAAGTTTCTGTCTTAACCATGATGCCTTTCCACAGCTTGTTTATCAAGATGAACTTGAGCCTGTTTTGTTATCAATATATTTATTATTTTCACATGAACAATTTACATAATCAGTTCAGTATACAAGTAAACTATTTTTTCTAAACACCCTCTGTCCCACCCCTCAAGAGACAGAACACTTGCATGGACATTATT
This sequence comes from Mylopharyngodon piceus, assembly GCA_039654765.1. Classification (NCBI taxonomy): domain Eukaryota; kingdom Metazoa; phylum Chordata; class Actinopteri; order Cypriniformes; family Xenocyprididae; genus Mylopharyngodon; species Mylopharyngodon piceus. The sequence goes on from CM077447.1 coordinate 7,487,365, forward strand.
ACAAGGCCTTGAGCTGATGTGTAAGATAAAAATTATAATAATAATAAAATAAATATATAAATATATTAAAAAAAATGTTAAAGTAAAGAAGGGTTACATTATCACATCAGCATTTTCAATCAATGTAAAATCCAAATTATTCAAATATTCAATACATTTGCCCCAAATCTTTTTGAACATCTATGATTTTTTTTTTTTTTTTCAGATTATACATTATTTTTTCCACAGACACATAGGACAAAAGTTCTCTAAGCCATACAGCATGACTGGGCGGTTCTTCTGATTTCCAATGTATAGCTATACATGCTGCTATCAGAGCCATCTTAACAAAACGTGAAATTCTTCCTTTGATCAAATTGGAAGACCGATTCATTGCCCGAAAGTGAACCTTAAAGGTGCTCTATGTAAGAATGACAGCTAGTGGTTGAAATGGGTACTGCAGTCCAAATTCAAAATATTGTTTTCCCCGCCCCTTCTTCCTCAGACTCGACGCTCTCGCGGGTTGCTAGTTTGAAGACACGCAACAAGAGCGAGCTCAATTGACATTGGATGGCGAGGAGACTTACATACTGTAAGATAATTAGTTGATTTATTTATTTATGATGAGTTGATATCGCGTTTTAACCCTCGATCACACCGGTGTGATTAGAACGTTAAGCGCATCACGTGATCAACTGCCAAATTCAAATGTGCGTGCGCGCTTTGGCTGGCGCTAACCAGAGACGGACGCACGCAGCACTTTTCATTTATCATATTTATGCAGTGTTTTCAACCAAATGTTTATTTTAGGTTTCAGACATTTAAATACACACAAGTACTAACAAAACAATACATTTAGAGTTTGTAAAATACACACTGATGTCTATAGAAGCGAAAATAACAAACCTTTCCATAATAATTAGACGACACGTTTTATTCATATCAGATACACATTGTGAAAGTAACTTTAAAGCTTACTCTATTCTTCCCTAGTTCACTGGCTCACTTACTTTCATGTATTTCAGGAGAAGTGGATGAATTCACGTGTTGTAAATCCAACAGATCCGATTCTCTGTGCGGCGCAAACTAACATGGCGGCGCCCATTGCGCATGTAGCTCAACTAACGCGATCGTTATAAAGGTGTTTAAACAGCAAAACACATCCACTTGCACATATTTGACAATCAGAATATCAGATATTTCATGCTATAGTTAACAAATTTGTGAATATTTTGAATAAAAAAGGAAAAATGAAATAAAAGCAGATCATCAGTCATACAGCGTTGTGCTGTGTTGCATGACAAGCAATGACGTGTCACCATGGAAACAATAAAGTGATACGTTCTAAATAACGGTCGCCTTAAAAAACTCACGCTGGGGGCGGTGTTGCCAACTTAGCGATTTTGTCGCTAGATTTAGCGACTTTTCAGACCCCCTTAGCGACTTTTTTTCAAAAAAGCGACTAGCGACAAATCTAGCGAGTTTTTGGACAAACCTCTGTCGCAAAAAGTCGCCAGTACTGTGCGAGCGCGAGGTCTTGCTTTCCCGCTGCAGTCACACCCAGGGGTTAAATTGGGCCGGGGCCGTCCAGGGCTGAGCCCCGGCACATAGGCTTATCAGGGCTCGACATTAACGCTTAATTTTTTGAAGGGGCAAGAGAAAGAGTGTTTTATTTGTCCTGATTAAAACATCAATAACAAAAATGGCTAGGGAATCACCAAAACGCAAGCATGATTCTATTACATTTAGTGTAAGTGGCGATTGATAATGGATAATAATAATATATAATGTGCTGACAGTAAGGTTGCGCTGTTGAGGCTCGCGCAGCCTCTTGAGGAGAAATCGAAACAAATGAGTGCAGCACAAAGAAAACATGCTGCTGTAAAAATTCAAAATGTGGAGGGTTTTTTTTATATTTATAACATATGATACAGTTACGTAACATCACACGACCAAGTGTTTTCCACGTTACTGGAATCACGATTGAAAATCACACTACTTTTATAAATTCAATAATAAGTTAATTAAGTAAATTCAATACAAGTTAATAAAGTCACTTACATTTTAGACACAATACTGAATGTGTGAATTTCAGCAGCGAATCACAGCAGAACCATAGCGCATCTCTCACAGCGACACTCAGCTGCGTTTTATTACTGAATGATTCAGCGTTTTGAACGAATTGGTTGAGTCAAAGATTCAATGGCCCATTCCAAAACACCTGCCTCATTCTTGAATGAATCAGCCGTTTGAACGAATCGTTTGAATGAATGACTAGGACAGTCACTTGCCGCCACCTACTGGCCGTTCAGTTTCATGTTTAAATTTTCCCAACATTTCTTATTTGTATATTCAAAAATATTTAAAGAATATCATAACATTATTTAATGCAGTTGTAATTTTTCAGTGTAAATTATTTAATTTGATTCGTAACAGTCCTGCTTTATTTTTCTTATTGAATTTATTGATCAAATGTTAAAAAATAAAAGATGAAATAAAAGATGAAGCATGTAATAAGATTAGGGGAAAAAATGCCCTTGGGGTAAATATCACAAATTTGTCAATTGATAAGATTTTGTATGCTTTGTATACACGTGCACTCCTCGAAAGCCTGAAACCACAGAGCCCCCCCACATAACAAATCCCAATTTAACCCCTGGTCACACCTCTCTCTGCGTCTACTCTGTTCAGTGAGTGGCTGAGAGGAGCAGCAGCACATTCCACACCGCACGGCATCTGACGTGAATGAGCGATCTACACATGAGCAGTGTTGCCACGGAGTTATCACTTATCTGCTTCTCCTTTGTTTTATATTTAAAGAATTTAGTTTGACAGTTTTGATTTTCATTCTTCTCTTGTGCTTATCACTTATGCTCACTATATCACAGAGCTTAAGTTCATCCAGTTTCCAACCTCATTGAATTAAGATAATTTACACAATATGTAGTCATTCACTATATCATATACTCGTTCTGTTGTCTGACAAAATATATATATATATATATATAGGAAATAAGAACGCTTTTAGTGGACATTCCATTATATTATAGCTATTATATCAAAATCCAGTATGTGAGCACGGATTAGGAGAGAGAAAAACATTAGGCAGGCAGAATGCAAGTACGACGTGATGATATCATGAATATGCTAATTGACGCATGACGTCATCTAGCGACCTTTAGCGACTTTCCTTTGAATATAGTTGGCAACACTGGCTGGGGGGTGAGCCAGAATATTTTAAACTTACGTGCCAAAGGGTTATGCTTCCGTTCATAGAGATTTTTAGATGGATACTGAGGCTTTTTAGGTCGGGTAGAATCTGCGATCTCTGACCCAGTTTGTTCGCTGGCTTCCATGGCTGCAATTCGCTGCATGTGTTTTCCGCCAACTGGCAACCTGAGGTGGTGAAATACCATTGGGTAAATTGGCAACCTGCGGTCTTGCACAGACTGAAACAAAAACAGAAATTCTGAAACGGAACACAAATTTCAAAGTAAAATAACTGGCTGTAGCAATGGTTTTCAGAGAAACGAATATGTGAACTGAGCATGTTTAATAAATATCTTTATAAACATTAATAACCTGTGAAAGTGAACCTTAATGTAAAGTGGAAACCTGTGAACCATTTATTAATGAGTTATAAACATTAATAACCTGTGAAAGTGCACCTTAATATAAAGTGAACACATGTGAACCATTTATTAATGAGTTATAAACATTAATAACCTGTTAAAGTGAACCTTAATGTAAAGTGGAAATATGTGAACCATTTATTAATGAGTTATAAACATTAATGACCTGTGAAAGTGAACCTTAATGTATAGTGGAAACATGTGAACCATTTATTAATGAGTTATAAACATTAATAACCTCTGAAAGTGCACCTTAATGTAAAGTGAACACATGTGAACCATTTATTCATGAGTTATAAACATTAATAACCTCTGAAAGTGAACCGTAATGTAAAGTGAACACATGTGAACCATTTATTAATGAGTTATAAACATTAATAACCTATGAAAGTAAACCTTAATGTATAGTGGAAACATGTGAACCATTTATTAATGAGTTATAAACATTAATAACCTGTGAAAGTGAACCTTAATGTAAAGTGAACATATGTGAACCATTTATTCATGAGTTATAAACATTAATAACCTGTGAAAGTGAACCTTAATGTAAAGTGAACACATGTGAACCATTTTTTCGCTTTTATATGTTAATGACTTTAATTAGGCTGCATTTACAGAGCGGAGATCTGGGCCCTCATTTATCAACAGTGCGTACGCACAGATGTGTGCGTAATGAGTGCGTAACAGTTTTACGCAAAGTGTGGGATCTACCAACTTGTACTTAGGAATGTGTGTAAATATAAGCACAACTCTGTGCATGCTTACGCAGAGAATCTAGTGGTAGAATGGTGATACTACAAAAAGAAAGCGCCGCCGCGTGTTTCCTGTCTCCTTTAATTGCAAGTACTCAACTAGAAATTTCATAGTTCATGCTAGACATTTGCGTAATTGGTGTGAAAACCTATAAAAGACAGCTGGGAAGTCATTTGAAATGCAGCAATAGTGTCATGGCTGATCTCGCTTTGCTGGAAGATTTGGCAAACCATGCGCTGTGCAGTTGGAGGGGTTTCTGAATGCAAATGACCATGAACGTGCATGGTGCTTAAGAACATGTGGGATTTATCAACAATGATTATTACTGGTGTGCGTAAGAACCACGTGTGCACATTTGATAAATACGGATTTTTTTGTACTTAGGCACATTCTAAATTTCATTCGTAGGACAAAACATAGAACCTTTTCTACGCACTGTTGATAAATGAGGCCCATGAAACCATTCAGCTGTGCACAATTTCAAGGTCATTTGTGATTTCTAGATTTCACATCTGGAAGAGAGGCTGCAGTTTTTTTTTTTGTTTGTTTGTTTTTTGTGCGTACGTTCATTCTCTGAATCACACGTGAGCACATTTGAGAAATGATCGTAAGATCAAATGTAGAGCGGTTTCTACGCAGCATTTTTAAAATGATACCCCATATGTCCATAATACTTCAAAGCTCAGACAGCTATGCTTTTATGCCATATGTTTCAAATGTTATGAATACATTTAACTTTTTTATTAATATATATAGTCTATATTTTATTTTCATGCAAATGTTTTTGAAAGAAGTCTCTTATTCTCACCAAGGCTGCATTTATACAAAAATACTGTAATATTGTTAAATATTATTATAATTTAAAATAACAGTTTTCTATTTTTATTATATATTTTAAAATGTAATTTATTCCTGTGATGGCAATCCTTCAGAAATCATTCTAATATGCTGATTTGCTGCTCAAGAAAAAATTCTTATTTTCAATGTTGATGCTGCTTATTATTTTTTTCATACATTTTTAAACTATACAGTTTAAAGGTTGTAGAAAACTTGCTAAATATTTGTGAAATATTTGTGCATTGCACCTGCTGGTTTTGTATTTAGTTTGCAATTTATTTAATATTAGATGTTAATTCTTAGAGTGAAGATGTTTGTGTCCGTTTTTGAATTGCAGTATTGCGCCACATTCAACTTGATGCTAACTCATATCTGATGCTGTTGAGCCGTATTTACTCAACAAAGATTAAGAAACACTGCGAGAGGGTTAAACTGATAAGGGCCTTTCTATTACCACACTTTCTGTGGAATTTTAGTTTTTCTCTTCGGTACTGTGCAATTCTGATTAGTTGCACCTGTTGTAGTGATCCCCTTACTACTCTGTTTTGATATTAATTGTCATATGATATCTGGAGCAAGATTATTTACACATTTAAAAACCATTCTAATATGAGACAAATTTATAAAAATTTTCAAAACTAAGCAAACTATATTTTTGTAAAATATTACAATCATGCCATCTAATTGATTTCTTGTCCAAAATTTTTAGTGTTTGTTTATATAAAGATCTGACAGGTTTAATAGTCAATTGAGAAACCTGACTCCAGACAATCACACGATAAGATAAATGTGAGAAGACCGTTGCATGCATGTATAACTTAGCTGCTTTTAAGTATATTTACGGTCTAATCATATAAAACAATTCGTGTTTGTTCTGATGGTTCTACACAGCCTCTTTACATGCACATCAAATTTTATTGAGAATCTAAAATAACACCTAAATATTTAAAATCATTAACTGTCTCTATTGCCTTTTGATTGATCTTAATTATAAAACTATTCATTTACTTCCTTCTTATAGAAAAACACAATGAACAATTTTTTGAGTAATTCAAAGTCAAACAGTTCTTTAGCAGCCACTGTGACACAGTCATTTCATTTGTTAATATATCTGCTGCTAAGCATGGAGTCTGTGCTCATACATAAATGACTGTGTCATCTGCATGTAACTGACATTTAGTTTCCTAACAACAACTTGGTAAATTATTGACATATAAGGAAAACAACAGTGGACCTAAAATTGACCCTTGATCTTGAATAGGTAATTTTAACACACTGATCTCGAGATTCTAAATATCTAGAGATTCTAAATATGATCTAAACCAATTGATTACCTGCTGAGAGAAACTAAACAGATTTAATTTATGCTGGAGTATTTGATGATTCAATCTATCAAATGCATTTTTGAGGTCTAAAAATACTGTGCCTATACCATTAGGCTATCTAAAGCTCCCTTAATGAATTCTGTGAGATAGCAGCTTGCCATTTTTGTTGAATACTTAGGCCTACAACTGAACTGTTTAGAGTGAAGTAGATAATTTTTTTGTAGATAGTTTAATAATAATAATTCCTTACATTTATATAGCGCTTTTCTGGGTACTCAAAGCGCTTTACATACGGAAGGGGGAATCTCCCCAACCACCACCAATGTGCAGCATCCACCTGGATGATGCGACGGCAGCCATATTGCGCCAGAACGCCCACCACACACCAGCTTATTGGTGGAGAGGAGACAGAGTGATGAAGCCAATCAGTATATATGTATATATTTTAGAAATTTCAGGTAGAGGGAGTATAGAAATTGTTCTATAATTCTGAACCTTTTTAAATTTATCAATTTTACCAAGGGCTTTAGCAAACAAGCACTATATATATATATATACACATTTATATATATATATATATATATTTTTTTTTTTTTTTTTTTTTTTTTTTACAAATGCAATATCCATTCTCATTAGCCCTTGAATTATTAGCTATCCTTAGCCCTTCAATTATTCAATTGATTAATAATTTTGAGTATCTTCATCAGCCTCAGAGATATAAAATGATGAGGGTGTGTCTTTTATTGTATATTGAGGTAATTGTGCAGGTTCAAAACATATAGCAAATTTTTCCACAGACTGGATAAAATATCTATTAAATTCATTAGCAATTTCAGTGCTATCAGTACTGTCTTCTATTTATATTCAGCTCCAACAATGGTTTTCTACACATATTTAGAAAGCTTATTAATGCACTTCCAAAGAGATGAGCTATTTCCTCCTGATTCTGCAATCAATGCTCAAAATAGGCAGTTTTCACCTTTTTCATTTCACCAACTACTTTATTTCTTTTAAAATAAAAAATAAAACACTTGACACTTGATATTCAACAATGTTTTTGATCTGCCTGCATTGACACCATTGTATGCAAACTGAACTGAGCTGGACGATGACATCACTGTTTTCTCCAGAGATGCTGTATAGATAAAATAATAACTAATGATTTTTACAATGGAATGAATCAACACTGAACTTACTTAAGCTGGACAATGACACTATTTTCTCCTAGAGCTGCTTTATAGCCAAAATTATGTTCCCTCTCTCACTGTAAAGCTGCTTTGACACAATCTGCATTGTAAAAATCACTATATATATTAAAAAAAGGTGACTTGACTTTTTTTTTTTAAATGATTTAAAACTTAGAATATCTGTGTGTTTTTGTAAGCAAGGACTTTTTCGAAGCAAGATCTCTCCTTTTCATTAGTTGATGGATATCTGAATTTAGCCATAGTAAGGATGCACTATTTTGTCTACATTTTAATGGTTATGTATACTTTTGAATAATTTTTTCAATGCTTCTCATAACAATTTCACAGTTTTAGTCCAGGTCACTTTATTTTGTCCATGGAGAACTGAAGGAATGGTTGTGGTTTTCTATTGGTTGATCTCATGTGAGTGACACGTTGTCCCGCCCTTTTGCCAATAAATACATCATCAGAGAAGAGAAGTGAATTTTCACATTAATTAAAAAATAATGATGATGTGCAAGGATAAATCATTTATAAAAAAATACTGAAGTATTCCACATTTTGATTTCATGGTGACTTTTATGTACGTTCTGCATGAAGTAAAAAAAAAAAAAAAAAAAAAATACAGTAAAGACATATACCCTGTTGTAATGCTTTGCTTGTTCCAGACTCACAGTGAAGTTGAAACACCTGCAGGGGACTCCAGCGTTTTGACTGACATCTACATATCTGTGGAGAAAATCATTGATGGTGCCATTTCAGTTGAAAAGACAAAGATAAATAAGCATCTGCTTTGAAAATAGAGGTAAGCACCTTTTTCTAGACTCAGGGGTCAGGGTTAGTGTTGTCCACCACTATGCTCTAGTCTTCCTTTAACCCCTTAACTGTCACCGTCCCGCTGGCCAGACGCCTCCCAACCAGCACACCCATGGAGGCCCCACATGCGTTAGCCCAGATGAAATGAACACTACTCAGTGTGAACATTACAGGCTGTTAAATGTAACACAGAAACATGCTGGAGTTAATGAGATAATTAGGTGATAACGAGCAGAATCACAGAAAGACAGAGGAACAAGAACTACAATTTCAGCCACAGCCTTAGATGAAATCAACTTAAGATAAAAGACATTAAATCTCTCAAGATCTGATCAAACAACTCCACAAACAGCATTACCAGCTTCACTTATTACTAACCAGATTGGCTTTATTTCTGACATACATCTACAAAAGTTGTTATTGAGAATTACCAGAGGTTTAGATGTTGATGATTTGTTCAAAATAAGTTTTGTTTGATGTCACCATTATCGAGGTCAGTGTTTGCTTTAGTTAGGCAGTTTTACTCTTGACTTTTTTAGTGTTATTTTTTTCTCTGGCTGTTATTGCTGTTTGTTATGGCAAGAAAGACAAAGGAAAATGTGATCAGCTATTTATGATAAGAATATAAGTGTCATGTATAATAAAACTGTATTTTGACAAAAGCCTCTAACATTTTAAAGTTTTCCTTTTTTGTTGTACTAAAATGGAGCAAGAAAAATACTACTATGCCCCCTTGTGGCCAAACCAGAGTAAAGCTAGCACACATGATTGTATAAAATACAGTAACTGCAGTTAACGTCATCACCAGTCTGTCACTGCAGGAGAAGTCTTTCTTCTTTTTCCCTACTGCAGTGGAAACCATAACTGAACATATAAATCTGCTGTTATTGGGTCATTTTTGCATTTTATGTTATTGGGTTAATAATAATAATAATAATAATATGGTTTTGTATATATATATATATATATATATATATATATATATGTGTGTGTGTGTGTGTGTGTGTGTGTGCGTTAAACTACTATATAGTTCCATGAAACTGACCTCAAATCTCAAATGAAGAGTGCTAATCAAAGTACTGAAACTTGAATTGAGCTCACCTCCTACACAGAAGCTCTGACACATCTGTAGTCACCACCATTTGCCAGAAAAAACACAACGGTGTCTTAAAGGGTTAGTTCACCCAAAATAAAATTCTGACATTAATTACTCACCCTAATTTCGTTCCAAACCCGTAAGACTTTTGTTCATCTTCAGAACACAAATGAAGATCTTTTTGATGAAATCTGAGATTTCTGTCCTTCCACAGACAGCAAGGCAAATGACCTTTTGACGCTTCAAAAAGTTCATAAAGAGATTGTAAAACTAATCCATATGAAATGAGATTTAATTTAGAGATTTTGCTTTTATTCACATATAAACATTGATTAGTGAACATAAACAGAAGCTCAATCAAACCTGCTTGACTTGCTAGAACAAACCTCTTCCGGAAGCTCAAACGTGCTGCGTAACATACGCAAGAATGAACCTCATTGGTTCTCGCACACATCAAGTAAACATGCTTGAGCTTCCGTTTACCACAACTGAGTTGATGAATGTTTATATGTGAATAAAAGCCTAAATTCGATCTGTTCATCATATAAATTGATCATGTTTCTTCAAGAAAATTTGGACTAAACCACTCAATTCATAAGGATTAGTTTTACGATGTCTTTATGAACTTTTTGAAGCATCAAAGCTTCAGTCGCGTAGCTGTCTATGGAGGGACAGAAAGCTCTCAGATTTCATCAGAAAGATTTCATTTGTGTTTTGAAGATGAACGAAAGTCGTACGGTTTGGAACGACATGAAGGTGAGTGTAATATGTGTGTTGCCTACCAGGTGAGGGCACTAACAGTTAAGACTCCACTGGAGAGCGGAGCCAAATAAAGTTCAGTTGTTATTGACATAAATAGCATGCAGACTCATTTATAACATAGTGTCAGAAGTATCGAATTCAAGCCAAATATGGAAGGATTGAAGCCACCACAACCACTGCAATTTGAAGGCAACACGGCAGAGAACTGGAAAAAATGGAAACAAAAATTTGAACTGTACATGACCGCATCAGGCATCGAAACAAAAGATAAGAAAATACAAAGCTGCACACTGCTACATGTTATTGGTGACGAAGCCCTAGAAATATATAACACGTTTGAGTTCGCAGAAACTAAAGACAAAAACGACGTTAAAGTCATAATAAAGAAATTTGACGACTACTTCGAGCCCCAAAAGAATGTGACATTTGAACGGCATATTTTCAATTCGAGAGTGCAAACGCCCAGTGAAAGCATCGATCAGTTCATCACGGACCTCAAAACTAAAGCCAAGTCATGCGAGTATGGACAACTATGTGACAGTCTAATAAAGGACAGAATTGTTGTAGGCATTCGCGACTACGCCCTCAGGGCCAGGCTGCTGAGAGATAAAGCCATTCAAATGTGCCGCGCTGCCGAAGCGAGCCGCACACAGCTCTCTCAAATTCAAGTTGCAGCAGATGCAGAAGTACATGCAGTGAGACAAACGCGAACAAGACACGGAACACAATCCAACGATCTAGGCACGCCACGTTACAAAATACTGTGGAAGGGATCACAACAAAGGTAAATGTCCAGCATACGGAGAAAACTGCAAAAGATGTGGGAAAAGGAATCATTTTGCTAGTAAATGCATGACAACCAGGCCTCAGAAAAATATAAATACTGTATCTGAAGAGACTGATTCAGAAAACGAATTATATGTGGATGCTGTGAATGCAAGGAATGGAGATGAGTGGATGGTAACCATCAGATTGAATGGCCATAAAACAAAATTCAAGATAGTCAGGGGGGCTCAATGCAACATCATGTCACAATCAATACACACTCAAGGCTGTTCCAAGATGGAGAAATCAAAAGCAAGATTGGTGACATATGGTGGACAGTGTTTGAAACCCAAAGGCAAATGCTTATTATTGGGTGAATACAAAGGCAAGTATTACCCCGCTAGAAATTTTACGTTCCCAGAACATTCTCAGAACGTCCCCACTGGTGTTAAGGACATTGTCTTGTAACGTTCCCAGTACGTTCAGAGACGGTAACGATGTGGAGTTCTTTTAAGGTTTGGGGGACGTTATTTGGCAGACCTTCACAGAACATCCCTGCTGCCCTTGTCAAAAAACTGAATTGAAAATTAAAGCTAAATTGACTAACAAAAGTGGCTATTCAAACAAAAACTAATTTTTCTTAAATGTCTTAGAAAAAAGAAGAAAAAAAAAAGAAGCTTTTGACAGGTATTTTCATTATTATGAAACATTTTCTTTAAAATGCAAATCTCTTGCAGTAAGTCATTAGCTGACAACAGCACATGCATGAGCTAATATAACTGCTGTATCACTGCATCAGCAACTACAGTTTTTTTTTTCTTTCGAAAAAAAGTTTTATTGTCACATTTTTTCATTCAAACCACACATTTCTTTTCTTTAAAACATACTTGTTTACACAGATTAAAACCAAAAATGACACAATTCTATTTAAAATCAGTCAATGTCGTGTGTTGTGTAATAGTCCATGTATACAAGGCAGTGTGGTGTTAAAAGAAAGGATAAAAGAATGAAAAATAAATAACAAATAAATATAAGCAAGATAAAACATAATAAAATCATTCTATCTCTTTTGTGCAGGACCGGGGGTGAGTCCCTATCAAGATAGTCCATTCACTCCAGGTCTCCAGAACAGGCCCAGGACTCCCCGCTTCTAGGGCCCAGCGGAAATCCCCTCTCCTCCGGCCCGCTGGCCCGCTGTTCCCGTAGCCAGATTGGTGAGGGTGCATCTACGGGCGGCCAAGGTCGGTGGCGGCCGGGACCCTTCCGTGCGACCCCGACCCCCCATCCGAATGACGACATGCGGCCCACCCTGCAGCATTGATGTTATTTTCTGCTCGCATGCGTGGAGGGGGACCGTCACGCGTTTCCCCACCAGCAGGTTTCTGGTAGCCCAGATGGTATCCTTTATGATGTTTAGGGTGAGCCAGAGCGAGGCAAATTTTGTTGTGGTCATCTCCTTCAAGCCCTGACCCACCCCCAGGATAGCGAGCTTGAAGTCCATCTGGGCCCCACCCACTGGCAGGCACGGGAAAACCAGGGGGCCGGTCTTGGTCCACAGGTCCCGCGCTACGCCGCACTCCCAGAGCAGATGTCGGACGGTCTCCGGGCAATTGCATCCGGACCGTGGGCAGATGGGGTTTTTGGCCATGCCTCTGGAGTGCATAACCGCCCTGACCGGGAGGATCTCATGAGCCACCATCCACGATAAGTCCTTGTGCCTGTTCTGGAGAGCTGGGTGGGCTGCATTCTTCCACACATCTTTGGCCTCACTTGGTGTGAGGCCTGGAACTGGACTCACCATTTCCCGGTCCTGCACAAGAGAGATAAGAGATTTGTGGTTCGTTAAAATGGTGACGTCATTTGTCTCTAAAAGGTATTTCTTTAAAAATTTCTTGATAAAACTGTACTCTTTTGGCAAATTAAAAGACACTGGGGTTTTCAAGTCGATTGGTAAAATCTTTAAGCTTCTTAAGTAGGACCCCATCCAGAAACGAGCCATGGCCGCTGTCTTATTCTCTCTGGATGGGGTCAGCGCATATCCAATGTGGAGGGCGGTAAAGCGGCTGCCTAAAAACAAGTGGGGGTCCGGGAGGCCTTTCCCGCCATTTTCCTTTCTTTTTTTAAAGACCTCCCTTTTCAATCGTTCCCACTTGGACCCCCACAGGAAATAAAATACCGCCCTCTCCAGGTTGGCCAGGAATTGTCTTGGGGGACTAAAAACAGAACAAACAAGTAAAATTAGTGGTAAAATTACAGCTTTAAAAACTAAAACCTTCCCTTCAATTGTCATTTGTCTGAGTCCCCAAAACCCCAGTCTTTGTCTAACTTTCCCTAAAATGTCAGTCCAGTTTCCCCGTCCTCCACCCTCTCTGTCAAATTTTACCCCTAAAACTGTCAGGTCATTGTCTTTAAAATCCAAATCCAGTCCGCCTGTGTCCACGTTTCCCCACGGCCCAAAGAGCTGGGCCTCGGACTTACTCCTATTGAGCTTAGCGCCCGAGGCCCGACCGTACCAGTCAGTCAAGTCCAATGCTCTTCGTACCGATAAAAGGTCAGTCGCTAAAAGGGTTACGTCGTCCATATATAAAACACAGGTCGCCGTCAGTCCACCAGTCCCTGGGACGTCCAGTCCTTTAATCCATTTATCCCTTCTCAAGATTTGTGCCAGTGGCTCAATGCAGGCCACATACAGTAGGGGAGATAAAGGACACCCCTGACGGACGCCGCTGTGAATGTTTACAGCTTTGGATAAATGCCCATTAACTGCAAATTTACTGACTAGACTGTTGTATAGCAGTCCCACCCAAGCTATAAACCTCCCTGGGAACCCCATTTTTTCCAGTACCTTGAAAAGGAACTGGTGCGAGATGCGGTCAAAAGCTTTTTCAAAATCTAAATTTAGGACTACTAGCCGAATATTTCTGTCTCTCGCGTAACAGATGGCGTCTCTAATCAGCACCAGGCTGTCTGTGATCTTCCTACCGGGCACAGCGCATGCTTGATCCAGGTGGATTACGTCCTCTAAAACAGTCGACATGCGTGTGGCTAAAATCTTACTAAAAAGTTTACAGTCAAAATTTAAAAGCGTGATTGGTCGCCAGTTCTTCAAGTCAGTCCTGTCTCCTTTTTTGTATAATAACGAAACTATCCCTACTCTAAAGCTGTCCGGAAGTCTGTCGAGAGTCTCAAATTCTTTAAAAACTGTCAGTAGGTCATGTGCTAAAATGTCCCAGAAAGTCAAATAAAACTCCAAGGGAAGTCCATCCATTCCTGGGGACTTCCCTTTTTTAAAACCTTTGAGTGATTCTTTTATTTCTAAAAGAGTAAAATCCTGGGCTAAAAGCACGTTTGGACTCTTTATCTTTTTATCTAAAAAATCTAAAACTTCCTTTAAGATGCCGTCGTGTACTTCTTTTGGACTATATAAATCACTATAAAAATGTTCTATTTGACCTAAAATTTCCTCCATGTTTTTTGCCTCCCTTCCTCCAAAAGTTTTTAAAATGGTTATTGACCCTCCCCGTGAAATAGTCTTTTTAAAAAAATATCGTGTACACTTTTCTCCTTCTTCTATCTCTTTTTCTTTGCATCTTAAAATGACTCCCTTACTTTGAGCTTCGGATAAAACTGACATTTCTTTCTTTACTTCCTTTATTTCCTCTTTAAAATCCAATCCATTATTTAAAAGGTTAAAATATCTCTGCAGTCTTTTTTGCAGCCCCATCATGCGTCTTTTTTCTTTGTTCTTTTTCTCCTTACCTATTTTTCTAAAAAAATGTCCTGTCTTTTGTTTCACCATCTCCCACCACTGTGCCCGTGAGTCGTAAAAGTCCTGGAGAGTCTGCCATTGGCTGAACTGCTCCCTATACTCTCTAACCACTTCCTCATCCTCTAATAGGGAGCAGTTCAGCTTCCACAGCCCTCCTCCTACTGTCACACCCGTGGGTAGTGAAAGGGTGCAGGAGAGCATCATGTGATCAGTGAAGAAAAGGGGGGTCAATGTTGCATCGGTTGGCGGGCAGTCTCTTGTAAAAATATAGTCGATTCGAGAGGCTCTGGCGCCATCACCACTGAACCAGGTGAAGCCCTCCTCTCTCTGATGCATTGTTTTAAAACAGTCGACTAACTTAAAATCTTTGACTATTTTTTTTAATAAAACCGATGTCTTGTCGACCTTAAAATCATTTCCTACCCTTTTTCTGTCTTTTTTTGTTAAAACACAATTAAAATCCCCCGCTACCACTAGGGGAGCCCTACCTAACATGTGGGGCTGCAAATCTTCTAAAAGCTCGTATCTCTCATTTTTTCCTGTAAAACCATACATATTTAAAACATTAAAATCCTTACCTAAAAAAGTCAGATTAACTAAAATTGCCCGCCCATCCCTCACCACAGTGCTGCCCTTCACCAAGATGTTGGGGTTATTAATTAAAAAGGCAACACCGTCATTTTTGTTAAAATTGGAGCCACTCCAGATGGAGGGTCCTGGGGTCCAAAGTTCTTGCCATCTCCTGTAGTTTGTTAAAAAAGGCAGAGCACACTCTTGCAATAAATAAATATCTGACTTAAAATTTTTTAAACTTGATAAAACACTCTGTGCTCGAAGAGTAGACCTCACACTTCTCACATTGATTGTAGAGATAGTGAGGGCCATGAGCAGTATGGTTAAAAGTACAAACATTTAAGAAGAAAAACAAATAAAAAGACTGCAGAAAGTTACATTAAAATCATGTTATTTCATGTGGCATTTGCCTCTCCTTTTCCCCAGAAAGACTGGGATCAGGAGGACAAATGCTCACCACTTCAGAGTCCACAGAGAAAACCTCTTGTGGCTCTTTGGGTGATGATGTTCTCAGCTTGATGTGCAGGAAAGAAACTTCATTGGGAGACTCTGCGGGCCACATACGGTCTAGATCTTCCGAAGCGGAACTATCTAGCCGATGCGCTGCCCGCAGCCTTTTCTCCTCTGTTTGTAACAGAGGAGATCTCGCAGTCCTTTTCTGCACTTGAGCACTGGGGAGTGAGCAAACAGTTTCACTCTCACTATCCGCCACACTAACCTCTGAAACGGTATATAGGGAGGAAGTTGTTCCATCCTCTTC
The DNA here is from genome assembly GCA_039654765.1 of Mylopharyngodon piceus. Classification (NCBI taxonomy): domain Eukaryota; kingdom Metazoa; phylum Chordata; class Actinopteri; order Cypriniformes; family Xenocyprididae; genus Mylopharyngodon; species Mylopharyngodon piceus. Next base: position 7,503,619 of record CM077447.1, read on the forward strand.
CTCCTCCATATCCTTTTTACTTTCTTCCTGTTGGGTAACAACTTCCTCCCTTTGTTCAATATTAAAACTTGGCTCCGCCCCTGTGGCCGCCCCACCTCCTCTTTCTTGTCCAATGCCTGAGGATGGCTGGGAATTTAAAATTCCCGCCAAATCCTCAGGCTCCACCTCTTTCCTTTGTTCCTCTGTTTGCTCCTTTTGTGGGGCGGCCATTTTGTTGCTTTTCAGTTTGTTGGCAAAGCTTTTAGGGCAATCTCTGTAGAAATGGTTGGTTTCCCCACAGAGATTGCACCGTCTGCCATTGGTACATTCCTCAAAGATATGACCAATTTCTCTACACTTCCCACACACAATTTCTTGGCATGCTTCCGCAAGGTGTCCCATTTTCCCACACTTTCTACACAATTTGGGCATTCCCTGATAATGAATGTAGCCGCGGTTCTCTCCCAACACAATCATCGAGGGTAAATGACTTAGACCCTGGAATCCGCTTGGATCTTCCCACTGTTTAATGGGAACTCTCCAAGCGCAATTCCAGATACCGTCTTCGTCAAGCACCCTGACTGGTTGACTTCGAACCGTGCAAAATCTACCCAGCCATACAGCAATATCATCTCCACTCACTGTTTCATTGAACATTCTAACAATAACTGTTTTAAGAGAATTGTCAGAAAGTTTCTCAACATTGAACATGGAGAACTGGGTCTTACAATCCTCAAATCTTTGCCAGAAATCTTGTAACAGAGAAGCAGATCTAAAACTTACATCAAAACCTTTGTTCAGGGGTAGAGTCATTAAACAATTCAATTCTGTTGCTTTAAAATTAAGGGCTTTCTGGATTAGCTTCCTGGAGAAGTCAAGACGTGACATCCCCAGGAGCTTACCATTGGCCTCTTTGTATAAAAAGCGAACGCTGTGGTGCCTCCGCATGCCGGCACGAGCAGCCGACATGGTGGAGGCACCAACAGCTCCTAAAAACGAAACCTTAAAAAGATTACTAATAAATAATTAAAATACTAAAATACTAAGATAAAACCTTACCTTAAAATTCCTCGAACCAGCGAGACGTCGGCTTAAAAACGAGCTGTCCAATGTACCTCCTGGAAGTTGGAGGCCTGCGTCAAGAAGGAAACGCAAGCCGGGAAACCTACAAGAGGCGATCGCTGTCCTAGCCTTCAGACCAGATCACTTGATCTTAGCCAAAAGGCCGAGAAGCGACTACAGTTACTGCAGCCTTTAAATAAAGCAACATGCAGCAAAACATCAGCGTTTCTGGCTCATCACTGACTGAAGTACAGGCTCTACTCTTCTGCACAATGGTAACCTCACAAAACTCAGATAACAGAAACAGAACATTAAACACTAACAGATCTCTTTAGATCTCAGCATCTTCACTTATTGCAAACCACTCTTACTTTATTTCTTTCATACAAATCTTCTTAATGAGGTTGATGTTTTATTAAAATTTATAAATGTCACCGTTACGGAGGTAAGCACTTGCTTTAGTTGGGCTCCTGACCCTTGACGTTTTAACTTTAATTTTTTTCCAATTGTTGTAACTGTGTGTTTCTAAAGCACGTTTGTTACAAAAAAAAAAAATTGTGAAAAAATCTGATCAAATGGATTTGGTTGCTCATTGTTGATTTTATTGTCATACAGTGGTCTTATTCACTGATCTCTGAATACTGTATTGCTTTCACGTTATTGTAGTCCTATGATAATGCTCTGATATTTTGAAAGCTTTTATCATTATGCAGAAATTATTTAGACATGATCACATAGTCACACACAGACATCAAGATTCTGCGTATGAACCTCAACAATGGTGACAAAAGTTTCAGATAAACAGACCAGTTCTGAGCGTCACAAAACAAGCTACTAAAGTCACAAAAAAGATTTTTGTTTATTGTCACCATTGTTGAGGTTCATACGCTGATTCATGATGTCTGTGTGAGTCTAAGAGACACTGCTCAAAACTCTGTCAGTATAATGAATCAAAAAAATAAAAATCAGAAAGAAAAAAAACTAACCATTAATTAATGCAAAGCTAAGAGTTAATACACAGAGTTTAGTCTCTGGAGAGAATTGATTGAATCACCATCATTAAAGAACCAAGTGCTTCTGAACAGACTTTCTCTTGCAAATTTTGCTGTAACAAGCATGTTTTAGAAACACAGTTAAAGCAGCCAGAGAAAATCAAATGTTAAGCTATCAATAATCAAGAGCCCATCTAGCAAACGCTCACCTCCGTAACGGTGACTTCAAACTTTATTATTTTCTATAAAACACCCACGTAGAAGGTGACGTTCTCGTGACCTTGCACGTTGCCTAAAAGTTCTCTAAAGGTGACGAAAATTCTGAACCTTTCAGAACGGTCACGATGTGGAGTTCTTTTAAGGGTTGGGGGACGTTATTTGGTGGACCTTCAGGGAACGTTCAGGACGTTCTGGGAATGTTTAGGGAATGTTTGTTTAGCTTGAATGCTAAACAAAAATAACTTATGTCATATTATTTGACATTGTTGCAGCACCTTTCTTCCCAGTCTGTCAGTAACACTCTGATGTACCAAAAATAAAAAAGCTTTTTTTGTTTGTTTGTTTTGTTTTTTTTTGTTTACCCAACCCAACTATGACGACTTCCACTTCTGAGAACCCCGGAAATGTGAAAAGGGTCCATTAATATTCTAGACCATTTTTTGGAGGGTTGTTGCAATGTTTTAATTTATTACTGAATGTTTTATTGTGTACCTTGGAACACCTCATCACAATGAAGCAGTATGAATTTATCCCAGTCAGAATCAGAAGGAGCCTTATTGCCAAATATGTTTGCACACACAAGGATTTTTTTTTTTTTTTTGTGACAGAACAAGCTTCCAGTACACAGAGACAACAACAGTACACAGATAGTAATATATAAAATAAAGATATAAATATAAGTGATATTGCACAAAGTTATCATTGCACAGTGGGGAGAACATTTTACTGTTCATGAGGTAGATTGCCTCTGGGAAGAAACTTTTCTTGTTCCTGGCTGTTCTGGTGCTCAGTGCTCTGTAGCGCCCGCCAGACAGAAAAAGTTCAAAGAGAAGGTGGCCTGGATGTGTAGGGGAATTTTACAGTTAAAGACCCAAAAGACCATATATTATGAATGAAGACCCGGAGTCAGAGTTTTAAAAAAAATAATAAATTGAAGAAAATTTTACTGAAGAATAGTTTGCAGTTTCATCAGCAGAAGCCAGCTTCAAGTCTCACAAGGAGTTCGTAGGCCTCTCTGCGTACATTCACATTTCCACAACAATTATACTCTAACAGAGTCCACTAACTACGTCATTACTTAGGTAAAAATGATTCTGATTGGCTAAGAAAAAAAAAATAGACAAGATTAAGAATCTTCCACACATGGACAGATAGTCAGAAGCATAACACCATTCGTCAGGATGCTGACGAGGGGACCCCGGATTTAGGTACTGGATGTCCTGTTGGGTCAAGACATGACGTCTTCAAGTCTCCAGCCAAATGCCAGCTGTCCACTGATACCAATATAGGACCTACACACAGAACACTAGTGCACATGTATACACATATACAAATGATTCACAGCTTCTTCAAGGCTGAAGTTGGCCCAGGCTCCAACTATAAACAGGAAAGTTTCTCAAAACATACTGATAAGTTTCTCTCAGTGAGAGGTACAGACAATATTCAAAATTATTTTCTAGTGTTTGAAAAGGAAAATAAATGCTTTAACATAAGTTAAAGAAGTCATTAAAATAATTTAATATTTAGAAAGATAAATGTTAATTAATAACTCAAAAGACATGTATTGAAGCGGCAGTGGATTCCAGAATCCACCCCTTTAGATGTGAGGGATCTAGAGTGATTTTCTGAGACCTTTTTCTCACTCTAGATGTATACAGTTCTTGGAGGGTATACAGTTTATATTTTAAAAAATGTTATTTCTTTTATTTTTGTCAGTTTACAATCCTTTTCTTGGTTTGCCTTATGCTGAGTTCACACTGCACGATTTTAGGCCCGAATTTTACTCGTCAACAGATTTTGCGAAATCACAGACAAATGCCCAAAATCAGATGCTCGTTCACACGACTGACAATAACACAGTGTGAATTATCAAAGACGCGATCTGAGAGAATCAACGATGCATCTCCAACACTCGTGAGATCCTTAAGAACTCAGCTTGAAATCCTTCTCGTGTTCTGTCCCTGGCTGAATTCTGGATTACTTTCAGTCGCTACACTGAAATAATTTTCTCAGCGCTACCCCGTATACAACGCGAATTAAACTATTGCTTTTGTTGGCTTGAGAAGCCAGCATAGTATTATACTATTTTAACTTGCTATTATTATTATTCCTTCTGAGACAATGTTTTTGACTGCTGCTCCTCCTAGAGCTTAAAGCTTAAAGCACCAGCCTCAGATCAGCTATATCTTTTCAATATTTTCCTATAGGCTAGCTAAATAATGATCAAAACTCTAAAATCTCATAGACTTAAATTGTCTGAAAAATGAAGGCTGTAATAATAATGTTGTCCATTGGAGGGGGCCTCGGGATAAGACATCTTTGAAGTCCTCAATTTACTCTCCGTTTCTATCAGTTAAGATAACAAATACTCCAAGAGCGCTCCATCACAACACAGTTATGTCGTCTGGATATTCATTATTGATTAGGTGAATGCACTTTTTAAACAGATTATTGCACAAGTAAATAAAGCACTGCTTCCTTGTAGCACACATACAAATACAGACAGTCCCTGCAGACAAATTCCGAGTCTGGAGCCCTCCCCTGGACAGCACGCCAAATAAGCATAATTTACTATATCTGATTTCATGTATGTGTGAAATTGTCAAATATTATTTCAGTGGAAAAAGGCAGACCCTCCAACACATAGCAGCTGGATAAAAGAGGTTACGTCTTACATTCTGCTAGAAAAGATTAAATACATGATTCGAGGCTGGAAACATAAGTTTCAGGTCATTGGAGGGAAATGAAGCTCTAGCGTAAGTTCTGCTGGGAAGACTCAAATGTTACGTCACTTATTAGTTCAGATCTAACCAATCATTATCTAACACTTGGAGTATAAAAGATTGGTACTGTTGATATCAGCCACACCCTGCTTCATTAGGAAATGCAACTTTTCTATGCTACTTGTACCTCTTCTGTTTATAAAGAATAATAATGACAACACAACTGAGATTTAAGAAGAAAAAACATTTATTGAAATAAGTGATTTATAAGCAATAATAATGACAATACAACTGTGATTTGAAGATAAAGAAAAAAAAACAGTTTGACTTATAGAGAAAAAGAGTTATGAGAGATAACTGTTTATGGAAAAAAAACTGTGAAAGGTGATCTATTGGAGTAAGAGACATGTTTGTGTGTAAACAGTGAAAAAGTTATGAGAGAACTGTTTATGGAAAAAAAACTGAAAAGTGATATATTGGAGGAAGAGACATGTTTGATAACATGTTTGTGTGTAAACAGTGAAAAGATGTTAGCTGTTTATGAAGTACAGGTGTCATAAGTGATATCTGTTTATAAAAGAAAAATTATAACAGAGATAGCTGGTTGGAAATGTGTAAGAAAAACAGAAGAAATTTTTTCTATGAAAGAATGTAGAAAAAAGAAAAACCCCAACAACAGATGTTTGTATTAAAGAATGAAAGACAACTGGTATTGTAACACCTTTATTAAAGCATATATTAATTACTTATTAAAGAAGACAACTGTTATTGTAAAAGTACTTTAATAAGAATGTAGTTTATAAAGAAAAGAGACAAAACACAATTGTTATAAAGTTTTATTAAGAATATGTTTATAAAGGAAGACACTACAACTGTTGTTTTAAGATTTTAATAAAGCATGCTAGTAGAATAGAACAGACATAACATGTATTAGTAAGAAAGGCAATCATTACCGTTGAAGGATGTCTTGATCAGAAGCGCAGGACACAGCAGAGTCCGAGAACAAAGAGACAAGGCCTCTATGTATAGACAGATGTGGCGAATTCCAAATAAGATGACCTCAAGAGGTCAGATATTCTATAAAAGACTGGAACGAGAAGAGAACAGGAGGGGCTGCTTCGCACCTGAGGCTGCTTCTCCGACACCAGAACCAATGCTGATGATGCCTCCATCGCTGATATTGCCTTGACTGAAGAACTTTTTAATACTTATACTTATACTTTAATTACTTGTATAGAATGTTAGTAGAATATATGTAATGCTAGAAATACTAATGTAATAAATAAATGAACTTATAACTTTATAACTAAACGCGGCCTCATGTGGCATTAATTTAAATCGTTGAGCCTGAACAGACCATGGAGAAGTCTTCTGTCTGATTGCAAGTATTTTAAAATGCTTATAATTGAGATCAGATTTGACTTGCTTACCTAACCTGAGAATAATAAAAATAAGGTGAAGGTGCTTAGAGACGCATCATAAAACAGTACTTACACATGTCTAAGTTCGCAGATGTTGACACCAAACTCCACCTCCATCCTCCCCACCACCACCAGGATGGTCCCCGTCCATACCTCCCAGGGGGTCGGCTACGCCCCTGCCTTCATCTTCAGACAGGAAATGCAAAGTCTGCAACCCTCAGGATGTGAGCTACGGACGGGGCCTATGCCAAAGAACTTTCTCTTATAATATTTTGCCTGCTGATTGTTAATAAATATCATTGTTTCGTTATCTTGCCTCCCAAGACTTCTGGTAGAGCTGTCTGAATCATTGGAGGAAGCGGCCTTTTGACATGACCAGGAGGTTCAGTTTCCTCAAATTCTTCTGATTTATTAGTCACTGGAATACTTTTCAACTGTGGTTTATTTATTGAAAGTGTTGTTTAGAGACACATACAAAGAATACAGCGTATCTATGACTATAATATCCTCGACTTGTTGTGTGTAACTTTAAGTGTAATAGATAGACATGATTAAAGACTAATAGTTGTATCCACCTTATTCCTGACTAGCCTACTGCGTTTCGAATTATGGGTTGCACTTCCGGCTTGGGGAACTTCCATTTAAAAAGACTGAAACGAATCGTTTTAAATCATAAGGTTGCCCTACAAATAAAGCTTATCCGTCAGTTTGACTGAATGAGCTGTCAATTTTTCTTTCATGTTTTATTTTCAGACATCATGAGAATAACGTAACACTTGGTATTTTAACATAACATAACAAGAATATCTATGGCAAGAGCTCTTTTCAGTCGCTGCTTTCTATCCTTGTGATTATTTTCTTTTGTCCCTTTGCATACCGCTGTAATAGTATGAAAAAGGACAACATATACTGCACATTTGTGGTCTGTTCTCCCAATATAATTTATGATATATCCCATTAATAATTCAATGAAATGCAAAAAGCCTCACGTCTCTTTCCAGGTTTGTTTTCACAGGTAAATACAATTTATTATCTGTAAAAATGATGGAAATCACTTTGAAATAGTATCACGCAATGCTGAAGTTCATGAACATTTTTTATTAAGGCAATGTATATTACACAATACAGATATATATCATAGTTATTTTTAACCCGTCCGTTATTGCTGTGGAAAGAATCGCGCTTTTTCATGGCCTGTTGAAAGTACCTTGTTAATGCTTAAATGTCCTTTTAATTTTCATTGGTTGAAGGGTGAGTAGAATAATGTCATCTCATTGTACCCAGTTTAAAAATAAAATGTATTATTGCGTTCATAGAGCGAGCCTTTCACTGTTTACAGCTTAACGGAAGTTACACCCATAATTCGCGCAAAGCGTCATGGGGCGTCGGAATAAGGTGGATAGGTAACAGAAAAACAGCAAGACTCACTTTTCATGTTGATGTTTCGTAGACAGATCAGAAAGATGGCCTAAAAGAATATCACAGTATTAGTTGTAAAAAGCTGATTTGTATAGACCTGCTATGGGTAATTTTATATATGCTATGTGTGCAGCAGCAGTATGTCTTACATACGCACAGCAGCGTATCAGCGTATGTATTGGCAGTAGCAAGTTGCTCTTCAGCAGCAGCAGCAATAATCTACAACAGGGATGGGCAACTGGCGGCCCACGGGCCGCATACGTCCCGCCATGTCTTTAAATACGGCCCGCTGGACCACTCGGATGATCAATTTTAAAACATTTGAAAAGCAAGTTCAGATTATGATAATACAAAATCAAACCAGGAGAGGTCGCTATTTCCAGCCGATCCCCGTATTAATTACAACGTAGGATGTGCACGCTAATGTTAAAGTTTACTAAAATTAGCAAAAATAAACGAAAAATTGACAATAAAAATAGTGTTTTCAGTCAGGATGGTTAACAGATTATCTTTTTACCAAGTTCAAGGGGTCACCCATATGTTTGGGGTTTTTTTGGAAACGAAATCTGTAATTAAAGATTTTAATGTGAATTGCCATTTCACCACTGCACTGCTCTCAAAATCCGCTTCTCCACAATCTGCCTTAACGGTTCTAAGAATGGTAAGGAACGGATCCAGTTGAATTTCCACTTGAGTCTGGTACGGCACGATTACTAACCATTCTTGGCCCGGAATTAGCCAACCGTGCCGAACCATAGGCTACTGCTAGAACGCGAGTAGTGACGTCGTCAATCAGAAACGGTCACTTGTCTGTTGTCTGGCTGCCAGTTTCTCCGTAGCTTGCTAAACATGATATTTGAGCAACATGAACACAAATTAATCATACAATTAAAAGAAATAACTGATCATCCTACATAACGCGATCACTATTTACATGGCATATCGTGTGTAAAATCTTGTGTTACTAAGGCAACGACTGAAGAGCCCTGTTATCAGCCCTACAGTGGAAAACGAAACCATATTCGTACGGATCGGCACGGAATGGAACGGGAAAGCAAAGATAACAGTTTGGCCCGACGGTGGAAAAGCGGCTAACGAGAAGTATAAAAAAGATACACGACACCAGAGTTGCACTTGTCTTAGATTTCACAAGTAAAATGCATAGTCAACAAAGCCTTTTTGCCAAATGAATCACAGAAACGTATGCACTTAATTATATTCTTATACATATTTAAAAATAGCATTCTTATTCATGGTAATATGTGAAGGTGGATTATGGTAATTTTGAAAAAAAAATTTTTTTTTTTTTTTTTTGAATAAGCCCTTTTTAACTGCTTTCTCAGGTTGAGTTGAAAATGTTCTGTAGGCTTGTAATCAAAAATAGGAGAACTGTACATTTGTTTGTTGCAAATTTACAGATAATGCAATTGAGATGTTTACATTTGCTTGTTGGGGTAATATTGCTTGTCAGCTGACAACAAAGTTTCCCATTTGCATCAGCATAATTGCACGTTTTATAGTTAATAAAATCTTTAAAAACAAGATGCATTAATTATACATTGATTTCCCTTAATAAAAACTAAACTGAATAAGACGGTGTTAAAGGAGCGAGTGTGGATTAGTAATCTGGCCCCTTGGTATGAAGGAGAAAAAATGTTGGCCCTCATCACTATCGAAGTTGCCCATCCCTGAACTACAACAACAGCAATAATCTACAGCAGCAGCAATTCAGTAGAGCAGCGTAGCAGATCTATTCAGCCAAGACCAAATATATTAATATTGTCATATCCATTACCATGCTAAAACTCTTCAGAGAGTTGTCATGATATATATAGAATTAAAGCTGCAAGCAGCGATGAACGGGCCCTCGCACCCAGGCTCACCGCCACCCGTTGGACTTAGGAAAACAGTGAACAGTGGGCGTACCAAGAGACTTTTTTGTAGGTATTGGGCTGTTACATGTGTGTACCAAATTTCATACCTGTATGTGAAACATAGCGTGAGGGGCACCTCATTGAAATTTTGTAGGTGGCACTATCAAGCCATTTTGCCACACCTAATTCTGAAACCCATATCAGACGTAAATTTTCAGGGTATTGTCAAATAAATATAAGTTATACTGCACATAGTTATCATTGCACAGTGGGGAGAACATTTTACTGTTCATGAGGTAGACTGACTCTGGGAAGAAACTTTTCTTGTTCCTGTCTGTTCTGCTGCTCAGTGCTCTGTAGCGCCCGCCAGACAGAAAAAGTTCAAAGAGCAGGTGGCTTGGATGTGAGGGATCTAGAGTGATTTTCTGGGCCCTTTTTCTCACTCTAGATGTATACAGTTCTTGGAGGGTACACAGTTTATATTTAAAAAAATGTTATTTCTTTTATTTTTGTCAGTTTACAATCCTTTTCTTGGTTTGCCTTATACCGAGTTCACACTGCACGATTTTAGGCTCGAATTTCACTCACCGACAGATTTTGCGAAATGACAGACAAATGCCTGAAATCAGATGCTCGTTCACACGACTGACAATAACACAGTGTGAATTATCAAAGACGCGATCTGAGAGAATCAACGATGCATCTCCAACGCTAATGAGATCCTTAAGAACTCAGCTTGAAATCCTCCTTGTGTTCTGTCCCTGGCTGAATTCTGGATTACTTTCAGTCGCTACACTGAAATAATTTTCTCAGCGCTGCCCCGTAGACTACGCAAATTAAACTATTGTTTTTGCTGGCTTGAGAAGCCAGCATAGTATTATACTATTTTAACTTGCTATTATTATCCCACGTAGAAGGCGACGTTCTCAGGACCTTGCGCAACGTTCCCTAAAAGTTCTGTAAAGGTGACGAAAATTCTGAACCTTTACAGAACATTAGGGACGTTCCTAAAACATCCTCTTTTGGTAATGAAAGTGCTGCAGTTCAAGGTTCCTTATATGACTTTCTCTTTTGGACGTTCTCTTTTGGTTATTTTATGGTCACATAAGAACGTTACAAAGAGGATATTTGGGACATTAACAGAACGTTCCCACACGGTCCTCTGTTGGTCATTTAATAACGTTCCCGATATGACTTTAGGGGGACGTTCTATTTTGGTTATTTTATGGTCGCCCGAGAACGTTACAAAGAGGACATTTAGGAAGTTATCAGAACGTCCTATAGTAATAGTCCCCTAAACATTCCCAGAATGTCCTGAACGTTCCCTGAAGGTCCGCCAAATAACATCCCCCAACCCTTAAAAGAACTCCACATCGTGACCGTCTCTGAACGTACTGGGAACGTTACTAGGCAACGTCCTTAACAAAAGTGGGGATTTTCTGAGAATGTTCTGGGAATGTAAAATTTCTAGTGGGGATTATTATTATTATTATTATTCCTTCTGAGACAATGTTTTGACTGCTGCTCCTCCTAGAGCTTAATGCTTAAAGCACCAGCCTCGGCTCAGACTGTTCTGACTTGTGTAGCTGTATCTTTTCAATTTTTTCCTATAGGCTAGCTAAATAATGATCAAACTCTAAAATCCCATAGACTTGCATTGTCTGAAAAATGAAAGCTGTAATACTAATGTTGTCCATTGGAGGGGGCCTCGGGATAAGACATCTTTGAAGTCCTCAATTTACTCTCCGTTTCTATCAGTTAAGATAAATACTCCAAGAGTGCTCAATCACAAGCACAGTTATGTCGTCTGGATATTCATTATTGATTAGGTGAATGCACTTTTTAAACAGGAAGCGCTGCTTCCTTGTAGCACACATCATTTACTGTATCTGATTTCATGTGCCCTCTACCTGTCTTTATGTTAATTAAGTAGGGCAGCACACCAGATTCATTTACTATATGCCTACAGATGTTGAAGTTAGGCCCCTCTGATGTCACAATGAAATACTTCTCCTTTAGAAAGTTATTTATAATTAAGAACTATACTCATATATAATTAAAATGTCAAGAACAAACTCCTTTTGAAATAATAAAACTCTTAGATAAGTAACAAAATGTAAATGATTTAATTATAACAGAAATAAAGTCAAAATAGTTCAAATAACCAAAATTGAGAATGTGATGTATTCACACTATCACAGTGACTTTAAATCTGACCAATTTAACACCAAAAAGGCAATATCTCAGGTAACAGATGCATGAAAGTGGTCTCTGTATCCAAGCACTCAGAATCAATTAAACAAGTGAACTCACTTGGAATGAAATGTACAGAATTATTCACTTTGAGTATCAAAAATATCACTTTGACTATTCAGTTATTAAGCGCGCTGAATAACACAATATAAATGAAGATTAAACACTGTGGGCCCACACACACACACACCAGTCATTCACAATACCCCCCGTTGCAGGCCTGAATCGTAGCTCGTGTTCGTGGTGGCCGGGAAACTGAAAAATGGCCCCTTCACTCTCCTGAGCACAAACACACCAAACAATAGTACCTTAATTTCGTGTGCGAAGCAAACAGCGATCATGGAATCCTGTATTAAGCGAATGTGAAGCGAATGTGAGGCGAATCTGGCCGAGCATGGACGTCTCACCACACCGGCACCCAGTTTGTGCATCTAAATTAGTTGCTTACATTTACAAAATGTGCCAACAATACCAGAAATAATCCCTTTTAATGAAAATGAAGGTCCATATTTAATAAAAATGTTCACCAAACTAAATGAAACCGTTTAGTGAAATTAGAAAATATTTAAGAGATCGTTAATTTAATTGTATACATGTTCACATATCCATATATTTTGTTCTAATGTCACAAGTAATAATCTCAAGGTTTGCTGGGTTTTACACGATTCTTTTTGCAGTGTGGTTTTGGTGAAGTTTAAGGTTACTAGAATAAACATTGTCACATGTACCTTTCTTCTTCTCACCGCTGCTTCCTGCTGATTTAGAGGACAATTTCTCAGAGTCGCCCCCTGTCGTTTCAAAGAATAGAACAACGGCGAGCGCGTCAAGAATAAACATCTCGTCTATGGCATTATTTTACTGACAAATTTCGAGAGCACATTATTGTGACGCGAGAGCACATCAATGCAATGCGCGAGCGCAAATCTCTCCGCTCGCGCGCGGATTTCCTTTACTCTCGCACAAAACTGGACGTGCGCTCTCAAATATACAGTGCTCTCTTATGAACTGCCTCTCCTCTCGCTCAGATATTGTGTGTGCGCGCTCAAACTGTGTCCTGTGCGCTCGCGAATCTCTCCGTGCTCTTGCAGAAATTAATTTGCTTCTGGATTAAACGCTGTCAAAGTTATCAACCAATCAGAAGAGACGACTGATCCATGAAAATGCTACGTGGAATCTTATTGGCTGAGAGTGAACTGCACATGGAATTCTTTCGACAAAGATGGATATTTAATTTCTTTACAATTTAATAATATTAATCAAATGTAACCTAGTCTAACTGCATCACATTACAGGTCAAACCCCAATTTATCTAAACAAACAAAAAAAGTTACTTAAAAATTATTGTGGTCGTACGTTTTGTGTACTTGTTGAAATGTATATAAAAAATAGGTACCATTTTAAAATAAGTTTTTTATGTTAACATTAGTTAATGTATTATCTAACATGAACTAACAATGTGCAATACATTACTGTAATTATTAATCTTTGTTAACGTTAGTTAAAATACAGCTGTTTGTTGGTTGTTTACTTCACAGTGCATTTACTAATGTTAACAAATACAACTTTTGATTTTAATAATGTATTAGTAAATGTTGAAATTAACATGAACAAAGATTAATAAATGCTGTAGAAGTGCAGTTCATTATTAGTTATTATCTTCTGATTTAAGACAGAACAAGATCAGGGTCAGATCATCATTCCCTAAATACTTAAAATGTGGAGATCAAATATACCACCTATAGTGAATTTCTTTTGAGGTCTGGTAAAACATAACATACAAAAATACTTCGGCTATAAGCTATTATGTATTCACAATTAATCAAAAGAACGCGATCTTATTCCTAAATGACAACGATTCGGTTATGTCTATTAAACCTTTGAAATTACAATCATACCGGAATATTTAAACCTGCTTTTGCATTGCCGCTGAAAGCAGTGGTCATGTAAGCTATATGTTTTAAACAGCTTCACAAAGTGTTTTCAACAACACACTATTGCTACTTCTGTGTTGCAAACATTAAATAATAACGCAAGTATTGCAATAACAATTTATAGTCCGAATATACACTGATTTCAGCAATAAAAACGAGTAAATGACCTTTGAAACTAATGTTATTACACTGTTCTGCCAGTAGGTGGTGACCAGTGACTGTTAAAATGTATTTGATGTATCAGAATCATTAATTCAAGAGATTCGTTTAAAAACACTGGACGAAACATGTCTTCATTAATTTCAAACGATTTTGTAATGAATTCATTTAAATTAATACATATTTTTTAATAGGCTAATAAATAACATTTTATACATTTCTAAATAGACTGATTTATAACAAATTAGTTGTTTAATATTTTGTTTTAAATTAATGTTTAATTTAATGTTTTGGTCCATGATATTGGCTAATATGATGGTTTTGGATAAATCGTTCAGTGGGGTTTGACCTGTAATGGGATGCAGTTAGACAAACTTATTAACATAAAAGCCATCCAAGATATGGCCTACATTTTGATTAATATTATTAAATATTATTACATTCCCCCCGAACAAGGATGAGACTTCTACTGATGGTTTTATGATGTTTTATCCTTTATGAACCTTAATCCATTCACCATATCACCAACGTAAGAGCTGAAATGTATACAAAACATGTAACTGATCAGCTAACATCGTTCACATACTGCTGTCTTATATTTGTGCAAAACGAACATATTAACAGACAAAATGCTCATATCTCAACTTATTTAACATACCTTTTGCCTCTTCGGAGGTGCTGCAAGTATGAATTTGACATTTACCACGGCTCCGTGTCGAAGCTATTGCCGTATTTGGGCTAACAAGCTATATACTATAAACTGCGCTAACCAGGGCGCGCGCGCTTCCACAGGAAAACAAATGCGCGTAGCTTAAGACCGGAAGTCAACCATTTACTACAGAAATTTCAAAATAAAAGACAATCACCTTTTCTGTAACAAAATATACTTATGGTTATTTACAAATATTATTAAATTGTAAAATTGTATTGTATTATTAAATTGTAAAGAAATTGAATATCCATTTTTGTCGAAAGACTTCCATGTGCAGTTCACTCTCAGCCAATAAGATTCCACGTAGCATTTTCATGGATCAGTCGTCTCTTCTGATTGGTTGATAATTTTTGACAGCGTTTAATCCAGAAGAAAATTAATTTCTGCAAGAGCACGGAGAGATTCGCGAGCGCACAGGACACAGTTTGAGCGTGCATACGCAATATCTGAGCGAGATGAGAGGTAGTTCATAAGAGAGCACTGTATATTTGAGAGCGCGCGTCCAGTTTTGTGCGAGAGCGGAGAGATGTTCTCTCGCGTCACAATAATGTGCTCTCGACATTTGTCAGTAAAATAACTCCATACCTCGTCCGTTTGGGGAGATGCGCGCGCAGTCAGCGGAGGCTCGCGGTGCGGAGCCAGGCGAAAGTATAAAGCAAGCTTAGGCCTCCGGCAGCTCCTCGGTCTCGCCCTCCTTCGCCAGCCGATGAAACGCACCTGCCACGCAGCCAAAGGAACTATCTGGTCCTCAAGGTCTCCCTTGTAGTGCAGGAAACAACGTTTACACTCGTCAGTCTCTTCTGTTTAACTGATCCGATAACTTACAGTTCAGTTCAGACGAGTAGGCCTATATTATACGAGTGAATATTAATAAACAGTCTGTAGTCACGCTTGACTCGCAGGTTAACGACACCAGGATGTCGTATAAACACTCACAGCGACCTCAAAATAAACACAAGTGAACAAGACTCGTGTGTTCCACACGCGATCTATATTACAATTCAAGATTTTAAACTTCAAAATCGTAAATCATTAAACACTCTATTACCGCATACAGAGTGTTTCTCACATAGCTTGCATATCGCATTGCCGCCTAGTGAATCATAACTCTCAAACCACACTCACATTACACAACACATACAAGAGGGCGGGACTTAACTCTCATAAACCAATAAAATAAAGACCTAACCACTTTTTTCACGTGTATGACAGTCAAACATGATATATGACCGCGTTCTTAAAGGCATACAGGTGCAGGTCATATAATTAGAATATCATCAAAAAGTTGATTTATTTCACTAATTCCATTCAAAAAGTGAAACTTGTATATTATATTCATTCATTACACACAGACTGATATATTTCAAATGTTTATTTCTTTTAATTTTGATGATTATAACTGACAACTAAGGAAAATCCCAAATTCAGTATCTCAGAAAATTAGAATATTGTGAAAAGGTTCAATATTGAAGACACCTGGTGCCACACTCTAATCAGCTAATTAACTCAAAACACCTGCAAAGGCCTTTAAATGGTCTCTCAGTCTAGTTCTGTAGGCTACACAATCATGGGGAAGACTGCTGACTTGACAGTTGTCCAAAAGACGACCATTGACACCTTGCACAAGGAGGGCAAGACACAAAATGTCATTGCAAAAGAGGCTGGCTGTTCACAGAGCTCTGTGTCCAAGCACATTAATAGAGAGGCGAAGGAAAGGAAAAGATGTGGTAGAAAAAAGTGTACACGCAATAGGGATAACCGCACCCTGGAGAGGATTGTGAAACAAAACCCATTCAAAAATGTGGGGGAGATTCACAAAGAGTGGACTGCAGCTGGAGTCAGTGCTTCAAGAACCACTACGCACAGACGTATGCAAGACATGGGTTTCAGCTGTCGCATTCCTTGTGTCAAGCCACTCTTGAACAACAGACAGCATCAGAAGCGTCTCGCCTGGGCTAAAGACAAAAAGGACTGGACTGCTGCTGAGTGGTCCAAAGTTATGTTCTCTGATGAAAGTAAATTTCCTTTGGAAATCAGGGTCCCAGAGTCTGGAGGAAGAGAGGAGAGGCACACAATCCACGTTGCTTGAGGTCCAGTGTAAAGTTTCCACAGTCAGTGATGGTTTGGGGTGCCATGTCATCTGCTGGTGTTGGTCCACTGTGTTTTCTGAGGTCCAAGGTCAACGCAGCCGTATACCAGGAAGTTTTAGAGCACTTCATGCTTCCTGCTGCTGACCAACTTTATGGAGATGCAGATTTCATTTTCCAACAGGACTTGGCACCTGCACACAGTGCCAAAGCTACCAGTACCTGGTTTAAGGACCATGGTATCCCTGTTCTTAATTGGCCAGCAAACTCACCTGACCTTAACCCCATAGAAAATCTATGGGGTATTGTGAAGAGGAAGATGCGATATGCCAGACTCAACAATGCAGAAGAGCTGAAGGCCACTATCAGAGCAACCTGGGCTCTTATAACACCTGAGCAGTGCCACAGACTGATCGACTCCATGCCACGCCGCATTGCTGCAGTAATTCAGGCAAAAGGAGCCCCAACTAAGTATTGAGTGCTGTACATGCTCATACTTTTCATGTTCATACTTTTCAGTTGGCCAAGATTTCTAAAAATCCTTTCTTTGTATTGGTCTTAAGTAATATTCAAATTTTCTGAGATACTGAATTTGGGATTTTCCTTAGTTGTCAGTTATAATCATCAAAATTAAAAGAAATAAACATTTGAAATATATCAGTCTGTGTGTAATGAATGAATATAATATACAAGTTTCACTTTTTGAATGGAATTAGTGAAATAAATCAACTTTTTGATGATATTCTAATTATATGACCAGCACCTGTACATACAGTTTATACAGCAATATATAAAGCGGTATACTCATTCATATTTTAGCTCTGAGCTAGAACCAAACAAAAACAAAATTAAACTGAAATAACCCCATTACCTGTATATTTTTCTACTGGGTTACACATGTAGCCTATGTGTGAAATTGTCAAATATTATTTCAGTGGAAAAAGGCAGACCCTCCAACACATAGCAGCTGGATAAAAGAGATTATGTCTTACATTCTGCTGGAAAAGATTAAATACATAATTCAAGGTTGGAAACATAAGTTTCAGGTGGAGGGAACTGTCTGAGTCATTGGAGGAAATGGGCTTTTACATGCCCAGAAAGTTCAGTTTCCTCAAATTCTTGTGATTTATTATTCACTGGAAATTGAATCAATATTTTGTTATTCTAGTGATAAGGGGAATGTTAACAGAGTACACGCAATTAACACACATATACTGTGTACTCTTTCCAAACATCCAGTCGCTCTGACTGGCACATTTTTATTAAACAGAATAATAAGCAGGTGCAATCATTCAGTCATTAATTAGGTCACATGACATACACTTGACACTGTGATTGGATTGCCTGTCCCACAGAGAAAAACAAAGCTGGGAAAACAAATAAAATATAAATAATACAAATGAATACAAATGAGAGCATAATACTTATACATCTTAACACCCCCACTTGCTGAACATTTATTTCATAATTTCAACATAAGTACACAAAATTCATACACCGAACATAAACAAGTAAAATTTCATTAACTTAAAGGAAAACTCCACTTTTTTGAAAATAGGCTCATTTTCCAACTCCCCTAGAGTTAAACAGTTGAGTTTTACCGTTTTCGAATCCATTCAGCCGATCTCCGGGTCTGGCGGTACCACTTTTAGCATAGCTTAGCATAGTTCATTGAATCTGATTAGACCGTTAGCATGTCGCTCAAAAATGACCAAAGAGTTTCGATATTTTTCCTATTTAAAACTTGACTCTAATGTAGTTACATCGTGTACTAAGACCGACGGAAAATGAAAAGTTGTGATTTTCTAGGCCGATATGGCTAGGAACTATACTCTCATTCCGGCGTAATAATCAAGGAACTTTGCTGCCGTACCATGGGTGCAGCAGGCGCAATGATATTGCGCAGCGTCTCTCACAAATGTCTCCATGGTTGCAAGGCACGCTCCCTGTGCAAGCAGGGGGTCACAGGCGCTGCGTAATATCATTGCGCCTGCTGCACCCATGGTACGCCAGCAAAGTTCCTTGATTATTACACCGGAATGAGAGTATAATTCCTAACCATATCGGCCTAGAAAATTGCAACTTTTAATTTTCCGTCGGTCTTAGTACACGATGTAACTACAGAAGAGTCAAGTTTTAAATAGGAAAAATATCGAAACTCATTTTTGAGCGACATGCTAACGGTCTAATCAGATTCAATGAACTATGCTAAGCTATGCTAAAAGTGGTACCGCCAGACCCGGAGATCGGCTGAATGGATTCGAAAACAGTAAAACTCAACTGTTTAACTCTAGGGGAGTTGGAAAATAAGCCTATTTTCAAAAAAAGTGGAGTGTTCCTTTAAACTTTGTTGCTGGTTTTGTTAGTACATCTGCAACCATATCATCAGTTGGACAGTACTCCAGACTAATTCTGCCTTCATTTATTACCAATCTCACAAAATGGTATTTAATGTCCACGTTTACATCTCTGTCTATACACAGGATTTTTTTGCTAAAGCTATAGCATACTTCAGACCATCAATGTTTTGTAGCAATTGCTGTAAGTATAAAACACTCCTGTACAGTTGCAGCTAATGCCATATACTCAGCCTCACAAGTGGACAGTGCAACAGTAAGCTGTCTTTTGGTCTTCCATGAGACCAACCCAGATAGCATCAATGATCGAAATAATGTTGAATCAATGTTAATGTGTCAAAGTTAACTGCATTGAATCAATGTCACTTTTGCACCCGCAATTAATGTTGAATCAACGTTAAAATTTCAACAAAAAATCAATGGTAATGGCATTGAATCAGGGTGATGTTGGTTCAACATCATGCTTACACTCTCAGAAAATGAAACACAAGTACAACTGACTTAAAGCTACACAGCCTGAAATCAACTGAAGATAAAAGAAGACAATAAATCTCTCAAGATCTCAGCAGAAGTTCTTTTTGAGAATTAACAGAGGTTTAGATGTTGATGTTTTATTGAAAATGTTTGGTCACCATTTTGGTGGTCAGAGGTTCCTTTAGTTGGCAGTTTGACTCATGCTGGGAGTCATGAGTTGTATACTATGGTGGCTCCCAGCATGCATTGCGGCATTAACATTAACATTGATTCAACATTATTTTGATCACTGATGCTGGGAATGGACTATTTTTGTTTAGGCTAATGCAGTAACCCGTAGTGCTTCGTCTATCACTTACATCAGCTGCCCAATTCGCGTCAATGTATGCATGTATCAAGTTCTCATTTGCACCTTTCCTGTAGCACAGTTCTTTGTCTTGGGTGCCTTTCAAATATCTTAAAACATGCTTGACAGTATTACAATGTTCTATAGTTGGCTTAGTAAAGTATTGTGACAGTTTACTTACTACAAAACTTAGGTCTGGTCTTGTACATGTTGCCAGGTAGACAGAAAAACAGCAAGACTCACTTTTCATGTCAATGTTTCGTAGACAGACCAGAAAGAATATCACAGTATTAGTTGTAAAAAGTTGATTTGTATAGACCTGCTATGGGTAATTTTATATATGCTATTTGTGCAGCAGCAGTATGTCTTACATACGCACAGCAGCGTATCAGCGTATGTATTGGCAGTAGCGAGTTGCTCTTCAGCAGCAGCAGCAATAATCTACAACAACAGCAATAATTTACAGCAGTAGCAATTCAGTAGAGCAGCATAGCAGATCTATTCAGCCAAGACCAAATATATTAATATTGTCATATCCATTACCATGCTAACACTCTTTAGAGAGTTGTCGTGATATATATGGAAGAAGAAGAGGTAGGGTATTGTCAAATAAATAAAAGTGTATTGGGTATACAGTTTGTATTAAAAAAATGTTATTCTTTTCTTGGTTTGCCTTATGCCGAGTTCACACTGCATGAATTTAGGCCCGATTTTCACTCACTGACAGATTTTGTGAAATCGCTGACAAATGCCTGAAATCAGAGCTAAATCGGTGCTCGTTCACACGAGTGACAATCACACATTGTGAATTATCAAAGACGCGATCTGAGAGAATCAATGATGCATCTCCAATGCTCGTGAGATATTTGGGATATTACCGATATTTGGGATATTACCGATATTTGGCATGCTAAGCCTAGGACACACTAGACGATTTTCAAATCTTAACTGATTTTAGGATGTGCCCGAAGCCGAATACCATATTCGGAAAGGAAATGACGTGTACTACGGAGCCCCTAAAGGGAATACGCATGACATGGGAGGAAAAAATATATTTCTTTCTATATATATGCTTTCTCTCGCAATTATATAGTTGGGTAATTATAATGTAAATAATTTGCCAGCATCAGGAAGTTTCTGTTAATATGCGGAGTATTGAAATCGCTTTTGAATGCGCATGCGCTTTTACTTTCACTTTCGAGATTCGCAATCACACGTGCTGTGTGTATACTAGGGAGCGTCAGTACTTATTTTACATTACACAAGATTAGATATTTGTCAGTGACGCTCAGGAACTGCAAACCACCATTGTCCTATCAGCCATCTCTCCTTACTCTCTTTACGTGGTAAGTGAAATCTGTTGTACTACAAAGTAATAGGCTCCTGCTAGCAAAAGACTTATTATGTCCCTTTCGAGGCACCGTAGACTGCGTTTTTTTTCCCCGTGCCTTTCCAAATACGGATTTAGGCATCGGGCACACCCCTCAACCAATTTTTTTGCATTATAATCCTCTAAATGCACACAAAAGATGATTCAACCAGACTGCGAAACCACATACACTATATTGCCAAAAGTTTTGGGACACTTGCCTTTATGTGCACATGAACTTTAATGACATCCCATTCTTAATCCGTAGGGTTTACTATGATGTTGGCCCACCCTTTGCAGCTATAACAGCTTCATTTTTTCTGGGAAGGCTTTCCACAAGGTTTAGGAGTGTGTTTATGGGAATTTTTGACCATTCTTCTAGAAGCGCATTTGTGAGGTCAGGAAGTGATGTTGGCGAGAAGGCCTGGCTCGCAGTCTCCGCTCTAATTCATCCCAAAGGTGTTCTGTCAGGTTGAGGTCAGGACTCTGTGCAGGACAGTCAAGTTCCTCCACACCAAACTCGCTCATCCATGTCTTTATGGACCTTGCTTTGTGCACTGGTGCGCAGTCATGTTGGAACAGGAAGGGGCCATCTCCAAACTGTTCCCACAAAGAGAACACGTCTCCACTGCTCTAGAGTCCAGTGGCGGCGTGCTTTACACCACTGCATCTGACGCTTTGCATTGCACTTGGTGATGTAAGGCTTGGATGCAGCTGCTTGGCCATGGAAACCCATTCAGCTCTCTATGCACTGTTCTTGAGCTAATCTGAAGGCCACACGAAATTTGGAGGTCTGTAGCTATTGACTCTGCAGAAAGTTGGCGACTTCTGCGCACTGATTTTACGTGGCCTACCACTTCGTGGCTGAGTTGCTGTTGTTCCCAATTACTTCCACTTTGTTATGATACCACTAACAGTTGACTGTGGAATATTTAGTAGTGAGGAAATTTCATGAATGGACTTATTGCACAGGTGGCAACCTATCACAGTACCACTGTCAGCAGGCTCTTCTGCCACATGTTCTGCTTTACAGTGAAAAACAAAATAGGAAAAAGAAAAAAATAATATGGGTGATCTTATTTTTCAATACTCCACTTTTGTAGTATGTTTGTGGCTGCCAAGTTTCAACAAAAGAAGCACGCAACATCCGGTAAGTGAAGCTTGCTCAATCTCATTGGCTATCGCAGGTATCACGTCAGAGGCAGCCCGATCAAGAGCAAACGTGCCACACGAGTCCTGAAAGGTGAAGCCAAAGCACCTCGATCGCCCCCAGGTGGCTGGAAGCAGTATAGGTCATAAACCCTGCCTTCTCCATGAAATGTAACACAAACTAAACAAGCAAATTAGTTCAAGTGTTAGTTCAAGTGTTCATTCTATAAATAAGTTTGGTTTTAGTTGATATAAAAACGGGGGTGTGACATCATGATTGACAGCTTCTCTGAGTGAAGTACTCACTGAGGCGCCAACAGACTTTTTTCTGGATCTTCGCGAGGAGATTAGAGCTTTAACTTTAATTTCTACATTTCTATAAATGTTTATTTCGCACCGACATAATGAGACTAGACCCACGTTTCCCCAACCATTTCCTCCTCCATAATCTTTTTTTCTTTTTCTCCTTTTTGCACCACACAGACAATTTGGATCGCAAGCTTCTTGTGAGCTAACGTTTTTAATAACAATTCCAGTCTCGTTCAAGAACTCCGATCTCACGTGTGACCTTGCGTTATTTCCTTATCACTTCTCGTGTGTGTTTGGTTGTAAAATGTAGTTTGCTGACCAGACATAGGTGTCTGCAATTCTTTCCTCAACTTAATTTTGAGCACTCATGTCATTTTCCCACTTTTATCCTTGTCACAGCAATAATGACAAGGTAATAATAATAATATGAATAATAATAATAAAAATAGACATACAGACAGTCCCTGCAGACAAATTCCGTGCCTGGAGCCCTCCCCTGGACAGCACGCCAAATAAGCATAATTTACTATATCTGATTTCATGTATGTGTGAAATTGTGAAATATTATTTCAGTGGAAAAGCTGGATAAAAGAGATTATGTCTTAAATTCTGCTGGAAAAGATTAAATACATGATTCGAGGCTGGAAACATAAGTTTCAGGTTATTGGAGGGAACTGTCTGAGTCATTCGAGGGAGTTGTCTGAGCAGTGGTGTAGCGGACAGGCACGCAGGGCACGCACTGCAGGGGGGGCCCCACGTGTTGGGGGGCCCCCGCGATAACCCGGGTTGCGTCAGCAGACGATGATCATGTATCGACAATAGCCAGAGATATTGTCAAAAGCATCAAATATTGGCAATATTAAGAGGATTTGGCATTTCCACTTAATGTAGGCCTGTTACATTCTTCTAGTGTATTATTATTACTAGTAGGTTAGGCTACTTTTATCATTAAATTAATATTATAATAAATTTGCCCCGCAATAATTTCATAGCGCATCACCGCATAACTGACGTGTTGTGAGAATAATAAAAGATTAGGCTAGCTCATCTTTGAAAATATTTTAAACACTTTTTAGGTCTATTATACAATGAATTTACCAGCCAGCACAGCTATATGGGGCCCAGATGGGTGTCACCTGGGCTGTCTACTGGGGCCCAGCCGGTTTTGTCCGCAGTTTCCATGGAGGCCCCACATGGGTTAGCCCAGATGAAATGAACACTGCTCAGTGTGCACACTACAGGCTGTTAAATGTAACACAGAAACATGCTGGAGTTAATGAGATAATTAGGTGATAATGAGCAGAATCACCGAAGGACAGAGGAACAACAAGAACTACGACTTCAGCCACAGCCTTAGATGAAATCAACTGAAGATAAAAGACATTAAATCTCTCAAGATCTGATCAAACAACTCCACAAACAGCATTACCAGCTTCACTTATTACTAACCAGATTGGCTTTATTTCTGACATACATCTACAAAAGTTGTTATTGAGAATTACCAGAGGTTTAGATGTTGATGATTTGTTCAAAATAATAGTTTGGTTTGATGTCACCATTATTGAGGTCAGTGCTTGCTTTAGTTAAGCAGTTTTACTCTTGATTGTTTTAGTGTTTCTCTGGTTGCTATCTTTTTGTTATGGCAAGAAAGACAAGAGACCGTGTGCTGTTAACTGCTGGATAATAAGAATACAGTTGTCATCATGTAGTGGCTTATTTCACTGATCTAATGACTGAGCTTTAACAAAATGTTGTTAACTTTGTGCTGGATCTCTTCTAGAATAACAACAAAACAGTTTAAAATCAGATCAAAATAATAAATCTGAAAAACACATTGTTCATTAGATACTTTAAAACACCTGGGTTACATAAACTTAGTCACTATATTAAGAACTATTTTTACCAACTTGCAGTTAACCAAGGGGTAATCAATGTTATTTTTCCAATTCAAATTACACCAATCTACCTTTTTATGTAACAGACTTTAAAAAATTAGGACCACTTTTCAAGAAAAACATTAGTGTCTTAACTTTTAAGACTAGTCTAAGTGGTTTATGCAACCGACCCCCTGCAAGATTTACTCACACACAGACATCAAGAATCAGTGTAGATTTTCTGATTAAAACTGTTTTGTTGTTATTTTAAAAGAAATCCATCACAAAGTTAATAACATGTTGTTCATATAAAGCTCAATCAGTGAATTAAGCCACTACATGATGATTATAGTCTTATCACATTGTTTCTTGCCATAACAAACAGCTATAAGCAGCCAGAGAAAAACTAACATTAAAAAAGTCAAGAGTAAAACTGCACAACTAAAGCAAGCTGACCTCAATAATGGTGACGTCAAACCAAACTATTATTTTGAACAAATCATCAACATCTAAACCTCTGGTAATTCTCAATAACAATTTTTTGTAGGCGTGTGACAGAAATAAAGCCAATCTGGTTAGTAATAAGTGAAGCTGGTAATGCTGTTTGTGGAGTTGTTTAATCAGATCTTGAGAGATTTAATGTCTTTTATCTTCAGTTGATTTCATCTAAGGCTGTGGCTGAAGTCATAGTTCTTGTTGTTCCTCTGTCCTTCTGTGATTCTGCTCGTTATCACCTAATTATCTCATTAACTCCAGCATGTTTCTGTGTTACATTTAACAGCCTGTAGTGTTCACACTGAGCAGTGTTCATTTCATCTGGGCTAACCCATGTGGGGCCTCCATGGAAACTGCGGACAAAACCGGCTGGGCCCCAGTAGACAGCCCAGGTGACACCCATCTGGGCTCTACAAAGCTGTGCATAGGCCTATATTTAAGATTATTAACAGTC